>CM032156.1:24988265-25377715 GCA_018901935.1 Pugionium cornutum | reverse complement strand
CTCTGTTAAGCCAGCCTCACGCAGTCTCCACCACTTTAAGAAAGACCGAACCACAAGCCTTCGCTCGAGTCCAAACATTCATCTCCTAGCTTGGAAAGGGCAAGCCAGTTGAAAGCCCAACCCAAACCCGACCCGAATAGATCGATCCAACGTTCCATCACCTTATTGTTACCACTTGGATTACAAGCTCATGTTATTGAGCTCGACATACAATACATGTGTATTAGAATATATATACAAGTGTGAAAACTTTATATTTTCCAATGTGGGACTTTAGTGATTATAAATACCCATTTCATTCCACTAGGATTACAATAAATGGCTTCACTCAACTTTTTTTAGTTCTTTCCGTTACGCAATTGATTTCGTCTATAGATTTATCTAACAATTTAAAATCTTTGAATAGCTAGATAAACAAATAAGTTAGAGCAATGACATTCTTATTTTGCTATAATTCATAAACCATAAAATTTGTTGAGTTCTTAGTTAAAAGAAAAAAAATGTCTCATACTATTTCTTCTTTAAAAATTGTAAAAATAAATTATTTTTTCTTTGGTGATCTATAATAACATTGCTCAAAGCGCCATCAGAGATATGTGCACAAGCATATTTTCTAGAGAACATAATTATTATCTTTTAAATATGTTACTGATGTAATAATGACAAACGTGGAAAAAAAAACAAAAGCATAATATGTCAAATGAGAGACAGGACTTTAACATTAGTACTATCCTACTTTTTAGCAGTGTGATTGTTAGATGTTTATGTGATAATATCTAAGAATTCACTTATTTATAAAAATAAAATTTTATCTTCAAAACATATATTAACAAATGATTAGGTGATATTAAGTTGTATCATTTTCCTTTATGTTTAACTTTTTAAGATTATCTTAAAAATGAGAGACCATGAATATTGTTGTTAATTAGATAGTTCTCATGAAAGACAGAAACAAACTAGCGAGAGTTTTATTTAAAAAAAATTCACTATTTTCCAAACAAATCAATTTAAAATTTAAATATTATATGAACTATTTAAGTTAGAATATAATCTCTACTATTTTTTTCAACAAAATGGAAATAGAAAATGTTGAATGATACTCACTTAGTTTTGAAAATTTAGTCAAATTTATATGAGTTCTTGAATATACATAATATAATTTTTACAAATTTGTATTTCAAATAGAAATATTCAACAAAATTTATATTATTTCATTGTTAGATCAAAAAATAAATAAAAGTGACTATGTTGTCTTTTAAGTAAATTTCAAAATTATAAAAATGATGGTTCAATTGGAACCGGCTTTTTGGGTCATAGTGGGCTCGAAAGGCACCGACTTGTTATCCTTCCACCGTCAAGAGTGGGAAGTGGTCGCTGCTCTGTTAAGCCAGCCTCACGTAGTCTCCACAACTTTAAGAAAGACCGAACCACAAGCCTTCGCTCGAGTCCAAACCTTCATCTCCTAGCTTGGAAAGGGCAAGCCAGTTGAAAGCCCAACCCGAACCCGACCCGAATAGATCGATCCAACGTTCCATCACCTTATTGTCTCGACTTGGATTACAAGCTCACGTTATTGAGCTCGACATACAATACATGTGTATTAGAATATAAATACAAGTGTGAAAACTATGTATTTTCCAATGTGGGACTTTAGTGATTATAAATACCCATTTCATTCAATTAGGATTACAATAAATGGCTTCACTAAAATTTTTTTAGTTTTTTCCGTTACGCAATTGATTTCGTCTATAGATTTATCTAACAATTTAAAATCTTTGAATAGCTAGATAAACAAATAAGTTAGAGCAATGACATTCTTATTTTGCTATCATTCATAAACCATAAAATTTGTTGAGTTCTTAGTTAACAGAAAAAAATGTCGTATACTATTTCTTATTTAAAAATTGTAAAAATAAATTATTTTTCTTTGGTGATCTATAATAACATTGCTCAAAGCGCCATCAGAGATATGTGCACAAGGTTTTACATATTTTCTAGAGAACATAATTATTATCTTTTAAATATGTTACTGATGTAATAATGACAAACGTGCAAAAAAAAAAAACAAAAGCATAATATGTCAAATGAGAGACAGGACTTTAACATTAGTACTATCCTACTTTTTAGCAGTGTGATTGTTAGATGTTTATGTGATAATATCTAAGAATTCACTTATTTATAAAAATAAAATTTTATCTTCAAAACATATATTAACAAATGATTAGGTGATATTAAGTTGTATCATTTTACTTTATGTTTAACTTTTTAAGATTATCTTAAAAATGAGAGACCATGAATATTGTTGTTAATTAGATAGTTCTCATTTAAGAGAGAAACAAACTAGCGAGAGTTTAATTTAAAAAAAAATTCACTATTTTCCAAACAAATCAATTAAAGATTTAAATATTATATGAACTATTTAAGTTAGAATATAATCTCTACTATTTTTTTCAACAAAATGGAAATAGAAAATGTTGAATGATACTCACTTTGTTTTGAAAATTTAGTCAAATTTCTATGGGTTCTTGAATATACATAATATAATTTTTACAAATTTGTATTTCAAATAGAAATATTCAACAAAATTTATATTATTTCATTGTTAGATCAAAATATAAATAAAAGTGACTATGTTGTCTTTTAAGTAAATTTCAAAATTATAAAAATGATGGTTCAATTGGAACCGGCTTTTTGGGTCATAGTGGGCTCGAAAGGCACCGACTTGTTATCCTTCCACCGTCAAGAGTTGGAAGTGGTCGCTGCTCTGTTAAGCCAGCCTCACGTAGTCTCCACCACTTTAAGAAAGACCGAACCACAAGCCTTCGCTCGAGTCCAAACCTTCATCTCCTAGCTTGGAAAGGGCAAGCCAGTTGAAAGCCCAACCCGAACCCGACCCAAATAGATCGATCCAACGTTCCATCACCTTATTGTCTCCACTTGGATTACAAGCTCACGTTATTCAGCTCGACATACAATACATGTGTATTAGAATATATATACAAGTGTGAAAACTATGTATTTTCCAATGTGGGACTTTAGTGATTATAAATACCCATTTCATTCCACTAGGATTACAATAAATGGTTTCACTCAAATTTTTTCAGTTTTTTCCGTTACGCAATTGATTTCGTCTATAGATTTATCTAACAATTTAAAATCTTTGAATAGCTAGATAAACAAATAAGTTAGAGCAATGACATTCTTATTTTGCTATCATTCATAAACCATAAAAATTTTTGAGTTCTTAGTTAACAGAAAAAAATGTCGTATACTATTTCTTATTTAAAAATTGTAAAAATAAATTATTTTTTCTTTGGTGATCTATAATAACATTGCTCAAAGCGCCATCATTGATATGTGCACAAGGTTTTACATATTTTCTAGAGAACATAATTATTATCTTTTAAATATGTTACTGATGTAATAATGACAAACGTGCAAAAAAAAACCAAAAGCATAATATGTCAAATGAGAGACAGGACTTTAACATTAGTACTATCCTACTTTTTAGCAGTGTGATTGTTAGATGTTTATGTGATAATATCTAAGAATTCACTTATTTATAAAAATAAAATTTTATTTTCAAAACATATATTAACAAATGATTAGGTGATATTAAGTTGTATCATTTTCCTTTATGTTTAACTTTTTGAGATTATCTTAAAAATGAGAGACCATGAATATTGTTGTTAATTAGATTGTTCTAATTAAAGATAGAAACAAACTAGCGAGAGTTTTATTTAAAAAAAATTCAGTATTTTCCAAACAAATCAATTAAAGATTTAAATATTATATGAACTATTTAAGTTAGAATATAATCTCTACTATTATTTTCAACAAAATTGAAATAGAAAATGTTGAATGATACTCACTTAGTTTTGAAAATTTAGTCAAATTTATATGAGTTCTTGAATATACATAATATAATTTTTACAAATTTGTATTTCAAATAGAAATATTCAACAAAATTTATATTATTTCATTGTTAGATCAAAAAATAAATAAAAGTGATTATGTTGTCTTTTAAGTAAATTTCGAAATTATAAAAATGATGGTTCAATTGGAACCGGCTTTTTGGGTCATAGTGGGCTCGAAAAGCACCGACTTGTTATCCTTCCACCGTCAAGAGTGGGAAGTGGTCGCTGCTCTGTTAAGCCAGCCTCACGCAGTCTCCACCACTTTAAGAAAGACCGAACCACAAGCCTTCGCTCGAGTCCAAACATTCATCTCCTAGCTTGGAAAGGGCAAGCCAGTTGAAAGCCCAACCCGAACCTGACCCGAATAGATCGATCCAATGTTCCATCACCTTATTGTCTCCACTTGGATTACAAGCTCACGTTATTGAGCTCGACATACAATACATGTGTATTAGAATATATATACAAGTGTGAAAACTATGTATTTTCCAATGTGGGACTTTAGTGATTATAAATACCCATTTCATTCCACTAGGATTACAATAAATGGCTTCACTCAAATTTTTTCAGTTCTTTCCGTTACGCAATTGATTTCGTCTATAGATTTATCTAACAATTTAAAATCTTTGAATAGCTAGATAAACAAATAAGTTAGAGCAATGACATTCTTATTTTGCTATCATTCATAAACCATAAAATTTGTTGAGTTCTTAGTTAACAGAAAAAAATGTCGATATACTATTTCTTATTTAAAATTGTAAAAATAAATTATTTTTCTTTGGTGATCTATAATAACATTGCTCAAAGCGCCATCAGAGATATGTGCACAAGTTTTTACATATTTTCTAGAGGACATAATTATTATCTTTTAAATATGTTACTGATGTAATAATGATAAACGTGCAAAAAAAACAAAAGCATAATATGTCAAATGAGAGATAGGACTTTATCATTAGTACTATCCTACTTTTTAGCAGTGTGATTGTTAGATGTTTATGTGATAATATCTAAGAATTCACTTATTTATAAAAATAAAATTTTATCTTCAAAACATATATTAACAAATGATTAGGTGATATTAAGTTGTATCATTTTGCTTTATGTTTAACTTTTTAAGATTATCTTAAAAATGAGAGACCATGAATATTGTTGTTAATTAGATAGTTCTCATCAAAGATAGAAACAAACTAGCGAGAGTTTTATTTTAAAAAATTCACTATTTTCCAAACAAATCAATTAAACATTTAAATATTATATGAACTATTTAAGTTAGAATATAATCTCTACTATTTTTTTTCAACAAAATGGAAATAAAAAATGTTGAATGATACTCACTTAGTTTTGAAACTTTAGTCAAATTTATATGAGTTCTTGAATATACATAATATAATTTTTACAAATTTGTATTTCAAATAGAAATATTCAACAAAATTTATATTATTTCATTGTTAGATCAAAAAATAAATAAAAGTGACTATGCTGTCTTTTAAGTAAATTTCGAAATTATAAAAATGATGGTTCAATTGGAACCGGCTTTTTGGGTCATAGTGGGCTCGAAAGGCACCGACTTGTTATCCTTCCACCGTCAAGAGTGGGAAGTGGTCGCTGCTCTGTTAAGCCAGCCTCACGCAGTCTCCACCACTTTAAGAAAGACCGAACCACAAGCCTTCGCTCGAGTCCAAACCTTCATCTCCTAGCTTGGAAAGGGCAAGCCAGTTGAAAGCCCAACCCGAACCCGACCCAAATGGATCGATCCAACGTTCCATCACCTTATTGTCTCCACTTGGATTACAAGCTCACGTTATTGAGCTCGACATACAATACATGTGTGTTAGAATATATATACAAGTGTGAAAACTATGTATTTTCCAATGTGGGACTTTAGTGATTATAAATACCCATTTCATTCCACTAGGATTACAATAAATGGCTTCACTCAAATTTTTTTAGTTCTTTCCGTTACACAATTGATTTCGTCTATAGATTTATCTAACAATTTAAAATCTTTGAATAGCTAGATAAACAAATAAGTTAGAGCAATGACATTCTTATTTTGTTATCATTCGTAGACCATACAATTTGTTGAGTTCTTAGTTAACAGAAAAAAATGTCGTATACAATTTCTTATTTAAAAATTGTAAAAATAAATTATTTTTTCTTTGGTGATCTATAATAACATTGCTCAAAGCGCCATCAGAGATATGTGCACAAGTTTTTACATATTTTATAGAGAACATAATTATTATCTTTTAAATATGTTACTGATGTAATAATGACAAACGTGCAAAAAAAAAACAAAAGCATAATATGTCAAATGAGAGAGAGGACTTTAACATTAGTACTATCCTACTTTTTAGCAGTGTGATTGTTAGATGTTTATGTGATAATATCTAAGAATTCACTTATTTATAAAAGTAAAATTTTATCTTCAAAACATATATTAACAACTGATTAGGTGATATTAAGTTGTATCATTTTCCTTTATGATTAACTTTTTAAGATTATCCTAAAAATGAGAGACCATGAATATTGTTGTTAATTAGATTGTTCTCATTAAAGACAGAAACAAACTAGCGAGAGTTTTATTTAAAAAAATTGACTTTTTTCCAAACAAATCAATTAAAGATTCAAATATTATATGAACTATTTAAGCTAGAATATAATCTCTACTATGTTTTTCAACAAAATGGAAATAGAAAATGTTGAATGATACTCACTTAGTTTTGAAAATTTAGTCAAATTTATATGAGTTCTTGAATATACATAATATAATTTTTACAAATTTGTATTTCAAATAGAAATATTCAACAAAATTTATATTATTTCATTGTTAGATCAAAAAATAAATAAAAGTGACTATGTTGTCTTTAAAGTAAATTTCGAAATTATAAAAATGATTGTTCAATCGGAACCGGCTTTTTGGGTCATAGTGGGCTCGAAAGGCACCGACTTGTTATCCTTCCACCGTCAAGAGTGGGAAGTGGTCGCTGCTCTGTTAAGCCAGCCTCACGCAGTCTCCACCACTTTAAGAAAGACCGAACCACAAGCCTTCGCTCGAGTCCAAACCTTCATCTCCTAGCTTGGAAAGGGCAAGCCAGTTGAAAGCCCAACCCGAACCCGACCCGAATAGATCGATCCAACGTTCCATCACCTTATTGTCTCCACTTGGATTACAAGCTCACGTTATTGAGCTCGACATACAATACATGTGTATTAGAATATATATACAAGTGTGAAAACTATGTATTTTCCAATGTGGGACTTTAGTGATTATAAATACCCATTTCATTCCACTAGGATTACAATAAATGGCTTCACTCAAATTTTTTTAGTTCTTTCCGTTACGCAATTGATTTCGTCTATAGATTTATCTAACAATTTAAAATCTTTGAATAGCCAGATAAACAAATAAGTTAGAGCAATGACATTCTTATTTTGCTAACATTTATAAACCATAAAATTTGTTGAGTTCTTAGTTAACAGAAAAAAATGTCGTATGCTATTTCTTATTTAAAAATTGTAAAAATAAATTATTTTTTCTTTGGTGATCTATAATAACATTGCTCAAAGCGCCATCAGAGATATGTGCACAAGTTTTTACATATTTTCTAGAGGACATAATTATTATCTTTTGAATATGTTACTGATGTAATAATGACAAACGTGCCAAAAAAAGCATAATATGTCAAATGAGAGACATGACTTTAACATTAGTACTATCCTACTTTTTAGCAGTGTGATTGTTAGATGTTTATGTGATAATACCTAAGAATTCACTTATTTATAAAAATAAAATTTTATCTTCAAAACATATATTAACAAATGATTAGGTGATATTAAGTTGTATCATTTTCCTTTATGTTTAACTGTTTAAGATTATCTTAAAAATGAGAGACCATGAATATTATTGTTAATTAGATAGTTCTCATTAAAGACAGAAACAAACTAGCGAGAGTTTTATTTAAAAAATAATTCACTATTTTCCAAACAAACAATTAAAGATTTAAATATTATATGAACTATTTAAGTTAGAATATAATCTCTACTATTTTTTTCAACAAAATGGAAATAGAAAATGTTGAATGATACTCACTTAGTTTTGAAAATTTAGTCAAATTTATATGAGTTCTTGAATATACATAATATAATTTTTACAAATTTGTATTTCAAATAGAAATATTCAACAAAATTTATATTATTTCATTGTTAGATTAAAAAATAAATAAAAGTGACTATGTTGTCTTTTAAGTAAATTTCAAAATTATAAAAATGATGGTTCAATTGGAACCAGCTTTTTGGGTCATAGTGGGCTCGAAAGGCACCGACTTGTTATCCTTCCACCGTCAAGAGAGGGAAGTGGTCGCTGCTCTGTTAAGCCAGCCTCACGCAGTCTCCACCACTTTAAGAAAGACCAAACCACAAGCCTTCGCTCGAGTCCAAACCTTCATCTCCTAGCTTGGAAAGGGCAAGCCAGTTGAAAGCCTAACCCGAACCCGACCCGAATAGATCGATCCAACGTTCCATCACCTTATTGTCTCCACTTGGATTACAAGCTCACGTTATTGAGCTCGACATACAATACATGTGTATTAGAATATATATAAAAGTGTGAAAACTATGTATTTTCCAATGTGGGACTTTAGTGATTATAAATACCCATTTCATTCCACTAAGATTACAATAAATGGCTTCACTCAAATTTTTTTAGTTCTTTCCGTTACGCAATTGATTTCGTCTATAGATTTATCTAACAATTTAAAATCTTTGAATAGCTAGATAAACAAATAAGTTAGAGCAATGACATTCTTATTTTGCTATCATTCATAAACCATAAAATTTGTTGAGTTCTTAGTTATATAGAAAAAAATGTGGTATACTATTTCTTATTTAAAAATTATAAAAATAAATTATATTTTCTTTGGTGATCTATAATAACATTGCTCAAAGCACCATGAGAGATATGTGCACAAGTTTTTACATATTTTCTAGAGAACATAATTATTATCTTTTAAAGATGTTACTGATGTAATAATGACAAACATGCAAAAAAAAACAAAAGCATAATATGTCAAATGAGAGACAAGACTTTAACATTAGTACTATCCTACTTTTTAGCAGTGTGATTGTTAGATGTTTATGTGATAATATCTAAGAATTCACTTATTTATAAAAATAAAATTTTATCTTCAAAACATATATTAACAAATGATTAGGTGATATTAAGTTGTATCATTTTCCTTTATGTTTAACTTTTTAAAATTATCTTAAAAATGAGTGACCATGAATATTGTTGTTAATTAGATAGTTCTCATTGAAGACAGAAACAAACTAGCGAGATTTTTATTTAAAAACAATTCACTATTTTCCAAACAAATCAATTAAAGATTTAAATATTATATGAATTATTTAAGTTAGAATATAATCTCTATTATTTTTTTCAACAAAATGGAAATAGAAAATATTGAATAATACTCACTTAGTTTTGAAAATTTAGTCAAATTTATATGAGTTCTTTAATATACATAATATAATTTTTACAAAATTGTATTCAAATAGAAATATTCAACAAAATTTATAATATTTCATTGTTAGATCAAAAAATAAATAAAAGTGACTATGTTGTCCTTTAAGTAAATTTCGAAATTATAAAAATGATGGTTCAACTGGAAGCGGCTTTTTGGGTCATAGTGGGCTCGAAAGACACCGACTTGTTATCCTTCCACCGTCAAGAGTGGGAAGTGGTCGCTGCTCTGTTAAGCCAGCCTCACGCAGTCTCCACCACTTTAAGAAAGACCGAACCACAAGCCTTCGCTCGAGTCCAAACCTTCATCTCCTAGCTTGGAAAGGGCAAGCCAGTTGATAGCCCAACCCGAACCCGACCCGAATAGATCGATCCAACGTTCCATCACCTTATTGTCTCCACTTGGATTACAAGCTCACGTTATTGAGCTCGACATACAATACATGTGTATTAGAATATATATACAAGTGTGAAAAATATGTATTTTCCAATGTGGGACTTTAGTGATTATAAATACCCATTTCATTCCACTAGGATTACAATAAATGGCTTCACTCAAATTTTTTTAGTTCTTTCCGTTACGCAATTGATTTCGTCTATAGATTTATCTAACAATTTAAAATCTTTGAATAGCTAGATAAACAAATAAGTTAGAGCAATGACATTCTTATTTTGCTATCATTCATAAACCATAAAATTTATTGAGTTCTTAGTTAACAGAAAAAATGTCGTATATTATTTCTTATTTAAAAATTATAAAAATAAATTATTTTTTCTTTGGTGATCTATAATAACATTGCTCAAAGCGCCATCAGAGATATGTGCACAAGTTTTTACATATTTTCTAGAGGACATAATTATTATCTTTTAAATATGTTACTGATGTAATAATGATAAACGTGCAAAAAAAACAAAAGCATGTCAAATGAGAGACAGGACTTTAACATTAGTACTATCCTACTTTTTAGCAGTGTGATTGTTAGATGTTTATGTGATAATATCTAAGAATTCACTTATTTATAAAAGTAAAATTTTATCTTCAAAACATATATTAACAATCAATAGGTGATATTAAGTTGTATCATTTTCCTTTATGTTTAACTTTTTAAGATTATCCTAAAAATGAGAGACCATGAATATTGTTGTTAATTAGATTGTTCTCATTAAAGACAGACACAAACTAGCGAGAGTTTTATTTAAAAAAAATTGACTTTTTTCCAAACAAATCAATTAAAGATTTAAATATTATATGAACTATTTAAGCTAGAATATAATCTCTACTATGTTTTTCAACAAAATGGAAATAGAAAATGTTGAATGATACTCACTTAGTTTTGAAAATTTAGTCAAATTTATATGAGTTCTTGAATATACATAATATAATTTTTACAAATTTGTATTTCAAATAGAAATATTCAACAAAATTTATATTATTTCATTGTTAGATCAAAAAATAAATAAAAGTGACTATGTTGTCTTTTAAGTAAATTTCGAAATTATAAAAATGATGGTTCAATTGGAAACGGCTTTTCGGGTCATAGTGGGCTCGAAAGGCACCGACTTGTTATCCTTCCACCGTCAAGAGTGGGAAGTGGTCGCTGCTCTGTAAAGCCAGCCTCACGCAGTCTCCACCACTTTAAGAAAGACCGAACCACAAGCCTTCGCTCGAGTCCAAACCTTCATCTCCTAGCTTGGAAAGGGCAAGCCAGTTGAAAGCCCAACCCGAACCCGACCCGAATAGATCGATCCAACGTTCCATCACCTTATTGTCTCCACTTGGATTACAAGCTCACATTATTGAGCTCGACATACAATACATGTGTATTAGAATATATATACAAGTGTGAAAACTATGTATTCTCCAATGTGGGACTTTAGTGATTATAAATACCCATTTCATTCCACTAGGATAACAATAAATGGCTTCACTCAAATTTTTTTAGTTCTTTCCGTTACGCAATTGATTTCGTCTATAGATTTATCTAACAATTTAAAATCTTTGAATAGCAAGATAAACAAATAAGTTAGAGCAATGACATTCTTATTTTGCTATCATTCATAAACCATAAAATTTGTTGAGTTCTTAGTTAACAGAAAAATAATGTCGTATACTATTTCTTATTTAAAAATTGTAAAAATAAATTATTTTTTCTTTGGTGATCTATAATAACATTGCTCAAAGCGCCATCAGAGATATGTGCACAAGTTTTTACATATTTTCTAGAGAACATAATTATTATCTTTTAAATATGTTACTGATGTAATAATGACAAACGTGCAAAAAAAAAGCATAATATGTCAAATGAGAGACATGACTTTAACATTAGTACTATCTTACTTTTTAGCAGTGTGATTGTTAGATGTTTATGTGATAATATCTAAGAATTCACTTATTTATAAAAATAAAATTTTATCTTCAAAACATATATTAACAAATGATTAGGTGATATTAAGTTGTATCATTTTCCATTATGTTTAACTTTTTAAGATTATCCTAAAAATGAGAGACCATGAATATTGTTGTTAATTAGATTGTTCTCATTAAAGACATAAACAAACTAGCGAGAGTTTTATTTAAAAAAATTCACTATTTTCCAAACAAATCAATTAAAGATTTAAATATTATATGAACTATTTAAGTTAGAATATAATCTCTACTATTTTTTTCAACAAAATGGAAATAGAAAATGTTGAATGATACTCACTTAGTTTTGAAAATTTAGTCAAATTTATATGAGTTCTTGAATATACATAATATAATTTTTACAAATTTGTATTTCAAATAGAAATATTCAACAAAATTTATATTATTTCATTGTTAGATCAAAAAATAAATAAAAGTGACTATGTTGTCTTTTAAGTAAATTTCGAAATTATAAAAATGATGGTTCAATTGGAACCGGCTTTTTGGGTCATAGTGGGCTCGAAAGGCACCGACTTGTTATCCTTCCACCGTCAAGAGTGGGAAGTGGTCGCTGCTCTGTTAAGCCAGCCTCACGCAGTCTCCACCACTTTAAGAAAGACCGAACCACAAGCCTTCGCTCGAGTCCAAACCTTCATCTCCTAGCTTGGAAAGGGCAAGCCAGTTGAAAGCCCAACCCGAACCCGACCCGAATAGATCGATCCAACGTTCCATCACCTTATTGTCTCCACTTGGATTACAAGCTCACGTTATTGAGCTCGACATACAATACATGTGTATTAGAATATATATACAAGTGTGAAAACTATGTATTTTCCAATGTGGGACTTTAGTGATTATAAATACCCATTTCATTCCACTAGGATTACAATAAATGGCTTCACTCAAATTTTTTTAGTTCTTTCCGTTACGCAATTGATTTCGTCTATAGATTTATCTAACAATTTAAAATCTTTGAATAGCTAGATAAACAAATAAGTTAGAGCAATGACATTCTTATTTTGCTATCATTCATAAACCATAAAATTTGTTGAGTTCTTAGTTAACAGAAAAAAATGTCGTATACTATTTCTTATTTAAAAATTGTAAAAATAAATTATTTTTTCTTTGGTGATCTATAATAACATTGCTCAAAGCGCCATCAGAGATATGTGCACAAGTTTTTACATATTTTCTAGAGAACATAATTATTATCTTTTAAATATGTTACTGATGTAATAATGACAAACGTGCAAAAAAAATAACAAAAGCATAATATGTCAAATGAGAGACAGGAGTTTAACATTAGTACTATCCTACTTTTTAGCAGTGTGATTGTTAGATGTTTATGTGATAATATCTAAGAATTCACTTATTTATAAAAATAAAATTTTATCTTCAAAACATATATTAACAAATGATTAGGTGATATTAAGTTGTATCATTTTCCTTTATGTTTAACTTTTTAAGATTATCTTAAAAATGAGAGACCATGAATATTATTGTTAATTAGATAGTTCTCATTAAAGACAGAAACAAACTAGCGAGAGTTTTATTTAAAAAAAATTCACTATTTTCCAAACAAATCAATTAAAGATTTAAATATTATATGAACTATTTAAGTTAGAATATAATCTCTACTATTTTTTTCAACAAAATGGAAATAGAAAATGTTGAATGATACTCACTTAGTTTTGAAAATTTAGTCAAATTTATATGAGTTCTTGAGTATACATAATATAATTTTTACAAATTTGTATTTCAAATAGAAATATTCAACAAAATTTATATTATTTCATTGTTAGATCAAAAAATAAATAAAAGTGACTATGTTGTCTTTTAAGTAAATTTCAAAATTATAAAAATGATGGTTCAATTGGAACCGGCTTTTTGGGTCATAGTGGGCTCGAAAGGCACCGACTTGTTATCCTTCCACCGTCAAGAGTGGGAAGTGGTCGCTGCTCTGTTAAGCCAGCCTCACGCAGTCTCCACCACTTTAAGAAAGACCGAACCACAAGCCTTCGCTCGAGTCCAAACCTTCATCTCCTAGCTTGGAAAGGGCAAGCCAGTTGAAAGCCCAACCCGAACCCGACCCGAATAGATCGATCCAACGTTCCATCACCTTATTGTCTCCACTTGGATTACAAGCTCACATTATTGAGCTCGACATACAATACATGTGTATTAGAATATATATACAAGTGTGAAAACTATGTATTCTCCAATGTGGGACTTTAGTGATTATAAATACCCATTTCATTCCACTAGGATAACAATAAATGGCTTCACTCAAATTTTTTTAGTTCTTTCCGTTACGCAATTGATTTCGTCTATAGATTTATCTAACAATTTAAAATCTTTGAATAGCTAGATAAACAAATAAGTTAGAGCAATGACATTCTTATTTTGCTATCATTCATAAACCATAAAATTTGTTGAGTTCTTAGTTATACAGAAAAAATGTCATATACTATTTCTTATTTAAAAACTATAAAAAAAAATTAAGTTTTCTTTCGTAATCTATAATAACATTGCTCAAAGCGCCATGAGAGATATGGGCACAATTTTTTACATATTTTCTAAAAAAAATAATTATCATCTTTTAAATATGTTATTGATGTAATAATGACAAAAATGCAACAACAAAAAAAACAAAACAATAATATGTCAAGCGATAGACACGACTTTAATAATGGTACTATCCTACTTTTTATCAGTATAATTGTTTGATGTTTATGTGATAATATATAAGAATTCATTGAGTTATTAAAAGAACATTTTATCTTGAAAACATATATTAACAAATGATTACGTGATATTAAGTTGTATCATTTTACTTTATTTTAACTTTTTTAAGATTATCTTAAAAATGAGAGACCATGAATATTGTTGTTAGTTAGGTAGTCCTCAATAAATACAGAAAAAAACTGGCAAGAGTTTCATTTAAGAAAAATTCACTATTTTCAAACAAAAATCTATTAAAAAGGTAAATATTATATGGATTATTTAAGTTAGAATTAATCTCTACTAATCTTTTCAAAAATGCAAATAGAAAATGTTGAATGAGACTCACTTAGTTTAAAAAATTTAGTAAAATTTATATGAGTTCTAAAATATACAAAATATAATTTTTAGAAAACAGTATTTAAAATAGAAATAATCAACAAAATTTATATTATTTTATTGTTAGATCAAAATATAATTAAAAGTGACTATGTTGTCTTTTAGTTTAATTTCGAAATTATAAAAATGATGGTTCAATTGGAATCGGCTTTTTGGGTCATAGTGGGCTCGAATGGCACCGACTTGTTATCCTTCCACCGTCAAGAGTGGGAAGTGGACGCTGCTCTGTTAAGCCAGCCTCACGTAGTCTCCTCCACTTTAGGAAAGATCAAAACACAAGCCTTCACTCGAGTCCAAACGTTCATCTCCTGGCTTGTAAAGGGCAAGCCGGTTGAAAGCCCAACCCAAACCCGACCCGAATAGATCGATCCAACATTCCATCACCTTTTTGTCTCCACTTGGATTACAAGCCCACATTATTGAGCTCGACATATAATACATGTGCACTAGAATATATATACAAGTGCGAAAACTATGTATTTTCTAATATGGGACTTTAGTTATTATAAATACCCATTTCACTCCACTAAGATGACAAAAAATGACTTCACTCAAAAAAAATTTAGTTCTTTTGGTTTCGCAATTGATTTTAAATAAATAATTTAGAGCAATGATTTTCTTATTTTTCTATCATTTATAAACCATAAAATTGGTTGAGTTCGTAGTTATACAAAAAAAATGTTTTATACTATTTCTTATTATAAAAACTGTAAGAATAAATTATTTTTTCTTTGGTGATATATAATAACATTGCTCAAATCGTCATCCGAGATATCGGCACAACTTTTAACATATTTTCTAAAAAAACTTAATTTTCATTTTTTAAATATGTTATTGATGTAATAATGACAAAAGTGCAAAAACAAAAACCATAATATGTCAAGTAACAGACAAAACTTTAACAATAGTACTATCCTAATTTTTACAAGTGTGACTGTTAAATGTTTATCTGATAATATATACAAATTTATTGTTTTATTAAAAAAAATTATCTTTAAAACATATATTAACAAACATTACGTGATATTAAGATCAACACTCTATTTTTAACTATCTTAAGATTGTCTTAAAATGAGAGATCATGAATATTGTTGTTAATTTGATACTCCTCACAAATACAGAAACAAACTGGCTTTTATTTAAGACTCACTACTTTCCAAACAAATATATATATTAAAGATTTAAATATTATATGGACTATTTAAGTTAGAATATAATCTCTACTAACTTTTTCAACAAAATTAGAAATTTTGAATGATACACTTATTTGGAAAATTTAGTAAAATTTATATGAGTTCTTGAATATACAAATTATAATTTTTAGAAAATAGTTTGAAATAATCAACAAAATTTATATTATTTCATTGTAAATCAAAATATAATTAAAAATGACTATGTTGTGTTTTAAGTAAATTTCAATTATAAAAATGATGGTTCAATTGGAATCGTTTTTGAAAGTGGGCTCCACCGACTTGTGATTCGTCAAAAGTGGTAAGTGGACGCCTCTGTTAAGCCAGCCTCACGAATTTTAGAAAGACCGAACCACAAGTCTTTGCTCGAGTCCAAACCTTCATATCCTGGTTTGGAAAGGGCCATCCCAATTCGAACCCGATCCGAATATTATCATCACTTGGATTACAAGCCCACATTACTAAGTTCACTACAAGAAAACAATGTTTTCCTGACGGCCAGTTTCTTCTGAAAACCATCGGTAATACAGAATACCGTCAACTTTCCGAAGAAAATGATTCTTCGGGAATATTTTGTCAGAAACTATATTCCGTCGGGAAGTTATCAAGAATTTCCGACAGCTTGACGATAAAACCTACCGTCAGAAACTTCCGATGGACATTCGATGGTTTGTTCCCGTCGGAAAACTCCGACAGATATTCAATGGAACATATCCGTCAGAAATTCCCGATGAATTTGCGTTGAAAGGATTTCCGAGTTACAAATTTAATGTGAATCTGATGAACATTCCGAGTTAACTGAATTTTGGTCGGCAAACTCGCCAATCTCTTCTTCTGAATCTTGATACACATTGTAATTTGTGTTTGTGGTGTCATCAATAACAAGGTTAACTTCAAGAGAAGTGTCTATTGAACCTAAGTTACCAATTGTGCTTTGTTGCATAGGCTCTTGTTCGGTAATACCACATACCATTCCTCTAGGATGTATTGAGGTCATTGTAATCCAAGGATCTTGCTTGTTCCTCACACGAGGATATCGAATGTAACAAACCTGGTGAGCTTGTGATGCAAGTATAAAGGATCATATTTTTGATATCGCTTACGAGAGTGGATAGATGTAACACTGAATTCGTCTTCACGTTGACCTATGGCAGGGTCGTACCAGTCACAATAGAATACATTACACCTCAAATCAATCATTCCTGGATAGTGAACTTCTAATATTTCACGAAGAACATCATTGTATACAATTTCTCCCGATTGAGATGATACACCATAATTATAAGTTGTTTGTGAGTTTCCTTCGCGATGACTCTTAAAAACATATTCACGAGTGTAGTACATTGGATAAGATTTTGCAGTAAATGTAGGACCACTCACCAACTCAACTAACCATGTGGGAAACGTTATCCCCCTAAAAGGACCTGTAGTAACCTACACAATAATTGAATGTAGTCAATTATAAATATATATATATATATATATATAGTAAACTATTATTGAAAATTACATAATTGTGGTAATACTAACATAAAAATGCAAGCATCTAGCAAATTCGTTTTTTTTAAGTTCGACCAACTCATTCTTGTTGTAATCTGAATAATAACACGTATTTGTTCCATGTATATCATGTTAATTATGAAAAGAATAATTAACAATAAATTATAATAACAACTAAAAACAAAATTTAATTGAATGTACCTTTCATATTCCAAAACGTCATCGCAATTTGTCAAAATATACAAATGCAAGTGATTGTGTTCCTCTTCTGATAGGCGTCGCGTCTTTCCTTTTCCACTTAAACGTCCAATTTGTACAAATATTTCTGGCACATACACTAGATAGCTTGGTTTTTCTCCTCCATCATCATGTCGTGCAGGTCGTCTATTTTTTGTTTGCACTTGCGATGGAAAATAGTAGTTGGCGAAGTTAGATGTTTCTTCATTAATACTTTGTGCGACGATTGAACCTTCAACCCTGGCAAGATTTTTAACTTTTTTCTTTAGGTGGAACATATATCTCTCAAAAGGATACATCCATCATATCGGTATTGAACAGGTCCTCCAAACGCTGCTTCTCTAGGAAGGTGAATAGGAAGATGCTCCATACATCAAAAAACGCTGGTGGAAATATTTTTTCCAGGTTGCAAATGAGAACTGGTATTGTTTCCTCCAAATTTTGGATATCGTCTGCAGTAAGTGATCTTGTACATAAATCTCGGAAAAAAGCACCAATCCCTACATAAAAAAATTAATATCATATAAAATATGAAATTATGATTATTTATATATAAAATAATATAAACGTACCTGCAATTGCTCCGTGGATGTTTTTAGGCAGCAGATCGCTAAAGGCGAATGGGAATAGTCTTTGCATGACAACATGACAATCATGACTTTTCATCCCTGAAAAGTTTCCTTCAATAGTATCGACACAATTACGAAGATTAGATGCGTATCTATCTGGAAATTTGACACTATGCTTAATCCAGTCAAAGAATTCATCTTTTGCATGCGTATCCAACCAAAATGCGAGAGACAATGATTTTCCATTTGACATTACATGTAGTTCCTTCCGGGAACAAATATCCAGCAAATCCAATATAGCTTTCAAATTATTTTTTTGTTTTTCCTTGCACATTTAGAATGGTATTCATTATGCTGTCGAAAAAATTCTTGTCAATGTGCATAACATCTAGATTATGGCGCAACAAATGATCCTTCCAATACGGTAAATCCCAAAAAATACTCTTTCTGTGCCAATTATGATATTCGCCACAACCATCAAGAGGGTAATGTCCGTTACCTCCACATGAAGCCGTTCTCTCAGCACCAAAATCTCTAAGTTGAGTCATCATATAATTCCCGTCAAGAATAGGAGGTGGACCATCAAAATGTTTTTTGTTTTTCCTAAACAATGTCGTGCTCCAGAGATATGGATGATCTTGTACTGGAAATCGACGATGACAATCGAACCAACTAGTCTTTCGTCCGTTTTTCAGTTGGAATGCATCAGTATTATCTTGAAAATATGGGCATGCTAATCTTCCATGCGTCGACCATCCTGATAACATACCATATGCTGGAAAATCACTTATCGTCCACATAAGTACTGCTCGCATCAAGAAATTATGTTGGTTGGAAACATCGAATGCTTCGACACCATTTTCCCACAATATTTTTAACTCATGAATTAGTGGCTGCAAGAAAATATCAAGTGATCGCTTAGGATGCTCTGGGCAGGGGACGAGAATTGTTAGAAACAAAAACTCTCGTTTCATGCACAAAGAAGGAGGAAAATTATAAGGTGTAACGATAACTAGCCACAACGAGTATTGCCTCCCATGCTTCCCAAAAAGGTTGAATCCATCTGTAGATAACCCGAGGTATACGTTTCTAGGCTCATATGCAAAACTAGGATAAACTTGTTGAAAATGTTTCCATGCTTCTGCATCGGAGGGATGCACAATTTCTCCATTCGAATTATGTTCTACATGTCATCTCATAGGTTTTGCCGTGTGTTCAGATTGATATAACCTCTTTAACCTCTCTGTTAATGGAAAATACCACATCCGTTTATGTGAAATAGGTACTTTGCCGCTTATCTCTTGAAATCAAGGTTTGTGACAAAATCGGCACTTCATGCGGTTTTCATCATTTTTCCAATAGATCATGCAGTTGTCAATACATACATCGATCATTTGATATGGCAATCCAAGACCAGCTACAAGTTTTTGAACCTCGTAATATGAAGCAGGTGCAATATTATCTTGAGGTAATATATTTCTAACAAAATCAGCTATCGCATTCACATAATCTTCAGCCAAGTTGAAATCCGTCTTTATCGTCATCAACCTGCTTGTAGCAGATAAAGGCGATAATCCATCTTTACATCCTTTATACAAAAGCTGCTTGGATGCATCTAACATATCAAAAAAGTTTCCGGGTTTCCAAATTAGGTTCCTCTATTCTACCCCTATCTTCAATGTACGATACTCTTTGTTCACGAAATGCATCATTCACCATCTGAACCGTATCTTCGTCAACTTCTAATGCCGGTTCCTCTAGCCTAACATTAGTATTTTCTAACCTATTTGAAGTACTACCATAATATTGCATCGTTGCATCAGTTTCTCCATGTGAATATCAAATTTTGTAACCCGGCATAAATCCAGTCCTATACAAATGATTACATACTTTTCTAACATAGATTAATCTATGATTTCGAAATTTAATACACGGACAATATATTTTACCGTATTCCGATGTCATGATATTGTTTGATGCAAATGTCATGAACTCTTCAACACCTTGTGCAAATTCATCAGTCAATTCCCCCGTTGTTGAATCATAACGAGGTTTATCCATCCACGATCGAAAATAATCATAAGAACCCGAAGAACACATTTTCTTAAAAAAATTTGTTCTCAAGAAATGTGAATGATCATAGCGTATTTCTATTGAAAATTAGAGATTATCACGAATTTTAAAAGATTATTACGAATTTTTAACAGATATTCACAAATTTTAAACATATTATTCTTAAGAATATTCTCATTTCCGACGGTTTCCGACCACAATCGGATAATCACAAATTGTGAATCGATTTTTCTTACTTTTCTGACAGATTTCCGATGGTTTCCGACCACCCCCGGATAATTACAAATTTTTCATAGATTATTCTTCAATTTCTGATAGATTACCGACAGACTCCGACAATGTTGGATATTTCCGACGGCTGTCCGACGAATATCGAGGTTATCCCATCGGTATATTTCCAACGGATTCCCGATGGATTGTAAAACAACAAGCCGTCGGGAAGGCATCGGAAATAAACCATCGGTCCTAGTTTCGTCGAAAATTTGCAACGGCTTCAAGAGGACATCCCGATGACAAAGCTTTTGTCGGAAAACCGACGGTATACCGTCAGTTTTTACCATCGATTTTCCGACGGCCGTGCAGCCGTCGGGAATTACCGACGGATCACCGACGACTGGAGGTCTCTCGGTATTCCGTCGGAAACCCGTCGCCAGTCTTTGGAAAATTCCGACGGCTTTATGTCCGTCGAAAATGTTGATGTTTTCTTGTAGTGGTTCGACTTACAATACATGTGTACTAAAATATATATACAAGCATGAAAACTATGTTTTCCCGACGTAGAACTTTAGTGATAATAAATACCCATTTCATTCCACTAGGATGACACTAAATTACGTGACTCATAAATTTTTTTAGTTCTTTCAATTATGCAATTAATTCCGTTTTTAGATTTCTCTAAAATTTTTAAAATCTTTGAATAGCTAGATAAACAAATAAGTGAGAACAATGATTTTCTTATTTTGCTATCATTTATAAACCATAACATTGGTTGAGTTTGTAGTTATAAATAAAAAAAGGTCTTATACTATTTCTTATTTCAAAACTGCAAGCATAAATTATTTTTTATTTGGGATATATAATAAAATTGCTCAAAGTGCCATTCGAGATTTAGGCACAATTTTAAACATATCTTCGAAAAAACTTAATTATCATCGTTTAAATATGCTATTGATGTAATAATCACAAAAGTGCGAAAAACAAAACTATGATATGTCAAGTGATACACAAAATTTTAATAATAGTATTATCTTATATTAAAAGTGTGATCACGTCATATTAAGTTGTTGTATCATTTTACTCTATTTTTAACTTTCTCATTTATTTTCGAAAATTTAGTAATATTTATATGAGTTTTTGAATATACAAAATAAAGGTCCGACCTATTATCTTTCCACCATCAAGAGTGGGAAGTGGATGCTACTCTGTTAAACCAGCCTCAGGCAGTTTCCTCCATTTTAGAAAAGACCAAACCACAAGCCTTCGCTCGAGTCCAACCATTAGCTTCTCACTTCGAAAGGACAAGCCAGTTGAAAACCTAACCCGAACCTAACCCAAATGTTCCATCACGTTATTGTCTCCACTTGGATTACAAGCTCACGTTACTTATCTCGACATACAATACATGTGTACTATAATATATATACAAGTGTGAAAACTATAGTAATTATAAATACTCATATCATTCCACTAAGTTGCCATTAAATTACATGACTCAAACATTATTTAGTTCTTTCTATTATGCAATTGATTCAATTTTTTATTTTGTCTACCATTTAAAAATATTTGAATAGCTAGCTAAATAAACAAGTGAGAACAATATTTTTTTATTTTTGCTATAATTTATAAACCATATAACTCGTTGAGTTTGTAATTATAAAGAAAAATAATATATTATACTATTTCTTATTTTAGAACTGGAAGAAAAAATTGTTTTCTCTTTTGTTGGTCTATAATAACATTGATTAAAATATCATTCGAGATATGGGTAAAATTTGAACATATCTTCTAAAAAAATTGATCTGTCATTTTTTAAATATATCATTAATGTAATAATCATAAAAGTTCAAAAAACAAAAAAAAATCACGTTTTCTAAGCAAATCTATTAAAGATGTAAGTAATATATGAACGTAGAAATGATGATTTATTAAAAATGTAAGATTTAAGTTAGAATATAATTTTTACTAATCTTTTCACTAAAATGCACGTAGAAATGATGAATGATATTTATTCTTTTGGAAAATTCAGTAAAATTTATGAGTTCTTGATATACAAAATATAATTTTTAGTAAATAGTATTTGAAATAGGAACAATCAACAAAATTTAGATTATTTCCTAATCAGTTCAAAGTATAATTAAAGTTACTATGTGTTTTTTATTTCATTTAAAAATTATAAAAATGAATGTTCAATTGGAATAGGTTTATTGGGTCATCGTGGATTCGAAAGACACTGACATATTATCCATCCACCGTAAGAAGCGAGAAGTGGACGTTGTTCTGTTAAACCAACCTCACACAATCTTTTTCATTTTAAGAAAGACCGAACCACAAGCCTTCGCTTGTGGCCAAACTTTCAGCTCCTGGCTTGGAAAGGTAAGTCACTTGAAAGCCCAACCTAAACCCAACTCGAATAGACCGATCTAATGTTTTATCACCTTATTGCATTCACTTGGAATCACAAGCACACATTACTGAATTTGACATATAATACATATGTACTATAATATATATATATATAAGTGTGAATACTATGTTTTTATGTGGGACTTTAGTGATTATAAATAACCATCTCATTCTACTATGATGGCATTAAATGACATAACTCGAATTTTTTTAGATTTTTTAGTTATGCAATTCATTCAGTTTTTAAATTATATAATATTTAAAATCTTTAAATGGTTAGATAAACAAACAAAGCAAGTGAGAGACATTATTTTCTTATTCTTCTATTATTATAAACCGTAAAAACTGATTTAGTTTGTAGTTATAAACAAAAAACAATATCTTTTACTTTTTTATTTCAAAATTACAAACGCAATTTTTGCCGATTTATAATAACAATGCTTAAAGTATCAGTTGAGATGTGGGCATGATTTTAAGCATGTTTTCTAAAAAAATTTAATTTCTTTTGTCACTAGGCCACAACGGGATAGCCCAATATCCCAACATTTTTATACAAAGATTTCATAGTCTCCTACGAGGAAAAGTCGAATCGAACTCCACACATTTAGGATGGACGTAGAGTTAGTGTAACTAATAAACCATTTATTTTTCCCAGAATCATTAATTATCATTCTCTAAATATGCCATATATGTAATAATCACACAATTTCAATACTGGTTTATATTTATTTGTATTTCTACACAAATTTATTAAAGATGTAAGCAAATTTATCAAAGATCTAAATGTTATATAAGTGATATATATATTATGTTTAAGTTTGTTATCCTTCTACAGCCAACCGAGCTCTACATACAATACATATGTATTAAAATATATATACTAGTGCAAACACTATGTTTTTCTGATGTGGAATTTTAGTGATTATATTTGAAATAGAAGCAATCAACAAAATTTATATTATTTCTTATTAGTTCAAAGTATTATTAAAAGTGACTATCTTTCTTTTAGTTTAATTTAAAAATTATTAAAATGATGGTTAAGTTAGAAACGGTTTATTGGGTCATAATGGGCTCGAAAGGTACCGATATCCATACACTGTCAAAAGTGGGAAAGTGATGCTTATCTGTTAACTCAGCCTCACGCAATCTCATCCATTTAAAGAAATACCAAACCACAATCTTTGCTCCAGTTTAAACCTTCAGCTTATGGTTTGTAAAAGGTAAGTCAGTTGAAAACCCAACCTAAAGCCGGCTAAATAATTTGATTCAATTTTTCATTACGTTATTATCTTCATTTAGATCACAAGTCCACTTTATTGAAGTCGATAACAATATATGTGTACTAGACATATATATACAAGTACGTAAGCTATATTTTTATGATGTAAGATTGTAATGATTATAAATAACCATGTGGTTACAACGAGCAAGCTAGTTGAAAGCTCTACTCAAACATCATCCAAGTAGATCGAGCCAACGTCCAATTATTGTCTCCAGTCTGAACACAAACTCATGTTACTAAATTTTTACGATGTAAGAATTTAATGATTAACCATCTCTATCCACTACTATGGCATTAAGTGTCATGACTCAAAAAAAGTTTACTTCTTTCAGTCACGCAATTCATTTAATTTTTAGATTTACATAACAACTCTGAATAACTAGATAAATACAAAAGTAAACTCATGATTTTTTTATTTTGTTATAGTTTAAAACTGGTTGAGTTTTTCTTGGGATTTTAAGATTTTTTCCTATTATTTTTGGTGTTGGTAAATGGATTGCTTAAAACAAAAACATATAATTTGATCACCGAATTCCCAATTAAGATAGTTTTCGGATAAAATCTGTCTCTAATAAACTTTCACTATAAATTTGAACGAAACTTTTACAAAATAGCAGTATAGAGAAAACAATGGAATTAGAAAGAAACGCTACCCAAATCTTTCTCTTTCTCCTCTCTCTCTCTGGAAAAATCTCACAGTGGCCTTTCTACCTCTTTTTCTTTCTGTGTAGGATGCACCCCTCTGGCGACAATAAAAAGAGATTTTATACTTTTGAGACTTAGGGCATTTGTGAAACTGGGCTCATTTGGGCCAACACAAAATAGAAGATACTAATTCTCACAGTTTTCAGTTGCAGAAAAAGATTCCATCAACTAATTTTTATCCAAAGTTGCAAGAAAATTTGTTTTCTCTTTTGCTCATCAATAATAACAATGGTTCGATTGCCATTTGAAATATGGACACTATTTTTAGTATAATTATCATCCTTCGAATATGACACTGATGTTAAAGAAAATCATCCAATAATTCCAAAAATTAAACCGCACATGCCAAGTGACTACAAAACATTAATAATAATACTGACTTAAATTAATATGTGTGATTGTAAGAGGTTTTTGCAACAATATCGAAACAATCATTGCATTATTAAAAGCAAAAACTTTCATCTTAAAAATCATACATTAAAAAACTATAACATGATCTTATATCGTCTTCTGCTTTTACTTAGGCCTGTCTATCTGACTCATTACCCGTGGGTCCCGCCCCATTTGACCCGCCGCGGGACTGAGGCAGGTCGAACAAAAAAAAAATTTATATGCGAGACGGGTGCGGGTCGAAGTTTTGGTATAGCGGGGCGGGTGCAGGTATCGTTTTATTATTTTGTGGGTTGGCGAGTACCCGTAAATTTTGGGTCAAAATCATATGACCAAAATTTAAACTAATTTAATTATAAATTAATTTAATTTTAAACCAATTTAATTATAAACCAATTTAATACCAAACTCGATATTCAAAATTTATATAATTTGATGTTTTAAAAATTGAATTTCGATATATTTGATGTATTAATTTTAGATTTATTATTATTTGGATTTATTTTAATTAAATATTTTTTAAAAAAAATTAAAACAAAGTGGCTCGCGGGTCACCCGCAAACCTGCTAGATTAATGCGGGGCGGGTACGGGTTTTAAAAAAATGATTCGCGGGTTTTGTGGATAAAGAATTTTTTGAAAAAAAATCTTTAACCTATCGCGAGGCGGATCATGCGGGGCGGGTCCAACCAGCTTGACAGGACTACTTTTACTCTCTTTTTAAACTTTCTTAAGATCATCATAATATCATAAACATATTTAGATATTGTTGTAAGATAGTCGTTATTAAATACATAAAAAAATTATATAGTTTCATTTAACACAAAATTCATGTTGTCTAACCAAATTTATTAATGCCTATATATTATGTATTATCTTTAATATAGTAATTGAAAAATATTTTTAGAAACAATATTATTTTAATATGTTATTTACAAGAGTATTATGATGATGTGTCATCATCAAAATAAATTTCAAATAAAGATATAAATAAATTTAAATTATTAGAATAATTATAATATATGCCAATATATTAATTCCGTTAGAGAATCAATATATTTTTATTAAATTAAAAAAAATAACTATTAATTTGAAATAATCATTTTTATTTCTTTTATACAAATATAGAAATTTATAAATAATTATAAATAAATAATAATCAATCACATCGAAAAAATAATATTTAAAATTTTACTATATCACTATTTTTGTTTAATCAACTAAAAAGATCTTAAATCACTCATATAAAATAGAGTTATTTAATTAGCATACGTTATAAATTCAAAAATTTAAAACATGGGTATTTAATATTTAAGTAAAAAAATATTGCTTTAATTATTTTACGAATGAAATATATAAAAATTCATCAATATTTCAAATAGAATAAAAATGATAATTATATTAAAAATAATAATCAATAATTTTGGTGAAAATAATCATATTATAAAATCAGATAATAATATTTTACAAAAACTATATTATATTTTATAACTACAATAGTATTGTATTTATTTAATAATTATTTCATCTTAAAATCTAGCTTAAGTTATAATCTAATCTCTACAACTTTTTCCAACAAAATTTAAATAGAAATGATGAACGATAGTCATTTATTTCGAAAAATTCAGTAAAAAAATTTATATGAGTTTTTCAATATATAAAACAAAATTTTAATTTAGAAATGATAAAAATGATAATTTAACTGAAATCGGTTTATTGGATTATAGTGGATTCGGAAAACACTTGCATGTTATCCTTCTACCGTCAAAAATGGAAAGTGTATGCTATTATGTGAAACCAGTTTCACGCAATCTTAAGACTTTAAAAAATAGCGAATCATAAGACTTTGTTCGAGTCTTAACCTTCAATTTTTAATTTAGAAAGGAAAATCCCGTTGAATACACATATAATACATTATCTTCCAAAACATTCAACAAACGAGAGTTTCTATTTTGACAAACATGTTTGTAATATTACACATTTCTTGATTGTATTCACATGATTTTTTTCCTCTCCGGATTCAGTACGAATTCACTCTTTCATCATAGACAATACAAATCATATAAATATACATATTTATATGATTTCCATTTTTGTTGAATGATTGAAATTCAAACGTTGAATCGTCTAACACTCTTCTCTTTTTGTTAGTAAAGAAATCGGGTTTAGGTTGCTCTAAAGGAAATCATATATGCTTTTGAGAGCAAATTTTCCTTACATTTGTAAAATATCTAAACTTATTCACATGTAAAGATTTAAATTTGTGGATAATGTTATTATTTTGTATGTGATTAGAAGAGATTAGATTAAGATAGTGGGAGAAGATAAAACCAATTGATTCTCATAAAGATATAAATGTGATCATAAAATTCTAAACATATTTATTAGTTCATTAACTTCCTAATAGTAAATTATATCTTTATTATATTATCTGATAAACATTTTTTAAAAATAATCTTAATTTCATGTGTTATTAATACAAATGTTAAGATGACGTTTCAGGTAAATATATAAATAATCTTAAATTACTATAATAATTACAATATATATCATTATGTTATAAAATATTTATGTTGTATAATATTTGAAAGGTGAAGAGAAAAGAAATAAAGAAAGGTGAAACTTTGTTCACGAGAAAAAGTGAAGCTTTGCTCACAAGAGAAGAAGTGAAAGATTTGTTTTCTGCTCACTTTTCTTTTACAATGAGATTACATATTTATAGTACTAGTAACCGACCTTATAAGGCGGTTGAATAATTATTATTTACAACACTCCCCCTTAATTATTCATAAAAATATTACGTACTACCTCGTTAAAAACCTTATCATGTAAAAACCCAACGGGATAAAAATCATGATAAGGGAAAAAGAGTGCAGATACGTAATCTCCCCTTCAAAAAGATAGTTGTGTTTTCCTTCATAAATCTCGAAGATGACGCATTCCAATATTCTGAACATGTTTTCTGAACGTTGTTGTAGGAAGCGCCTTTGTAAACAAATCTGCTGCATTATCACTTGAACGAATGTACTCGATGTCAACTTCTTGATTTTTCTCAAGTTCTTGGATGTAGGAGAAAAATCTCGGAGGAATATGTTTTGTCCGGTCACTCTTGATATAACCTTCTTTGATTTGGGTGACGCATGCCGCATTATCTTCGAATAATTTCGTTGGCTCCTTCTTGTTGATTAATCCACTTGCTCCTTCTATATGTTGAGTCATAGATCTGAGCCATACACATTCTCTACAAGCTTCATGAAGGGCAATGATTTCAGCATAGTTTGAAGAAGTGGCAACCAAAGTTTGTTTTTGAGATCGCCACGAGATCGCACTTCCACCAATTGTGAAAACATAACCGGTTTGAGACCGAGCTTTGTGTGGATCCGATAAATACCCAGCATCTGCAAAACCAACCAAACCAAACTCGGAGTTTCTAGGATAAAATAATCCCAAATCAATTGTACCTTGGAGATAACGAAAAATATGTTTTATTCCACTCCAATGTCTGCGTGTAGGTGATGAACTATATCTTGCAAGTAAATTTGTAGCAAATGATATATCTGGTCGAGTGCAATTTGCGAGATACATAAGTCCACCGATAGCACTCATATAAGGTACTTCAGGGCCTAATATGTCTTCATTATCTTCACAAGGTCGAAATGGATCTTTGTTTATATTAAGTGACCGATTAACCATTGGAGTACTCAAAGGATTCGCTTTATCCATATTAAAGCGTTTTAATATCCTTTTCGTATAATTTGATTGATGCACAAATATTCCATCTTGGAAATGCTCAATTTGGAGTCCTAGACAAAATTTTGTCTTTCCAAGATCTTTCATCTCAAATTCTTCTTTCATATGAGTTCTTGCAGTATCAATTTCCTTTTGAGTTCCAATTATATTCAGGTCATCTACATAAACAGCAATGATCACAAAGCCTGATGGGGATTTATTTATAAATACGCAAGGGCATATCGCATTGTTAATATATCCTTTTTTCAACAGATATTCACTTAATCGATTATACCACATGCGTCCGGATTGTTTTAACCCATATAATGATCGATGTAATTTGACCGAATATAGTTCTTTGGGTCCTTTAGAGATCTTTGATCCTTCTGGGATCTTGAATCCTTCTGGGATTTTCATGTATATATCACTATCAAGGGTTCCATATAGGTATGCAGTCACGACATCCATAAGATACATTTCTAACCTTTTGGATGATGATAAACTCATTAAATATCTAAATGTAATTGCATCCATAACCGGAGAATATGTTTCTTCATAGTCTATTCCCAGTCTTTGAGAAAACCCTTGTGCAACAAGACGTGCTTTATATCTAGTGACCTCGTTTTCCTCATTTCTTTTTCTTACAAAAACCCACTTGCACCCAACTGGCATTACATCTACAGGTGTAATTACAATGGGTCCGAAAACATTTCTTTTTTGTAGAGAGAATAATTCATTTCTCATGGCTATTTGCCATTTTTCCCAATCAGATCTTTTTTGACATTCTGTTACAGACATTGGTTCTGCATCATCATTTTCATTTTCAATTTCTTTGGATACAGAAAAGGAGAATATTCCATTAATATCCTCTATTTCATTTCTAACCCATAATTTTCTATTTTGGGTATAGTTAATTGAAATCTCATATGTTTCTATATTGCGTTCGTCTTCTGGACGGTGTTCCACTTCGTGGTTTTTAAAAACCTGTTTGCATATGTCTTCCGGACATTCCGTCTGAATTGGTTTCTCTATAATCTTTTCACAAATATTTTCGAGACATTCTTTGTGAGGTTTTTCCAGAACCTTTTGATTTTGTTCTCCCAAATACTTTTTCTTACGGGGATTTTTATCTTTTGAGCCCATCGGTCTCCCCCTCTTTAACTGAACTCTGGGTTCATTTATTTTATTGCCATCAATATGTTCTACAGGAACATTAATTCTTGATGGGACATTCACAGCGGGTATATATGATTTCGTCACTCGTTTTGTATCTGTGAATGCATCTGGCAACTGGTTTGCAATATTTTGCAAATGTATGATTTTCTGAACTTCCATTTCACGTTGTTTTGTGGGAGGATCAAGATACAACAAAGATGGCGTACACCATTTAATATCTTCTTGTAGTTGTTTAATTCCTCCCCCTAACGTAGGAAATTCTTCTTCATCAAAATGACAATCGGCAAATCGTGCCGTAAACATGTCACCAGTTCGTGGTTCAAGATACCGAATAATACTTGATGATGTAAATCCAATATATATTCCTAATCTTCTCTGTGGCCCCATCTTTGTTCTTTGTGGTGGGGCTATAGGAACATAAACCGCACACCCAAAAACTCGGAGATGAGATACATCAGGCTTCTGGCCAGATGTTAATTGTAATGGGGAATATTCATGATATGCACTTGGTCTTATTTGGACCAATGCTGCCGCATGCAATATAGCATGACCCCATACTGAAATTGGGAGATTTGTTCTCAATATTAACGGTCTCGCAATGAGTTGTAACCGTTTTATCAAAGACTCAGCCATACCATTTTGTGTATGAACATGCGGAACCGGATGTTCAACATCGATTCCGAGAGCCATACAATAATCATTAAAGGCTTGTGACGTGAATTCACCAGCGTTGTCAAGTCTTACTTTCTTTATAGTATAATCAGGGAATTGCGCTCTTAACCTGATTATTTGGGCAATGAATCTTGCAAAAGCCATATTTCGTGTGGTTAACAAACACACATGTGACCATCTACTAGATGCGTCAATTAAAACCATAAAATATCGAAATGGCCCACATGATGGGTGAATAGGCCCACATATATCACCATGTATTCTTTCTAAGAATACTGGAGATTCATTACTAATTTTGGCTGGTGATGGCCGAGTAATAAGTTTTCCTTGAGAACATGCTTTACACGAAAACTCGCGTGATTGAAAAATCTTCTGGTTTTTCAATGGGTGGCCATTAGAATTTTGAACAATTTTTCTCATCATAACTGATCCAGGATGTCCTAGTCTTTCATGCCAGACTTTGAATGTACTCGTAAACTTCTGGTTTACCGTAATATATGATTCAATTATATTTATTTTTGTGTAATATAATCCAGAGGACATCATTGGTAATTCTTCCAATATTTGTTTCTGCTTCCATGTAATGCAAAGATATTCAATGTTATTTTTGCTCATTGTCTCTATGTGATATCCATTTGTACGGATGTCTTTGAAACTTAATAAGTTTCTATGAGACTCGGGGGAATATAAAGCATCATTTATTTCAAATTTTGTTCCCCTTGGCATTGAAAAACTAGCTCTTCGAGAGCCTATGATAATATTTGCATTACCCGATATTGTATTCACGCTTCCGGCGGAATCTTTCATTTTCAGATAAAAGAAAAACTTTTTGTCTTTAAGTATTGTATGTGTTGTAGCACTGTCTACTAAGCATATATCTCCATTCTCATTCTCAAAGAAATACATTTTCTGGATTAAAATATTGATAAAGATGTATTAATAAATGTTAAACACATATATCTCAAAATCAACTTATATTATAACAAAACTATTTTACATTAAGTAATTAAAGTTCAAACTTACATATATATATATAAAAAAAAAAAAAAGGACATTAAGTTTTGTTTTTGTTCGTAAGGAAACTAAATACAACTTTATATATGTAACATTAAACTTAATTATCTTGTTCTTTGGTATTCTCGGAATCAACCAGAAAATCAGCAACATCGAGATATGCATTTCCATCGAAAGAAGGTCCGGGTTCATCCGAGATAAAGTTGGTTTCACTTTCTTTTCCTTTTTGTTTCTGTGATTCTTGATACAGATTAACCAAATGTTTTGGTGTACGACAGGTACGAGACCAATGTCCTTTCATGCCACATCTGTAACAAACATTTTCATATTGTATATTTTGGCGTACAGCAGGTACACGACCAACTTCATTTTCGTGGACTTTATTCTTTCTCCCGAATTTGAATTCATTAGGACGAAAAAATCTTCCTTTTCCACGTCCACGTCCACTTCCTCGTCCACGTCCACGACTACGACCATGGCCTCGACCACGTCCATGACCTTGCCAATTATTGTAACTGGATGATGCAACATTCACTTCTGGGAATGGGGCTGATCCAGTGGGACGAGATTGATGGTTCATCATCACAAGTTCATTATTTTGTTCAGCAACAAGGAGAACTTGCATTAACTCCGAATAACGAGTATATCCCTTTGCTCGATATTGTTGTTGCAGGATTACATTTCCAGGATGAAATGTTTGGAGAGTTTTTCAATCATATCATAATCACTTACTTTTTCTCCACATAATATCATCTTAGAAGTGATTCCGAACAACGCGGAATTATATTCACTTACACTTTTATAATCCTGAAACCGGAGGTTTAACCACTCATGTTTGGCTTTTGGTAAGATCACATATTTTTGGTGGTCAAACCTATCTTTGAGTGATTGCCAAAGATCTGCAGGATCTTCTTTTGTGATATATTCATCTTTTAAACAATCATGGATATGGTGGCATAAAAATATCATGGCTTTTGCTTTTTTCTCATCGGATGTTGTTTCCGACCTATCGATGGTACCAAGAAGGTCTTTTGCCTTTAAATGCATTTTTGCAGCTACTGCCCATGTCATGTAATTTTTTCCAGATATATCAAGGGCAACAATCTCGAGTTTTGCCAAATTTGACATTATAACTATACACATAATAAAACAATGTGTTAAACATCAATTTTATATATAAAAAATTATTTTACAATTATTTTTAATAAATAATCATGATAAAATTTTGGGTATCGATTTTAATTTATTAATATTATTATATATATTTTTAATAATAAATATGTATAATTAGTTTTAAGAATTTAAACATAATGATGACATAAATTAATTTATGATATTGTAAAACATTAGTGAATATAATAACACATAAATTAAAATAATTTCAGGAGGCATGACCTACCATATAATATTTAGAAGGCATAGCCTACCATATAATATTTAGAAGGCAGAGCCTACCATATAATATTCAGAAGGCAGAGCCTACCATATAATATTTAGAAGGCAGAGCCTATCATATAATATTTAGAAGGCAGAGCCTACCATATAATATTTAGAAGGCAGAGCCTACCATATAATATTTAGAAGGCAGAGCCTACCATATAATATTTAGAAGGCAGAGCCTACCATATAATATTTAGAAGGCAGAGCCTACCATATAATATTTACATGTAATTAATACAATTGAATTTTACCTTATTTTAGTATCTCAGGTAGATGGTAGAAACACTCGTGCTGATAACGTGTTATAAAATATTTATGTTGTATAATATTTGAAAGGTGAAGAGAAAAGAAATAAAGAAAGGTGAAACTTTGTTCACGAGAAAAAGTGAAGCTTTGCTCACAAGAGAAGAAGTGAAAGATTTGTTTTCTGCTCACTTTTCTTTTACAATGAGATTACATATTTATAGTACTAGTAACCGACCTTATAAGGCGGTTGAATAATTATTATTTACAACACATTATTATTAATTTGATTAAAAAATTCTTATATATTTTATTAAAATAATCAAAAAAATTATTAAATTCGTAATAAAAATTTTATTTTTCTTTCTTTAATTTACATATACAAAAATTAATATCATAAATAATTTTAAATACAATTAAAATTATAGAAATATTTAATTTATATTTAATAATAAATAATATTATATAGTTTACAAAAAAAAATTTTCATATGCGGCGTAGATATAAATCTAATATCTAATAATGATATAATGGTAGATACTTTTTGTAAAATAATTACCATTATTATTTATAGTAATATATAGCTTATACTAAACTCGTCAAATTCATCTAAATCTTCCAAAATATAAGCACCAGGAAAGCAACAAGAAATAATCTGCAATGTCCGAATGATATACATATAACCAATCTCCTGCCTAGACAAACCAATGCCGTGATTAAGTCTCAACCCTTTTTTGTTTCCTCTAATCGGTTTCTAGCACTTCACGTTTCTAACACAGAGAAATGACTTCGAAGCTGGAATGAAAACTACACGAAGACAACTTCAAACTTAGCACAAGCGTTGTGTTGAATGTGAGTACTTAGACTCGAGTTTCCCTCGAATTTGAAGTTGTACAAAGCTTGTCGCTGCGTCAGGCCAAGCGGGTAAATCCGGTGTACTCTAAGCTCACTGTCTCCTTTTAAGCTTCCAGGCCTTTCCTTCTTCCACACTGGCTCATGTTTTAAAGACTTGAACTTGGCGACAACCGCAGATACTAGAGCTTCCTGAGTCAGATTTTTACCCCTGGATTGGACACAGAAGGTTTTCGAGACGAAATTCCAGAATTTTTATCATGCATTTCGATTAAGTAGTGAATTAGGTAAGCTTTCTTACCTCAAAAAGATGGATTCCATCTCAAACCGGCCTCTTTCTCTAACAAAAACATGATAAACTGTGTCTGATCCTCCCCTGGTGCATTTGCAAGGACGTTTCTTGAAATTAGGACTTTTTTCTTCTTGTTCTTGAATCCTCGTGGCCAGAAAAATGCAGAGACGACAAGAAGAATGTACAGCAGCCATATCAACTAGTGCCTTGAAAGAATCTGAAGGACCCTCGTACTTCCATCTAAATCAAAAGAGAAGCATGAAGCTTTTAAGAACAAGTTATACATACACCTTTACCACATCTGGAAAAACTCGGACCTTAGTGTCTGATTATAAGCAGCAGGGCTAGCTGCAAGATACATCATTCTCTTTGCAACTGGATCCACATCTTCCAAATTCTTAATGTGAAGGAATGAGTCTGAAGAAGGCGCAAATTCTTCTATATTCGGAGCACCAACAACCACAGGGACAGATCCTGAGAGAAGACTGCATTAGTTAGATTATGTAACTTGGAATATATGAGCAAACCATTATTGATTAGTGATTTATCTAACATTCTAATCAAATATTCACCTATAGAGATTTGTAATATATGCTCACAGAGAGGGGAAGCTAAAACATACCAGCCACTAGAGATTGGAAAAATTTCTCTGTTACATAATCCTCCTCGTTAGTGTTCTCAAAAGCCAAACTGAATTTGTATCGCTTAAGAGCTTCAACCTTGTCAACTATATGAATTTTATCATGAAAATGAATCACATCAAACTGGTTCGTTGGTCTTCCAGTGTTTAACTTGAACAATATGCTTAATTTCTATATTACCTTTTCCATCTCGGTTCCGATGACAACCACCATAAGAATCGATTTTGATGTTAGTCTTCATCAGGGCTTCAAGTGCTTGCAAACGGAAATTCCGAGCACCACAATTGGAAATAAAAGCTGCTGCAATAGCTTTCTCAGTCTTTGGCTGTACCGGGGCCATAATATCATATTCCGCCCACGAAAAGTACCCGACAGGAACATCTGATGATAGACTAGTGGTCATCACTATATCATAACCTCTCCTGATGAACAAGAATATGTATATATAAAAAATCAGTCCAGTTATACATATTCTACTAAAACAAATGTCCTGAAAGAAAGAATAAACGTTAAACACTGTTAAGATTGTGCTTACCCACCGTCGTGCCTGTGCGAGATCATTTTCTGGATAATACTGTGCTGATTCCATGGAACGGGTTATACTAAGAGTTCCAGGTTGATGACCTAATCCAAACGCAGCATCCGGTGTTTTACCTGAGCTATCTCCAAATGTACAATCGACAGAACACGATTGAAACTCCTACCAATTGAGAGATATGAAATCAGTAATTCATTCAGAAGTAAATGAACAATCCATCATACAGAGAAATTTGATTCATTACTTTGATCACAGAGAGCTAACTATGGCTTTAAGTTCTGTGGCGTTTACCTTCTCACCACCGGAGACAAAAACTGGATCTTTATTGAAATCCCTGGAATAAGTCACTGAATCCTCTCTCTCCAACCATTCCTCACAGCTCTCCGTCAACAATTCGATCTTTCGGTCGGATCTCCTCAGCGGAGACTGCGAGAGCGACGGAGACTGCGAGAGCGACGGAGACTGGGTGAAAAATTCAGTCAACGTATCGACCAAAGCGACTTTATCGAGCCGACCCAGAAACCCGATCTCGGCGATAACAACCAGAGCCACGCAGATTGGCAACAAATTCGACAATTTTCGCTTAATAGATGAAGAGGGAGGAGGAGAAGAAGAAGAAGAAGAGGAAGAAGAAGAGGAGCCATTTGCGATCGGCAAGTCATCGTGGGTAGCTCCAATTCTGGGTCCTCGAAGATTCGAGAAAACACCCATGAAACAAGAGGACGGATCTCGGTGAGGAGAAGAAAAAAGATTTGCTTTTTTCAGGTTTCAACGAAAGAAGATTCTTGTAAATTGATTGAGAGAAGATCCGGTAGTTTAGGGGTTATAATGTTGTTTTGATTTCCAGTGAGAGAGTTGATTTAGGTAAATCATGAGAAATTTTTGTATGTTTTGATTTTTCAGGCTTCGCTTCAAAGTCAATGCACAAAGCTTGTGATGAACATCCACAATGCCTTATAAATTCACCAATCATATATTAATTTTCTAGGGTTAATTCTATAAATAGCTATAAAAATAATATTTTCTAAATTTTTAATAATATCATAAATTTTTAATATTATTTTAAAATATTATTTTAAAATATTATTCTAATAATAATAAGATGTTACAAAAACCATAAACTAAAAAAAAATATCTTAAAATAAAATGTTTTAAAGCTTTAGTTTTAAATCTGGTATTTTAAAATTAAAATTCTCAAAACATCACAAAAAAGTTATATAAACATATTCATTTATTTTAAATAAATTATATATAAATTTAAAATATTATATTTAGATTCTCTGTTTTAGTTTATAATTTAATTTTTCTATTACGGTGAAGTTTTACTTTATTTTAATTTTAATTTTGTGCTATTATTAAAAATTTAAACTAATAATACTATTTTTAAAATAAAAATTTAAAAATATATTATTTTTAAAAAATTGTTTTTATCATTATTATTAATTATTAGTACATTCAACTATTTGAAATTATTATTATTATTATTATTATTATTTTCATCGCATATTTTTATTATTAAAATTGTTTCATTAACTTATTTTGAGAATCCAAACTAAACTCGATCTACTTGGGATTGTGGTCTTGAGTCATAAAGCTCAAATCCAAATAACATTTGACTCATTCTTAGGTCTCTAATTGTTTTAGCTGGATTAGAGAAAACAACTGACGTCACTATGTTCGTGAATGTTAAACTTTATAGTTTTCATTTTTAAGTATCAATCAACTGTTTTTGAAGTAACAAAAAAAATTCAATTTAGATATCGAAATTTGAAAAAAGAGATATAAATTGACTAATTTTTTTAAGTTGGAGTTAAATACAAAATTAACGACTAAGTTTGTGAAATATAATACTGTTTTTATTTCTAATAAAAAAATTATAAATAAAGATATTGTTTTATCTATATTATAAAAATCATCTTTTGTTATTATTTTTTTTTGTCATGTGTATCTTTCGTTATTATTTTTTTGTCACGTGAATCTTTCGTTATTATTTTTTTTTATCACATGGATTTTTCGTTATTATCTAAAAATTTTAAAATATTATTATTGATTTTAAAACCTTTTTTATGTAAAAATCATTTAAATTTAAATGAATAAAAAAATTATTTAAAATAATAATCATTAGATATTTCGTTAAACATAATCGGAAGATAATATATTTCACTAATGATTATAATTGATTTTATAATTTAAACAATATTGTATTTATTTAATAATCATTCATGTGCATGGTAAGATAAGAATGGAGTCACTAAATTATTACCGATATCATGAGATATGGATGTAACTATGAAATGACATTTTTAAATATTAGAAATCATACATGTTAGAGTTTTGGAATTTTTATTATGTTATAGTTAATTTTATTTCAAATTAACTATTTGATCAAAGTTCCAAAAATGTTTAAGCAAATAAAAATGTTTAAACAAATAAATAGAGTTAAATAGGAGAGGTGCGGAATATAGGATAGGGACGAAACAAATATTAATATCAAAATTATTAAAATAAATGCTCTAGAATGTAACAGAATTCGTTTATTTTTTAAGTTCAGAATTAGTATAGCTAGTGAAAAAAAAAAACAAAAAGTTCAGATGAAAAATAGAAAAATTCCTAATGTGGTAAATTTATGTATTTTATGGAAATAAACTCAGATCCGTCTCAATTTTTTATTGAATTTTTGTCAAAATATATTTTTGGTCTTTCTTAAATAGAATATTTTGGGCTCTTTATATTTTAATTAAAAAAATGTTGGTTTGTATTGGGGAGAAACTAACACCAGTATGTTTGTCCGTAAAGGAAATAGTTAATGTATATAAAAACGAAAAATGCAATTGAAATTCAAAATTTAGCAATAAAAAGGTGGATTTTATCATAGTTTGAACTTTGAAACCATTTCTATAAGTTGGTCTGACTTGACACAAAGTAGAATTTTCTTAAATAAATTAAATCAAATTAATAAAAAGAAAAAATAAATAAATATCATGTGTAAAGAGGAGCAAATGAATTAGTGGGTATACCACTTCTGCTTTTATCCCTCATATAACAATATTAAATTTTGATATAAAAGTGTTAGATTATTAGATCAGTTTAACATGTTGTAATGGCAACAAAAAAAGAACTATATTAAACTCATTTCAATAGGTTTTATTTTTTTACTAATACTTTAAAATAATATTTTTTAAAGTTTTTATTACAAATCTAATATTTTAAAACTAAAATTCTAAAAATAACACAAATATTTATGTAAAAATATTTATTACTCTAAATAAATTATATAAAAATTTAAAATATTATATTTGGATTCGATTTATTTTTTTATTAAAATGAAATTTTAATATATTTTAATATTAAATTTGTATTATTATTGAAATTTTAAATTAAAAATATTATTTTTATAATAATTGATTGAGTAATACCATAAAATAGTATTATTTTAAGTTTATCTTCCAAATTTAACACATTAAAACTAAAATTCTCAAAATAGTATAAATTATTATGTAAAAATAATTATTTATTTTAAATATACTATATATAAAATTAAAACATAAGTTTACTTTTTCCAATTTACGATTTAAATTTTTTTCATTAGGAATAAGTTTTTAATCATTTTAATATTAAATTGTGTGTTATTTTTGTAAATTTAAATGACTAATGTTATATTTCTAACTAAAATTTAAAATACTGTTATTTTAGTCAATTGTACATAATAATTTAAAAAATTACTTTTTTTTTGCTTTAGCTTATATATGATTATTGGTTGTAATCAAGATTCCCACCACATATATCAATGGGTCCGAAAAGAATCACTACCAACTTCTGCCTTTTTTTCGCCACCATTTATGTATTCAATAATCCCAATTTCAAAAGGAAAAAATAATCAGTTTATTAGAAATATATCAGAGATAACATTGTTAATCTTCTTGGGCACATAGTTCTAAAATTTAGTATTTTGGATGATAATTTTGTTTTCTTTTTAAAATAATAGTGTTGTTCGTTTTTCCGCCGCAACGTCTGCGGCAGCGACCTGCGATCAGACGCTACGGTTAGACGTTGTAATATTGTTGTTCGTTTGATCGCTGCAGGTTGTCGTCGTAGTTTATATTGCAATTTTTTAATCGTAAACGCTATAATTTCGTAGCGGTTAAAATTTTTTACCACAGTTTTTTTACAGTCGACCGCAGCGTTTGACCACAGGAACCTGCGACGGTTAAACGAACAACGTTTGGCCGCATGACACAGCCGCAGGTTCTGGCAGCTACGAAACGAACAACACTAATAACATGAAAGTCGACCGGAATACACTTTAAAAGCTTTAATTTTAATTTAAAGTTTTTTAAATATTTAAATCTTTTCAATCACATTTAAAAGAAAAATTACTACTTGAATTTCTCATAACCCAAATAACTATTCTATTTTTGTTTTCTTTTTTATTTTCTAAATTCAGTAATTTGATATTTTAATTTTATTTTAAAATCTTGATGTAGTATTTAGAAGTCAAGTTCTCTATAGTGTTAAAAAACCTTCATAGTATTAAAGCATTATACCTTTTGAAAATAATACTAGTTTCATTTGTTATATTACATAGAATGTTATTAGACGTGTTTGATTTATTAGAGTCTCATTGACATAAAATTTTGGTTTCTAAACATGTTGGCAAAGCACATATCATTGTAAAATATATTTACCCAAGATATATTTTTAATACATTTATTTATTATATTTATTTCCTTTAACAATATAAAAATCTTTTTCAAATCTAATTTTAAATATATTGTTTATAAAATAATTAATAAATATTACTAAAAATATAATATTAATTAAATTTTATATGTAAAATAAATAAAAATATCATTAAATATTTATATATATACATACCATTTTAAATAAATAAAATTAGACAATAAATCTAATTAAATATAACTGATATACCAAATATTTATATAAAATAAATAATCAGATTTAAGTTACCATATACACAAGTTATTGTTTCAATATGTTTCAATATATTTTGAAAGCACAAATGAAAACAATATATTATAAATAAAATTTAAATTCAAAAATAATAAAAAAAATATCTGTAAGCTTTTTTCTCCAAATTATTTTTGTTCTCCAAATAATAATTAATTTTTTTTTCAATATACGAAGGCAATAAGTTAATAATGTATTTTCCAAATTTTTATCTAGTAAAAACATACTTTAATGTAAATTCTAATTATATTTTCATGAAAATATTAAAATCAGATTAAAATTACAAGGCATAAATTGAAATTCTTATAAAATATTATGCAAGAAAAAAATGAAGGTTAACCAAAATGATAAAAATTTGTAAAAATATAATGTATAATTTATAACTTATTAAATATTTATATCATTTATGGATTATTATTACCGTTTTTAGGCTAAAATACCGTTTCATACCCGAAGTTTATTCGTATGTTCGATTTACACCTAATTGTTGGAGCAGTGCAAAATCATACATGAAATTAAGTAAAATTCAAATTACATACCTAAATAAATACTATTGTGAAAATTTATACATGAGTCGTAACGGGGTTAGATTTTCGTTAACGGATGATGATGTGGTTGCCACGTAATCCCGATGTGGCGGGAGAATTGGAACATCGCGGGTCAATCTCAAAACAAAGTTGTTTTGAGAAGTATTAAAACAAGGAAAATCGATCGTTTCATACCCGAAGTTTACTCGGATATTTGTTTTAGACCCAATTGTTGGAACATTGCAAAATCATACCTGAAATTAAGTAAAATTCAAATTTCATATCCAAAGAAATTTATACATGAGCCGTAATGGGATTAGGTTTCCGTTAACGGATACTGATGTAGCTGCCACGTAATGCTGACGTGGCGGGAGAAGTGGGACATCGCAAGTCAATCTCAAAATTACGTTGTTTTGAAAAGTATTAAAACGACGTCATTTTAAAAAGTATTAAAACGACGTTGTTTTTATAAGTATCAAAACGACGTCTTTTTGATATTAAATCGTTTTAACAAATAGAAAAGACGTCGTTTTGAGAACTCGTTTAACACTTCTATTTTCCATCGATTTTCAATGTAAGAATACAATAAATTATTTAATCTTTCTCTGAACATTATTCATCTAGCAATCTAATGGATTCTCGGAGTTTTAGTATTCACCCATTTATCTTTTTCTGATTTGATCTCTTCAGAGTCTTGTACAACACGTCTGTATCTCTCTCTCTCATTCGTAAAATTTGAGATCATGTTCTTATTTCCAAAAGACTATGGCCGTCGTCACTAACCTAGGAAGTTGTCTGAATATTTCTTATCTCATTTTTGCCTTTTGTTCTGCGTTCTTTCTTGGTGTTTTCAAAGGTTTCAATTTTTCGTGTTATTGCTCTCTCTTTTTTAGGTGAAAAGAGAAGAAGTAAAATTCGATGGAAAATGGAAATGTTAAACGAGTTCTCAAAACGACGTCATTTTGAAAAGTATCAAAACGACGTCATTTTCTCTCTTTTTTAAAAATCGATTTAATATCAAAACGACGTCGTTTTGATACTTCTCAAAACGATGTCGTTTTGAGATTGACATGCGATGTCCCACTTTCTCTGCCACGTCGGCATTACGTGACAGCCACATGAGTATCCGTTAACGAAAACATAACCCCGTTACGGTTCATGTATAAATTTGCACAATAGTAGTTTTTTGGGTATAGAATTTGAATTTTTACTTAGTTTCAGATATGATTTTGCACTACTGCAACAATTGGGTATAAATCGAACATTCGAGTAAATTTTAAATATGAAACGACCAATTTTCCTCGTTTTAATACTTCTCAAAACAACGTCGTTTTGAGATTGACCTGCGATGTCCCACTTCCCCCATCACGTCGGTATTACGTGGCAGACACATCAACATCCCTTAACGGAAACTTAATTCCGTTATGGCTCATGTATAAATTTGCATAATAGTAATTTTTTGGTATGAAATTTGAATTTTACTTAATTTCAGGTATGAGTTTTCACTGCTACAACAATTAGATTTAAATCGAATATCCGAGTAAAATTCGGGTATGAAACGGCCGATTTTCCTATTTTGACCAATGCAAATTAAGTGCATGGATTAAGTATTTGAACATTAATAAATATATAATTTTATATTTAATTTCAGTAAAAATAATTGAAAACTTATTATTGGTTAATAATTAAAAATATTTTTATTACTATTGGTTTACGTATTTTTCAATTTAATTTTTGTAGAAAAATATGTAAATTATAATTTGAAATTAAAGTTTTCTCATGATTGTCTAAAACATTCGAAACAGTAAAACACGATCTGCTTTAACTATTCACCATTGTGATAATGAAAATATCAACAAAGACTTTTCTACTTTAATTAAGTGATATTTAAACATGTACTAATTTAATCCAAAAATCAAAACAAAATATCTATAAAAAAAAAGAAGAAAATATCCTTAAGAGGAAAACACCCTTAAAATGGCAGTTCGTGTCGAGGCAGTAGTAGCAAGCACACTTGTCGTCTCTCTCCCGCAAATCTTCTTGATTTTCCGCAATCGCCATTAATATTAGAGGTCATACATCTTAAGCTTCCTTCTTTTTAGTTTTATCCGTTTTCCTCTCTTTTCTTTTCTTTCTGAGATCTGTCTTTGTCTTGATCATCCCCATGAATTATTATCCTTTTCTGTTTGTCCGATTCATAATATCTGATCTGTTTCGTTTTCTTTCTATTCTCTGTATGATGTAATGAAGAAGTAACTATTGGTAGTGGAATTAGAGTTAGGAGTCATCTTCACCAACACTTTTTTCTTTTTCTTGAGTGTTTATGATCCGATTTGCTGTTCCCCCGGAATCTCAAATAGATCCGTCATTTTCTTGTTGGGTTTTCGATTTATCTTTTTGATTCATTCATAAACTTTCGAGAATGGTGAAAGTTATCTTCTTGTTGTTTGGAAATTTTCTGAAACCAAGGATCCTTTTGTGTGCTGAGATACAAACATATGTGACAAGGATCCAAGGATTAAACTTTGCTTATATGTACATGATTGGTTGCTTCTGGCTTAAACTATATACAATTTACACATTTTATGAAAGTTCCTCTCTTTTGCTTTGGTGTATTCTTTCTCTTATATAAGTAAACATACACAGATGTTTGATCTACTCTTTTAAAACTTTTCTTCCCAATTGCCTGCTCTTTTGCGCTCTTATAGGTAGCTAAAAAAGATCTGATTCACTTGTTTCATTGACGGAAGAAGAAGTGATGGGTACTCACATCAATTTCAACAACTTAGGGGGAGATTGTTCTGGAGGGAAAGGGAGTAATAATAACCAGTCAAAGCCATTGGCTGGCCAGTCTTCTTTATATTCCTTGACATTTGATGAGCTTCAGAGCACTTTAGGTGAGCCAGGGAAAGATTTTGGGTCAATGAATATGGATGAGCTACTAAAGAGCATATGGACTGCTGAGGAAACTCAAGCCATTATGACTACTACTACATCTTCCATTGCAGCTTTGGAGCCTAGTAGTGGTTGTGTTCCGGGAGGCAGTCTACTACAGAGGCAAGGCTCCTTGACTTTGCCTAGAACGATTAGCCAGAAAACTGTTGATGAGGTCTGGAAAAACTTGATTTCCAAAGAGAATGGTAATGGGAATAGTGGGACGAATGCGCCTGAGAGGCAACAGACTTTCGGGGAAATGACTTTGGAGGATTTCTTGCTCCGCGCTGGCGTTGTCAAAGAAGATAATAACTGTGTTCAACAAAATGAAAAGAGTAGCGGGTTTTATGCTAACAACGGTGCTTCAGAAAGTCTGGGGTTTGGATTTGGTAAGCCAAACCAAAACAGCATATCGTTCAGCAGCAGCAGTAGTTCTATGATCTTGAAACAAGCACCTGCTTTAGGCCTTAAAGTAAGTGGAACAATGCAGCAGCAGCCACATCAGCAGCAGCCACATCAGCAACAGCAGCCACATCAGCAACAGCAGCCACATCAACAGCAGCTGCAGCGGCAGCCACATCAACAGCAGCTGCTGCAGCAGCCACATCAGAGATTGCCTCCAACTATTTTTCCAAAACAAGCGAATGTAACATTTGCGGCGCCTGTGAGTATTGTAAAGAAAAGCTTATATGAGGCTGTGGATGGTCCTGGCAACAAGAATAGCGGTGATGCTGCTATGGGAGGTGCAGGCGTTACTGTTGCAGCAACTTCTCCCGGGACTAATAGTGCAGAGAACAATACTTGGTCATCACAAGTTCCTTATGTGTTTGGTCGGGGAAGAATCGAGAAGGTCGTTGAAAGAAGGCAAAAGAGAATGATCAAGAATCGTGAATCAGCTGCTAGATCAAGGGCTCGAAAGCAGGTAAAATTGTTAACCTAAGCGAACAACTGTCATTACCGTTTTTTTCAAGAATTTTGATTTTGATGTTTTATACTCCGGTTAACCTCAGGCGTACACGATGGAACTGGAAGCTGAGATTGAAAATCTCAAGCAACTGAATCAAGATTTGCAGAGAAAACAGGTTTCTTCCCTACCATTTTGCCTTTTTATTGCTTCTCCTTATAAATCTAGCTGCTTCCGTTCTTTAACCGAGCCTTTCCCTGTGTTGCAGACTGAAATTATGAACACCCAGAAAAATGAGGTAAAACGTTTTTTCTTATCTTTAATTGGTAATGGTTTCAAATTTTCTGTCTTTCATGTCTGTGCAACAACCTTGTCTCTAAATCACCAGCAGCAAAAGACTCTTTTACATTTCTAGACGTTTTGAGTCTATTTTCTCTCTGCTGAATGTTCACTGATATGGCTTCTTGAATTAACAGCTGAAGGAATCGACTAAGCAGCATCCATGGTTTGCCAAAAGGCAATGCTTGAGAAGAACGCTTACTGGTCCATGGTAAGAACGGGAAATAAAAGCAAGAAGATTATTACCCTCAAAAGGAAGACTTTGTCTTTAGCTTGGGACTTGGGAGACTAAAATGTAATGAAAGATGGTGCTACTGTACAGGAGAGTTACAGAGACGCTTACAATGTAGAAACCTTTTGAGCTGAATCTACTATGAATGCAGAGTATCAGAGCTTTCAATATGAATTCATAGTTTATATATGTGTAAACTTTCAGATTCAGCTATCGAGAAAGAATGGACTAACTTAGAAAGACAGTCCATTTATTGGAGACTGAGGTAAACTCCGGCTGCAAAGTGACATGGATGTTGTGCTGGACGATGGACCAAAGATCCGCTTATCGCTTTTTTGAAATCTCAAAACGGTTCTCTTCCTAGTATCCTGGCCTATCTCTTCCTCAACCGCCTTAGCAAATCCGCTATGCAATGGATCACTGCTTTCACATAACAGCCTCAAGACTTGTTTAATCGATGGCCTAGAGCGGCCTTCTTTCTCAGTACATAACCGCACAACGGTCACAACTGCTTCAAGCTGTTTGTCGCCATCATCATCAATGGAGTCTATGATTCTCGGGTCTACCAAATCCCGATGTCTTGGTTTCGCCACCAAAAACCGCTGAGACATTTCCACAAGGTTCCTACCTTCATCAACCGCTCTCTTTCCGGTTATGATTTCCAACAACACAACCCCATAGCTGTATACATCACTCTTCTCCGTAAGCTCTTGTGTTACTACATACTCCGGATCTAGATAACCTGAAAAGAACTTGGAATTGACAGATTATAACTCACAGTTTCCATCAAAGAAGTAAGTTTTTTTGGTTCTTTATCTCTCCCCTGACCTGGAGTTCCACGGATATTGGTATTCACAGGCTCAAAGCAAACAGAGCCATCTCTAGACGTATGTGCAAGGCCAAAATCTGAAAGCTGCACCAAGAAACATTCATGAATAGCCAAGTCGAAAAAACATCTGTAACTAGTTCACGGATACATACTTTGGCGACAAAATTCTGATCGAGTAATATATTGCTTGATTTAATGTCTCTGTGGCAGAGAGGAGGATCACAGTAGAAATGAAGATATTCCTGGATTAGAGAACAACGTGCAGCCAAGAACCACAAAACTGTAAAAGATTTATAATTAAACTAAAAGGGTATATCAATCAGCTGTGCAGAGAAAATGTTAGATGAAAGACTTTGCAATAGTTACCAAAGCGTTAGCCACATCGATCGCGATTTTCATTCTTGTTCCCCAACTAAGTGGAGGCTTTTCTGTAGCTGCATCGGAGAGAAGGAGACAGAGGAAGAAAAAGAAGAAAAAAGAACGAAAGAAGAAAAGTTTCAGCACTCTGAATTTTTGAAGCTTAAGGTAGAAGAAGCATTTACACATACAATGTAGATGATCTTTTAAGCTTCCATTTTCCATGTAATCATAGATGAGGAACCTGGGAAGATTGAGGGAAAATATACTTAGTTTTTTTTAACGTTTTAGACAAATGCAAAAGGTGAAGAAACAGTGTTTATGATTCTTCACCTTTCTTTATTTTGGATGCAAAAGCCTTTTAAAGCAACGAGGTTACGGTGATGTAGCTTAGCTAAAAGCTCTATCTCTCTGCAGAAATCTTGTTGAGATTGTTCAGAGACTTTGTTCATTCTTTTTACAGCTGCAATCAATCCATCGCTGAACTCTGCTTTGTAAACAGTCCCAAAACCTCCATGACCAATCACAGTGTTGAAATCATTTGTTGCATTTCCAATTTCCTTGTAGCTGAACTTTTGGAAAGGTGAAGAATCGTCTGCAGAGAGAAGATTTTTTAATGTCTTTCTCATATGAAATAATAAAACAAAGTACTAAGAGTGTGTTGTTGTTTTTTCACCTTCATGAATCTTGAATACAGGACGTGGAGAAGGAAATGTTTTTGTTGATTTTCTATCCAAACTCTCGGATTCATCGAGTTGCCGGTTTTTTCTACGGATGAGAATTACCAGAACTACGAGCAACGTAAGAGAAACAGCTGTAACAACAATCCCAATGGTTGGAAGCATTGTTAAGTGATATGGATTGTTGCTTCCATTTGGAGTCGATAGAGAATCACTGTTGCTTGGGCTAATAGCAGCACCAGCAGTGCTTGGAGATGGTTTTGGACTTGCCAATGGTGGAAATGACTCTGTCGATATGCGAATGAAATCATAAAACAAAAACAAGACAAAAAAAACCAATGTAATGCTAAGAAAACTGCAGTCAAGTATTAACCTGAAGGAATGCTAAGCTCTGTGACTTGAAAGAAACAACCAAGGAGTTCAAGAGCCAATGCTTGGTCAATTCGACTTGCTAATGTAACATAAGTCGCATCACGGCAAGTACTCAATGTGATGTTATTAGTCTCTGCACCTATGAGATTACGAAGATAAGTGATACCAGAATTCAAACATTTCCTGCATTGGTTTCCTTGTGAAAGTGGGAGTCTACAATTTCTTGAAACATGTCCAAACTTTGGAGACTGATGCATTTGTGTTACAGTACTCCGACCTACACAGTTGTACTTAACAAGAATCTTGGTTCCCAATCCGCAGAAACTAGTAGCGTTTCTCGAAACTCCATAGAGCTCCATGGTTCTAGAGATGGAAGCAATGCAGGTATCAGATAAATCTGATGTGACTCCAAGACTTGTTGATAAGTTAGCGTAACGTGCCACGGATAGCGCAACAAAAGCATTTATGTATCGGCAGCATTTGCCTCTGTTGGTTATGTTTGCGCACACAGAAGCTACTAGAGTGAAATTTGATGAACTGAAATCTAATGGACAATCTGCAAACACACACACACAACAATGCAGTATTAGTGTTAACAATGGGGAGATATCCAAAAGTTTCAACCTTTTAATTTTTTTTTTTTGGCCTTTCTCAAGATCTGTTTTCAATCCCAAACAGAGTATTTGAATGTAAGAAACTAATTTCACCACCAATTTCAACAAATGATCCAAAACTATGCAAATTCCCATCGAAACTGCAGATCTAATGAAAGAAAGCAACAAAATTTTCGAAACCCAAAAGCTAAAAACTGTGATTTTAATGAGAACAAACACAAGTGTTTGTCCTGATTTAGCAGAGAACAAGAAAAGAAAAGAAAAGAAGCTTTTTGAGAGAAGCAAACAGAGAAAAACCGAAAAAGACGAACCTGCTGCCATTAGTGAAGGCAGTTGGGTTCCAAGTAATGCAATTAATGCCACGAAAAAAGCTTGACTATTCACCACCATGGCCAAAGAGCAACCAGAGAGAGAGAGAGAGAGAGAGTGAGAGAGAAAAAAAGAGGGATTATAAAAAGGGTTAATGGAAGGTCCCTGTGATATGACATTCTCTCACTGACAAGGAAAGAGACAGAATCAACACTATTCAATTCGTGATGGAAAACGATGAAATTGAAAAAAAGTCCCTAACTTATCATTTCCTCTCGTTTTCGTCCATAAAAAGCATCCTCACTTTGCCATTATCCTAAGCTCTAATACTCATGTCCAATTGTTCAAGATTTACTTGTGAAGTCCTTTCTTTGATTGCTTTGGATCAACTCATTTGCTACTGTTTTTTAATATTACAAAAAAATGCATCCATTGCTCATAACAAATAGTAATTCAGTATTAATTTCATAACAATCAATAATAAAAAGAACAATTGTACTTTTGTCGTTTCTTGGAGAAAAAGAAAGGTATATTGTTGGATTAAAAAAACATTTATGAAGTGTTTTGGTGAAGAGAAAGCGATGGAAGGATGGTTTCATGGTTCGAGGGCTTTGGGGATTCATACTAAATTATTCTAACTTTAATTTTCAAATAATTTTCATTCAAAATTATTATAAAACATATATGAAAACTAGCAATGTGAAACCAAAATGCCATAACGTAGATGGGGTCACTCACATGTGTACACCCTGTCATATATCAGAATCCAACTCCAATATTTTTTAAACTTAATTTATATATATACATATTTTGCATTTTGAAATTGTATATCCATGTAAGATTACTGAATACTCTTTGATAATACCAAATTATGACCAGGGCCGGGCCTGGACCCAAGCAAAGCAAGCATGTGCTTGCGGCCTTCATTATTAATATAACAAAATTAGTTTTTATTTCAAAAATACTCTTAGTACAAATAAAAAATAAAAGTAAACTGTTTCCTTGAGTTTTTCGGTTCGAATCCTTATAACAATAAAACATTTTAAAAATTAGAACGGCCCAATTTTTTTTGTAGTATAAAACGACCCATTTTTTTTACTTGCGGTCCTGATAAATTTAGGGCCGGCTCTGATTATGACGTAAATCTTCTCTTCTTAAAACCTCATATCAGTAGGCATGGTCATAGATCCATTACGTGTAAACTTTAGGTTACCATTAGACAAAACTGAATCTGATTTTTGGTGGTTCACAAGTTATAAGAAAATATGAATTGTTTTACAAAAATAAAGATTGTTTTTGGATGGAATGTCAATTTTTTTTTTGAAAAAATAAGGCACAAACTTATATTTGATTTGTTTGGATTGAGAATCGATTCTACCACTAGACCAAAATTAACTTGGTAAATAAAGAATTTTATGGTCATTTTAAGAATTTATAAAAATTATAGAAATTTATAAATTGTAAAAAACGAGAGAGAAAATGTATTTACGAGTTGTTTGCAAATTCGAATGTGAATCAATGCTAAAATTTGGGTCCCCCACCCCAATTAAAAAATATCAATTATCTAAAATATCATTTTTTAAGTTTTTATTCTAAATATAACATTAATCATTTAAATTTCTAAAATAACATAAATTTAGTACTAAAATAATTAAAAATCTCTTTCTAATAAAAAATTTAAATCCTAAATTAAAAAAATGAATTCAAACATTATATTTTAATTTTATATATAGTTATTTATGGTAAATAATTATTTTTATATAAAAATTTAAGGTAAATTTTATTTTTAATATGATAGATTTGGAAGATAAACTTAAAAAATATTAGTATTATTTGTTAAAAAAAAATTAGACAGACCGCTTTTTGAAATTATATCAAAAATGAATTCATCATTGTGTCAAATTTTCATGATGTGTGTAATATTATACCTAACTTAAATAGTTCTGTACCGAACTCAAAGAAAAACTTTTGATAAATAAAACAAAGGCAAAACATACTATTATTGAAATGGTTTTTGAATATTTTTCAAATGGTTTATAAAGGAAAAAATGGGCTAGATTTGGAATGGATTCGATAGTTTGTATAGAGCAAATTTAATGGATTGTGGTATTGTGACAATTGACGTATCAAAGAGTTGTACGAAAGAATGGTATGAGATTGCGTGCAAACTTTTACAAAGGAATCATGCAAACCATATTTGCCTTTTAATTTCGTCATCAATCTTTAAAGCCGTTTCCTCATTTCCTACTTCTTAGTCTTTGTTATCATTATTATTATGATTATTGTTGGTATGTTTTTCTATTTTCATTGTTGCATTTGACAAAACTACAAATAAATAAAGTGCAAGAATTCAATTATTGTTTACTTAGAGAGAAAATATTTCTCGTAGATTTTTTTCATCCATAATTCACACACATATATATAACTATCCGATATATACAATAGTGTATCCACATCATATATACTAGAAACTTTGATAATTTTTTGAAACAGAAATAGCATTTTTAAGTGTTTTGTTTATATTTGACATATCCATAACCAAACCACATTGGTAATATTATTTCTTTAAGTAAAAATTTTCACTTTATTATTCATGCGTAATTAGCTCAATTCTTTGGAAGAGTATTGAATAAGTCTTGCCAAACTCGAGTTCAAATAACTAATTATAACTCCGCACTAGATTTATATCCACGCATAAAAATATTCGTAAATTATATTTTATTAGTAAATATAAATTAAATATTTATATAATTTTTATTTTTATTTAAAATTACTTTTAACATTAATTTTTTATATATAAATTAAAAAAGAAAAAAATAATTATTTTTTATGAATTTAATAGTATTTTTTGGTTAGTTTAATAAAATATATTAATACTCTAACTAAATTAATAACAATGACTGATATATATTATAAATATTCGAATAAGTTAACCCTATTTATATATTTATTTGAAATTTACTGTAATGAGAACTCTAAGCATGATATTTCTGTTAATAACACGTGAAAGTAATATTATTTTCTTAATTTTTTTCTCAAATAATATATTAGGGATTATGTAATAACTTAAATATATTTATATTTATTTGAAATTATTTATAAATTAACGTATTAAAAATTTAAAGAAATAAAAATTATTATTTTTGTAAATGTAATACTATTTTTTGGTTAGTTGAATAAAATATATTGATTCTCTAACCAAATTAATATCAATGGCATGTATTGTAATTATTCTAGTAACTTAAACTCTTTTATATATTTAAGCTGAAATTCGTTGTGGTGTTGACACGTCAACATGACATTTTTGTTATTAACACGTCATGGTAAGGTTACTTTGTTAAAAAGTTTCTCAAATAATATATTAGGGATTATAGGAACACAATTTCATTTATATATATAAATCACTCTACCAAGATTACCCAAATATGGAAAACATAGAATCATTAGAAAGAGAACCAAAGCTCTTTTAGGGTTTCAAATATTGAAAATGGATGATTCTTTAGAGCTTCAGACCAATCTCTAACCATGTTGCAAAAAAAAGAAAAAAATATATATTTTAAAAATGTAATTAAAACAAGGGTTAACTTATGTTAACCAGATAAACTTATACGATTAAATATATTTTTAATCATATATTTTGAGTATTTATTTAGCTATATAATTGTATTTTTCTTATGAAAGTACATAATTTTCATAAATTATTACAATTACATAAATTCCGTCAATGTTTAAAAGTTTACACAAATTTTAATAATATAGACTTAACGTGTAAATGCTAACAGAATTTGTCTAATTGTAATAATTTATGAATGTGTAGTTTACAAAAAACACAATTTATGTAGTTAAAAAATCCAAAAAAAATCCAAAAAATAAAGGATAATTCTATAAAATAACACTTTTTAAGTTTTTGTTCCAAATATAACACTAATCATTTAAATTTCCAAAAAAATATCGTAAATTTAATGTTAAAATAATTAAAAAATGAGTAATACCCTAAAATAGCACCTTTTAAAGTTTTTCTTCCAAATCTAGCATCATAAAATTAAATTCCCAAAAATAGCATAAATACTTATGTGAAAATACTTATTTATTCTAAATAAATTATACATAAACTTAAAATATTGTATTTGGGTTCATTATTTCCAATTTAGGGTTTAATTTTTTTCTATTAAAATATAGTTTTAATGCATTTTAATCTTAAATTTGTGCTACTATTGGAAATTTAAACTAATGATGCTATTTTTGGAACAAAAACTTAGAAAGGTGCTATTTTAGACATTTGCCCTTAAAAAATCATATTCTAATAAAACAAATTTAAATTCTAAATTAAAAAAAAAAAGTGAATCCAAACATTATGTTTTAATTTTATATATAGTTTATTTGATATAAATAATTATTTTCACATAATAATTTATATTATTTTAAGAATTTTGTTTTTAACTTATTAAATTTAGAAAATAACTTTTTTTAAAAAAATAATATTTTAAAGTATTAGTTACATAAATTATTATAAATTGGTATAGTTGATTTTTAGTGAAAGTTTAAAATAATTAAAGTGAGAGTCCATGGAGAAAAAAGGGCAAACCAACAAACGCACTTTTGCAGCTTTTATTATCATACTGTCTTCCACCGACACGCGCGCACTTCCGTTCACTCTATTTTTATCCTTTCTTTTTGGTTTTAATGTTTTCTATATGTTTATGTCATAGGAATCTTCACGCAAATGCAAACTACAACTTCAACCTACTTGCTGCTTCTTCCTCTTCACTTTCACTTTGGGTTTTTACCTTTCGTGGAAGAAAATTATGATTCAAAGATTGCTCTTCCTCCTTCTCATTGCTCTTCTGATTCAAACATCTTTCCTTTTCGAGATTTCCTCTGCTCTCAAGGTAAGCAAACCTCATCAAATCAAACATCACTTTCCCTTTTGTGTCTGTCCTGTCCTCTGTTCCGACCAAAGAACAGATGATCTCTCTGTCTTTTCAAAACATGTTGGTAATGAGCGAGAACTAGGAAATGGGTTTCAATGTAAAATCAGAATCATTAGCTCTTTTCTTGATTTATTCCGTTTTGGATCTTAGGAGGGAAAAACATGTATACTAAACGACAACTGTGACGCTGGATTACACTGTGAAACATGTTTAGCCAACAATAATTTCAGACCAAGATGCTCTCGAACCCAACCCATCAACCCCATCTCCAAGGTTCACAATCTTTCTGTACTTTTATGAATTTATATGAATTCGTTTAGATTGATAAATCCAATCCATTATACATACAAAAGGTAAAGGGATTGCCTTTCAACAAATACTCATGGTTAACAACTCACAACTCGTTTGCTCGATTGGGGGCAATATCAAAAACCGGTTCTGTGATTTTAGCTCCTACTAATCAACAAGACACAATCACTAGCCAACTCACTGTAAGATTCATTACAAAAGTTTCAAACTTTCTTTTAAAAGATTTCTTGCAAAGTGTGATTCGTTTTGATGGTTAGAATGGTGTAAGAGGGTTTATGCTCGACATGTACGACTTCGAAAACGATGTCTGGCTTTGTCATTCTTTCGGCGGAACATGTTTCAATTTCACAGCTTTCGTAAGTTTTCATACATTTTTCTTTCTTTCGTTGTGTATTGTACACGAAAACGTTTGTGAACTTGTGTGTTTTTACAATGGCAGCAACCGGCGATTAACATTCTAATGGAGATTCAACTGTTTCTAGAGACGAACAGAGAGGAAGTTGTAACAATTATTATCGAAGACTATGTGAAATCGCCAAATGGTCTCACAAAAGTGTTTGACATGGCTGGGCTAAGAAAGTTCATGTTTCCTGTTACTAGAATGCCCAAAAATGGAGGAGATTGGCCAACGCTCGATGACATGGTACGCCAAAACCAAAGATTGCTAGTTTTCACATCCGATAGAAGTAAAGAAGCAACCGAAGGAATCGCATATCAATGGAATTATATGGTTGAGAATCAATGTAAGTCATATATGTTGATGCAAAACATAATTATTAGTATGATTTGTATCAAAATATTTGCAGATGGAAATGGAGGGTTGAAGGTAGGAGTATGTCCAAATAGAGCTCAATCAACAGCAATGAAGGATAAATCGAAATCTCTTGTTCTTGTTAACCATTTCCCCGACGCTCCAGATTTGGTTGTAGCATGTAAACACAACTCTGCTCCTCTTCTTGAATCAATCAAGACATGTTACCAAGCTGCAGGACAGAGATGGCCTAACTTCATAGCAGTAGATTTCTACAAGGTATATGTAGTTGTAAGGTTTCAAAGATTTCAATCTCATTATACAATCCATTATATAAACTAAAGTAATGTTTTTGCATGTGTGTCTGATTCAGAGAAGTGATGGTGGAGGAGCTCCTCAAGCCGTTGATGTTGCGAATGGGAATTCGATATGTGGTTGCGATGATTTTGCTGCTTGCAAGGTTGTGTGTGTTTTTTTTATATATCTGTTTTGATTATGAAATCGTTATGTAAATTCTACAGTTTGTTAAATTATTTTATTACTATAAATTGCAGGAGAATGGAAAATGTGGATAGCAACAAGAGGCAACTCTTAGGACCAAACCGATCTAAACTAAGGCTTTTTGTGTCAATTGTTCCATAAAACTTTGGTGTGCAATGGTTAGGTTTAATTATTATTATTTTTTCTGCTATTGAGATTAGTGTAATTGTAAGTTTCATTATTATCACATTTCCTAATCTTTGACAAACCAATTATCGAATATCTGTGTTGTGTGTTTATATAATGAAAACATTAGTATACAAGAATGTAGAACAGAGACAATCAGATTAATACATCTGTTATTTTTTTAAACTTGATAATGAAATGTTAATAGATAAAAACAATTAAAGCGTGTGTTATCGAACCATATCATGTAATATAAATTTTGAGGGTTTTACATTTATATTTTAAACCTTCAAACTAAAATAATACAATTTAAAGTTTTTTTTCAAATATATTATATTAACAATAAATTCCAAAAATTATATAAATGATTATGTAAAAATATGTATGTATCTTAAATTAATTAAAAATAATATTAAACAGTTATGTTTAAGTTTTTTTTCCAATTTATGGTTTACATTTTTTCTATTATGAATTTTAGTATTAGTTTTGTGATATTTTTAAAAATTTAAACTAATAATGTTATATTTAAAAATAAATCTAAAATAATGCTATTTTAGAGACTTACCCAATAATTAATAATATAAAATATTAGAAATTTGTCTAAAGCTGTATATTTTTTTAGTTTTTATTATAAATAAAATCATTAATTTAAATTTCTAATAAGCACTAATTTAGTATTAAAATAATTGAAAATATTTTTAATCAAGAAAATATAAATTTTAAATAAAAAACCTTTAAAATAATATTTTAGTTTTATTTGTACTTTATTTAATGTAAATATTAGAGTAATATCCTAAAATAGCACCATTTTAAGTTTATCTATATAGTCGAGGATTTACGTCAAATTATTATATTTGGTATAAACATGGAGAAGAGTTGAATGTTCAGTTAGGTACGAGTACTAGTCGGGATACATGCATATAAAAAATATAAATATGCATATGCATATGTTTTACGGAATTGTGAATATTTTCGGCCACTAGAGAGGTATATGAAAACAATTAATTGCATTTATTACATTTGAGTTCATTGTATCAAACAATATATATTAATTTTTCATATTTACTTTTGTAGCATGTTTGAAGATCACATTCGATGTACGTATCCATATCTTTCTGAAGATGACATTTCATCAAAAATAGAGGAAGAAATCCACATATGGGTTAAAGATTATGTATGTTTAATTATTTGACATGTATATTATATTTCATTTATTAATTTTGAAATAGTAACTTTAATTTTATATATATATATGATCATAGGTCAATTCATGCACTTCCACAGATTCACGTGTCTTTCCTATATGGGCTCAAGAATTAGTTCAAACGCCGATGAATAAAGCGTCAACTTGGCCGATGTATTTTACAAGAGGTTATATGTTCCACACGAATAAACATGGACATAGGAGAAAGACATGTAACTATGGTATTTGTGTGAATGAAGACAATTACTTAGATGCATCTGATGAAGCTGATTTTTATGGGATTTTAACAGATATCATACAACTTGAGTATGTCGGCCTCCTAAAATTGAATATCACGCTTTTTAAATGTGAATGGTACGATCTTACGCTTTCGAAATGTACTCAAAAGTCGAAAAAGGCGTCGTTGATTTCTTATCATCGGAAAAATACTATAAATACGAACTATTTATTCTCGATACGTATAGGTAAATAATTTACTATATAATTAATTTTGTTAAAAATATATAACTAATTGATATTTCAATACTTATGATATATTAGCCTATCAATCACATCAAGTTTGTCATGTTCCCTATCCGCACACTAAATCATCATCAAAACAAACATGACTCAATGTTTTGAAAGGTAATCATGATCTAACATTTTGGGAAAATACAAAAACAAATACGAGACTGGTCTCTTGCAACAAGAAAATGATGAAGAGTTAATGGTGATTCAAGAGATAGAAGTACATCGGTTGCTCGATAGAGTTAACCATACGGAAGAAATTGATTTCGATGTTAGAGATGCGTAACTAGAAGATGAATTTCAATGTAATATTTCATTTTTTTGAATTTCTTTGTATAAGTTGATATTTTTTTTGTAAATTAAATTTGAATTAATAAAAATTATATTTTTAATTTTGAATTTATTTGTATTTAATATTTTATATTAATTAGTTAATATATTTTATATTTAATATTATAATATTTATTATTAATTACTAAATAATATTAATAATAATTAATGGTTTCAAAAATAATAATTTATTAAAATATTTAGAAAAAAAATTTAAAATATTATTAAAACATAATAATTTTGAAAATTAATTTTGAAAAATATTTTTAAAAATGTTACTAAAAATTAATTAAAAATTAAATAATATTAATAATATTATTAATAAATTAATTAAAAAATTATTTTATTAAAAATTAATAATATTAATAATTAAAATTATTAATAATATTATCAAAATTAAATTTGAAAATTATTATTAAAAATATTAATAAAATTAATTAAAAATATTTTTGAAATAATTTAAATATTTTGAAATTAAAATAAAAAATTATTCTTTTATTAATAATTTTTATTTGAATTTAAAAATATTAAAATTATTTCAAAATATTTTTAATTAATTTTTAAATTTTTTTAAATCTAATTTTGTTGTAGCCGCAAATCATTCACACATTAGTCTCAATTTTTTGGGAACGATTTGCGAATACAAAATTTTTTTTGATTATTTTATAATCAGTCCTAAATCAGTCGTAATTTTTTACCACTGATTTGCGACTATGTGTTAAATGTGGTCGCAAATCAGTCACAAAATTTTGTGACTGATTTGCGAATGCAGTGCCTCTTACAGTCGCAAATCAGTCACAAATATTTGTGACTGATTTGTGACTTTGGGTTTTACAACCACATAAGTACTCGCAAAACAGTGATAAAATTTGTTACGGAATTTCAGTTGCAAAGTAGTCGCAAAACTAGTAACCACCTAGCCGTCGCAAATCAGTTGCAAATTGAACAACTATTACCGTGGTCGCAAATTAGTCGTAAATTTACGACTGATTTGCGATTACAGATTTTTGCGACTATGTTTTTGCGACTATTTTTAGTGGTCGCAAAGTAGTCGCAATTTCGTATTTTGCGACCACTTTGCGAATATTTCCGTTGTCGTAAAACGGTTGTTTCTTGTACTGTTTGAATATACGAAGTGTAGTTTTTAAAAAATAAATATTATAAGAATAATCAATAAACTTTAGATTATTTTCTAATGAATTCAAAACATAACTAAAATTGATTATGTTTTTTTTATTTAATTTTAAAATTATAGTTCAATTGAAATCGACTTATTAGATCATAGTAAACTCGAAAGGCATCGATATCTTATTTTTTTACCGTCAAAAGTATTGTACATTGTTATATTAAATTAGTTTTCCGCAGTATTCTCTATTTTAAAAAAAATCGAAGCACAAGCATTCTTTTGAGCTCAAACCTTCGGTTTCTGGTTGGAAAGGACAAGTCAGTTGAAAATCCGATCAAATTCAATCTAAATCGATTAAACATTCCATCATTTTATTTTCTTCATTTAGATCACAATTACACGTTATTAGACTCAATATACAATACATGTATATTAAACATATATATACAAATGCCAAAATTATGTTTTTCTGATGTGGGAATATAGTGACGGTGGATAACCATCTCAATCCACATAATACATGATTCAAAAATTTTTATTAGTTTTTTCAATTATACAACTCATTCTATGTTTAGATTGATATGACCATTTACAATTTTCCGATAAATAGATAAACAAACAAGTGAATGACATGATTTTCTTTGATATAATTTATATATAAAAAAGTTCTTTCACTATTTGGCATCTCAAAATTAAAAGAAAAAAATTATTTTCTGATTGGAAGTAACACCACATATCTCATGCATTATATATACTCCTTGTTACAACTCGATAATGTAATTTCCAATTACTCATTTTCGGTTCTTTTTGTATATATGCAAACGATACATATTCTCACTGAAGGGTCAACCAACTTGCATTTGTTGGAGATGTGTTTGTTCTACGCAATACAATACACCTACATTTACATATATTTATAAATTATATAATATTATTTATTAGTAAATTAAATATTTGTATAATTTTAATTTTTATGTAAAATTATTTTTAATATGAAATAGTAATCTTAAAACTTGATGAATAACTTGAATGTTACAAGGTTATTTATACACATCAAAGTGACTACTTGAATTCTACAATAATTAAAAAGATGATGTATAACAATGTAGTCAATGATTTGAATAGGTGTGGATAACAATGTAGTAGTCTTCAAATGTGATGATAACAATGTGGTCAATATCTTAATACGCCCCCTCAAGATGGACGAATCGGAGTGAGACCAATCTTGGAACACAATGGAACAAAGCGAGCACGAGGCAATGACTTAGTAAGTCCATCAGCAAGCTGGTCAGCAGATACGACATGTGATACACGAAGATTACCAGATTGAACAAGACCACGAATGTAATGATAATCAACAACAACATGTTTCATACGAGAATGAAAGACAGGATTAGCACAAGATAGGTGGCTCCCACATTGTCACAGTAAATAACCAGAGCGGTAGAGAGAGAAACACCCAACTCAGTAAGGAGAGAACGAATCCACTGAACCTCAGAGGCTGTCGTTGCAACAGACTTATACTCAGCCTCTGTCGAGGAACGAGCAATGGTAGGTTGTTTCTTAGCAGACCATGAGATGAGATAATGTCCAAGATACACAAGATACGCCCCCATAGAGGAATAATCGTCTTTATCACCAGTCCAGTCAGCATCCGAGTAAGCATGAAGAATAAGAGGATTAGATGTCGAGAAGAAAAGTCCACGATCTCGAGTACCACAAAGATAACGCAAAATACGTTTTGCAGCAGTCCAATGTTTTGAAGTTGGTTGATGCATGTATTGAGATAATTTGTTAACCGCAAAGGCAATATCCGGACGAGTAAATAACAAATTGAAGACTACCAATAACCATACGATACTCGGTTGGATCGGAAAAAACAGAACCACACTGTTTTGTTAAAGGTGGCTTGTTCGGCCATCAGAGTGTGAACGGGTTTGGCATCTAGCATGTTAACACGCCGAAGTAAGTCATTGATATATGAAGTTTGTGTAAGTGTGAGGCCAGAAGTAGTGCGAGCAACTTCGATCCCAAGAAAATAGTTGAGAGGACCCATATCCTTGAGAGAAAATTGATGACCAAGAACATCAATGAACCTCTGGACATGAATTGCCAAATTGCCAGTAATGACAATATCATCAACATATACAAGAGCAAAGATGATCACATCAGAAGATTGAAGAATAAATAAAGATGCATCCGCCAATGAAACCTGATTCGAGAAGAAACGAGCAACGTGCATTATACCAAACACGTGGTGCTTGCTTCAAACCATAAATAGCTTTCTTAAGACGGCACACATGATTAGGCCGATCACGATCAACGAAACCCGGAAGTTGTTCCATGAACACAACTTCATCAAGGGGACCTTGTAGGAAAGCATTGTTGATATCAAGTTGTCGAAGAGTCCAATTGCGTGAGGTTGCAAGGCTAAGTACTAGAAGAACCGATGCCCTTTTGATAACAGGACTAAAGGTCTCAAAGTAGTCTATTCATGGACGTTGATTATACCCTTTGGCAACTAATCTTGCCTTGTATCGCTCAATTGAACCATCCGGAAGACGTTTTATGCGGAAGACCCAACGACAACCAACAAGATTTTCCACAGAATCAGGAGGAACAAAGTCCCATGTCTCATTCCGTATCTGGGAGTTTATTTCATCACTCATGGCATGACGCCAATTGGGTCTGCAAGAGCTTGACGATAAGTGCTAGGTTCAATCTCGTGGTAAGGTTCAACTACAGCAGCGAAAGTAAACTTAGTCTTTGGCTTGGAGATTTGATTTTTAGCCCTTGTGATCATAGAATGATTGTTAACAGGTGCATTAACCATCAAGGTAGGCTCAACAGTTGTTGATGTAACAGGAAGTGCATTAGTAGAAATCGTATTATCAGAAGTAGAGGATACAACAAGAGGAGATGAGTTAGATGGTACCTCCGAAGACACCTCCAAAGTCGGTGGTGATGAATCTAAGTCAGGAGCATGCATAGCTTCGGGATGAAAGAGTGGCGTCACAGAGAGAGAAGAGATGAAGATGTCTTTAGTGGTTGGAGCCGACTGAGAAGAAGTAGATAATTGTGAGCAAGGAAAGATGTCCTCATAAAACTCCACATGTCGTGACACATACAAACGTGAACTTTTTGGATCAAAGCAAAAATAACCACTTTGTGTTAAGGAATATCCAAGAAAAAGACATGGAGAAGAACGAGGTTCAAGTTTATTGGAAGTATAAGGTCGTAACCAAGGAAAGCAAAGACAACCAAAGACTCTAAGCTTTTGATAATTAGGAGAAGTGCCAAAAAGCATAGTATAAGGAACTTTGAAATGAAGAGCAGAAGAGGGAAGACGGTTGATAAGATAAACGGCCGTGGCAAAGGCAAAAGACCAAAATGTAATGGGAAGAGAAGCATGTGAAAGAAGAGAAAACCCTGTTTCAACAATATGTCTATGCTTTCTTTCAGAAATCCCATTATGTTGTGGAGTATGAGGAGGAGTTGTTAAATGAGAAATACCATGAGTGGAAAAAAAATTTTCCATTGCCATAAATTCACCACCATTATCAGAATACAATGTGATAATACGGGTTTGAAATTTGTTTTCAACCAAGGCCTTGAATTTGACAAAGGTTTCAAACACTTGAGACTTTTTCTTTAGTAGATAAAACCAAGTGTAACGAGTAAAATGGTCCACAAAGACTAAATAATACTTGTATCCATCAAAAGAAAAAGTCGGAGAAGTCCACAAATCAGTGTAGAGAAGCTCGAGTGGTTTAGACGATTGAATAGTATTGACACCAAAAGGAATTTTGTGGCTTTTATTTAGGGAACACGATTTGCAAAACAGAGAAGAAGAAGCTTGATTGGATAAAGGAAGTTCAAAACTGATAATTGTTTTATTTAGAAGATCGACATGGGGATGACCCAAACGAGAATGCCAATTCGAAAAAGAAGTTTTAAAACTAGTAAGTGCACGATATGGGGCTGAAACAGAGGACAATAATGGCCACTCATACATCCCATCTTTAGCTTTGCCCTTTGTGACTAGTGCTCCCGACTTTAGATCTGTCACCTGAAATTCCAAAGGATCAAACGTAACAGATACGTTATTATCAACACATAATCGATAGACATAAATAAGATTCTTTTCCATAGTGGGAACATGAAGGACATTAGATAACTGTAAATTATGAGATTGAGTAGACATAGTAGTCGAGCCTGTGTTCTTAATTGGAAGACCATGACCATCGCCAATCACAACATTATCAATCCCAACATATGGATCATGGAGAGAAAGATTTTGAAGGTCGGAGGTGATGTGGTGAGAAGCACCACTGTCAAGAAGCCAAGATGGAGTCTCATGAGCTGGAGCTAAGGCAATATTTGCACGAGGTTGCCAGTTGTTTTGTGGTGAAGACGATTGTTGGATGAGTTTGTATTGATAGCAGCGTTGTGCACTATGGCCTTGTTTCCCACACGCTTGGCACCGTCCAAGGTATGGACGTCTTTGATCAGAAGAGTTGTTTTCATAAGCAGGACGAGAATTATTTGTCTGCGATAAGGAGGCCTCCAATTATAGTTGCGAGGACGTGTAGCAACAGCATGAACAATGACAGGGAATGATGTTGGAATAGAAGTATTGCAAATTATGGCAGCCTCGCGATTTCTAAGTTTCTCATGAAATTCTTCAAATGAGACAACAGTTTCACGATTTTGAATAGCATCACACAAGACATGATAATCTTCAGGGAGACCATCAATGATGAATTCAATAAGATCTTCAGGATCGACAGGCTTGCCGAGAAGAGTTAATTGATCAGCTTTGGATTTCATCAATTGCATGTACTCGTCGATGGTTTTGGTACCTTTTGTGATTTTCTTCAACTGATCTTTGAGTTGCTTAATATGCCCACGAGATGGAGTTCCATAGGTTTTTGCAAGAATCCACCATGCTTCAAGAGAGGTGGTGGCGTTGGTCACAAGGGATTGCAAGGGCGTAGAAATTGAACCGAGAAAAGCAACAAAGATGAGTTGATCTTGTCGAACCCAAGATGTGAATTTTAGATTGACAATAACAGAGTCATCAACAGTAATTGTTGGGGTTGGAATATGGGTTGATTCGTCAATGTATGCAGAAAGCCCATGACCACCGAGAAATAAACGAAGCTGAAGACACCACGACATATAGTTCATGGTGGTAAGCTTGGTAACGCCGGTCATATTAACGGAGAGAATTGGTGTTGTAGGATCCACCAGATTGGCTAAGATTGTAGCCGTGGATTCAGATGAAACATACATGATTAGAGAATATTAGACAACAATAGAGAAGTAGTCACAAAACGTGAGCCAAAGAAGAAAAAGAATTTTTTTTTTGATCGATATGGCTCTGATACCATATGAAATGGTAATCTTAAAACTTGATGAATAACTTGAATGTTACAAGGCTATTTATACACATCAAAGTGCTACTTGAATTCTACAATAATTAAAAAGATGATGATAACAATGTAGTCAATGATTTGAATAGGTGTGGATAACAATGTAGTCAATGGTTTTCAAATGTGATGATAACAATGTGGTCAATATCTTAATACAATCAACTTGCATTTGTTGGAGATGTGTTTGTTCTACGCAATACAATACACCTACATTTACATCCACGTCGAAAAATATTTATAAATTATGTAATATTATTTATTAGTAAATTAAATATTTATATAATTTTAATTTTTATGTAAAATTATTTTTAATATTAAATTTTGTATATGTAAATTAAAAAAAGAAAAATAATTTTTTTTACAAATTTAATAGTATTTTTAGGTTAATTAAATAAAATATATTGATTTTCTAATCAAATTAATACCAATGACATATATTGTAATTATTCTATTAATTTAAACTCATTTATATATTTACTTGAGATTCAATGTGGTGATAACACGTCAGCATTACATTTTTATTAATAATACATCAGACTAAAATTATTTTTTAAAATATTTTTCAAATAATATATTAAGAATTTCGTTAAAAGAAAAAACAAATATGACCATCATAGTTATATTTTTATACAGTTTTACAATCACAAAAAATGCAAAGATAAAAATATAATAGATTTAATAATTTATCTTTTCACAAAAATTATCATATAACACTACATATCTACATAACTAAAAACTCGTTTAATTTCTTTTTGGTTTAAAGTTCAAATCCTAGTTTTATATATATTAAAAGTTTAAAATCTCATAATTCACAAATATCAGTTATATCTTTCTAACATAAGAATTTTCACTTTAAATCGAGATAAATTTAGAATTTTCAAATAACAAAAAACAAGTTTTGTATTTTTAAATCAAATAATAATAGAATATGATTTTAATTGGATAAATAATTAATGTTATAAGATAGTCAATATGTGAGATAAAGAAAAGAAAATGAGTAAGGCCATAAGTTTTGTAATGAATAGGATAACTCAGATTGCTATAAAATATTATTTGCTCCATAAAAACATTAATGCCACAACAAATAAAAGTTGTCACTTGTGCCCACTTGATGTGCCCTTTCTTTGCAACAACAAAACATCATTTCAACTCATCATGTTCACAAAATTAAAGAAGCATTATATTGCTCATTTTTTCTATAAAATAAATAAATATTTTTAGTATCATATTTTTATATTATATAAATATATTATTATAATTTTCTAGGAAAAAAATATTGTAGAATTTTGATTTTTCTAATTTGAAATATGTTTTATTTTATAAAATAAAAAGAATAGAGCAAAGATGGATATAGCTAAGTGGATTGTGAATTCATCATCACATATTCAATTTACGTCCTTCGTTCGTCCCCAAAATTTAGTTATTGTGATTTATTTTTCACCTTTTTATTAAATTTTTCTATTTTCTTACTAAATGTTTTGGTACAAAATTTTTTTTTGAGTAAATGTAGTACAATTAATTAACTCTTAATTTTCAAAAAAATTAGATAAATATTTTATTTTCCCTCCTAGAAGAATAATCAAATCTTTATATTTTTTTTACAAATCCTTATATTTATTATAGTTTTTTTTATATGCAGGATATAAAAAGCGAGTTTTATATTTGTTTAGTTTTCACACGAATTAAAATAGAATTTTCTCTTATTTTTCTGAATGAATCTTTACAAAAAAATTGTTTTTATATTTATATTATTTCTGTCATTTAATTTCGGATATGAAATTAAATACGTACAGTTACATAAACCGTAATTATCCCTAAACAATTACAAGAATTTATTCACTTTTTGTTAGCAAACTGAATTTTCTACTCTTGAATTGAGGTGCATTTTAGACCTCAAACATTCTTGGGTCCATCTTTATTCCGTATTAAAGGATTCGAGTGTTAAAGTTGGATTTGATTCCAACATAGGATAAGTTAAAAGGTTCAACCACATAACTTAAATAGATCCATTGAAGAAATTCCAAAATAGAAATAAAAACAAATAACTATATGTTAGATGTTGAAGATTTGTGACATTTTATAATTCATGTCTAATTTGCCCCAATTACACTCCCATAGTTTTTTTAGGTCGACATCTATGTAAATGAAGTTTGTAAATTCCTAATTTGAAATGTTGGGTGATTTAGTGAATTTTTCATCCATTGCTGTATTTTTTTTGTAAAGAGTAATATAAATTAAAGTCGGTTATATCTCTACTTAGTCTTAATTCACAGGATAAATGTTGTTCGTTTGGTCGCTGCATGCGGTTGTGGCTGCGGTCAATCCTGCGGCTGCGATTGCGAAAAATATTGTTCGTTTGTTTACCGCTGGTGGTTGCAGTTGCGGTTGATCGCAAATTTTTAGTCGCATCGTTGTTTTAATCAGCAGTCGAAAAAATTACAACGTATGACGTAGTATCTGACCGTTACGTCTACCACATGTATCTACGACAGCTAAACGAACAACAATCTACCACTACCGTTACCACATGTTCGTACGAACAAACGAACATTATCTATACTATAAATAAAAAAATTTAATTCTCTATCGATTTTAAGATATGGCGTAGACAAGTTTCCTGGAGATATTAATTGCATGGTTCAGAAAAAGTGAGAATTCAATACACTAAAAGAAGAAAGTGTACGAAAAATGAGAGATGCATAAAATTGTAGTGAATTACAATAGTGTGCATAATGTCTTTTTTATTACATTAACAATGAGTCTAACATCACACAATGATACATTAGCTATCACAAAATTAACACTTATCTATCATATTTTATATTAAAAATATATAAATAATATTAGTATTAATATTTCATGTATTATAAATAAAGAGTAATATCCTAAAATAGCAATATTTTAAGTTTATTTCTAAATTTAACACACTAAAAATAAAATTTCAAAAATATCACAAATTATTATATAAAAATAGTTATTTACCTTAAATTAAATATATAAAATTAAAACATAATATTTGGATTCAGTTTTTCCAATTTAGGGTTTAATTTTTTTAAAAGTTTTTAATTATTTTACTATTAAATTTGTGCTATTTTTAAAAATTTAAATGATTAGTGCTTGGAACAAAAACTTGAAATAAGACTATTTTAGTCAATTATCCTATAATAAATTTTAATATAATATTTGTGTGCATAATATTTTTTTAACTTATATTTATAAATCTTTTTATTTTTTTTACTAATAAATTCATATTTAATAGTTGGTTTTTTTTATTTTTTGGGCAATTGAATAAAATAGCACTATTTCAAGTTTTTATTCCAAATATAGCACTAGTCATTTAAATTTCTAAAAATATCACAAATTTAATACTAAGGTAATTAAAAACTTATTCCTAATAAAAAAATTTTAACTCTAAATTGAAAAAAGTGAACCAAAACATTATGTTTTAATTTTATATATAGTTTACTTACAGTAAATAATTATTTTCACATAATAATTTATGTTATTTTTATAATTTTAATTTTACTGTGCTAAATTTGAAAGATAAAGTTAAAATAATGCTATTTTAGAGTAATATTCTTATTTTTTTGTTTTCCAACTAATAATTTTTAGTGATTTATTAATTTTATTTTAAAACTTTATTTATATTATGACACAATCAAAATTAAAAATAATAATCACACATGTTAAAATTTAGTGAATCACTGAATTATGATAATCATATATGTTAAAATTTTATATTAATGCATTGACACATTTTAAATTTTATATATTAATTTTTTTATTTTTAATACATTGACACATGAGAAAATCTAAAATAATAATAATACATTCAAGTTTATATAATAATAAGATAGCGACCATACGTAACTTCACAACAAATGAAAATACTGATTTATACTGCTTTAGAAACCACAAATATATAACCATAATAAACACTTGTTTTCTTCAGAAATCATAGTTGAAAAGGCTATAAATTCCGATTCCGGTCGGGATTAAGTGCGCCATAAGACATCGGAGAGGGAGCTTGAGCTTCTTCGTTCTCCAATGGTTCTTGATCCAATTTAACCGGGTTTGGATTCTTACCACAAGGGACCAGAAACATAGACTTAGAATTAGGACAAGTATATTTCCGCATGAAGAAGTTAGCACATTCCGATGGCGTTTTCTGGTTTGGAAGATCAAGTATACAATTCATACGAACGTCAAGAACGTTTCTCTTGATGAGTTCTCTACATTTTGGACCAACCTGAGTGAAGAAATTATAGGAGAGAGAGAGGTTTCTGAGACAAGAAATCTCGCAAACGTTCTCTGGTATGGTTCCGTAGAACTTGTTTCTGGCTAAATTGAGTTGTTCCATTTTGTGTAAGCAACCGAAAGAGTATGGTATTGGACCGGTTAGCTGGTTAACCTCAACATCGAAAACAGTTGCTTGGTTTAGCTTTCCGATTTGGTATGGTAAACATCCGGTTAACTGGTTATTCAAGAAAAGGACTTCTTGTAGGGATTTGATGTTGCCAATGCTGTCGGGAATTGGACCCGTGAACCTAAGTCACATCACAATAAAGATAAAAAAAATAATAATTTAGCTAAGTAGCTGTAAATTAATAATCAATTGATTGATGGCTCTTTTGGATTTCATTAGCAAAAAGAAAAAGTTTTTAAGATTTTAGTTTACTCAGTAAAAGAAAGTTCAAAACTTTAATCTGAAATCTAACCTGTTGTTGGCGAATGTGAGGTAAAGAGCAGTGATGGAACCAAGATTGGATGGAAGTTTCTGAACAAAATTGTTGTTGTTGATGAACAAGACGTCCAGATCGAGATTAAAGACCTGAGGAGGAACAGAGCCTGAGAAAGTATTGAACCTGAGATCAAGAAATGTGAGATTCGTGGCTTTTAAGACAGAATCTGGAAAACCTCCGGTGAGTTTGTTGTTGCTTAGATCGAGCTCGAATAAGTATTGTAAGTTGCTGACTTTAGGCACCGAGCCTAAGAAATTGTTGGAGTTTGCGTGAAAGATCGTGACTGTTTCTAACTTGTCGAGGAAGTTATCTAATCGGAGGTTTTTGCCGCCTAAGTTACATCCGTTAAACTGGATGCTCGCGACTGCCTTATGATTTGTTCCTGGGAATATCGCGCATTCTAATCCGCGGTATTTGCCGCAAATGTCGGAGCCCACCCAAGTGTCCACGATTTTTTTTGGATCGCTTTCCACTAGATTCTTGAAATCTTGGAGGATTGGGTAGGCTTTCGCTAGTAGTGGGCTCGAAAAGATTAGGGGGGCAGGCGGTTTAGGCTGTGAATGCGGTGGTTTACGCGGTGGAGATTGCGGTGGTTTTGGGGAAGGTGGAGGAGGAGGGCATGGAGGAGGAGGTGAAGGAGGAGGAGGTGGAGGAGGGCAGGGAGGAGGAGCTGGAGGAGGGCAATCTTCAGGTTCATGTTCTGGTTCTGGTTCTAGTGAAGGTGATGGTGGTGGATTACCGTCGTCATCGCCGCCGAGGTCGATTTCCAGAGATTTTCTGTGGGTGGTTTGGTCATATCCGGTAGGGAGAGTGAAGTGGAGATGTGAAAGTGAAAGAAGGACAAGAAGAAGAGTAAGAAGAGAAAAAATTGAAGCCATTGAAATTATGAAGTGAGTACTGAGGATAATCTTATGACTATATAGAATTATATAGAGGTTTTTAGATGAGAGAAAATGAGAAGACTTATAAGAAAGGTTGAAAAAGTCAATGGACAAGGTCAGAAATGGACATTTACTTTTGGGTAGTGGAAGGTACCAACCATTATTGAATTTCACAAAACGAGAGTCACATCTAATTTGTTGATAAATTAAAAAAAAAATTATTTTCACTATCAACACAATGGTTGGATGCCTAGACGTATGAGAATATAACATTATGCATATCCCAACCGAAAATTTTCATCTTTGACACCGTATCTAACTGAAAAACAAAGATTGAAATTTTTTCTTTTGCATAAGATGAATCTCCTTCGGAGAACAAATATGTAGCAAGTGTAATTTAAAATTCAAATTGTTAGAGTATAATCTCCTGTAGAACGAAAGAAAAACTTCAAATTAATTTTCGAAAAAAAAGATAGAGAGAAAGAAAATAGAGAATGAAAGAAAAAATGATGAATGAGAAGAGTTATATAGGTACATAAATAACGGTTTTTTCTCTATTGAACTGGCGGGTTTTCGCACACAACTAACACCCTATCACATCTCTCATTTCATATCATAACAGTAAATTTCTCTTTCCTGACATTATAGTACTTTAAATTAACAATTTTTCAATTTTTTCTTTTAAATTTAACATCTCAAAATTAAATTTTCAAAAATAGCATAAATATTTATAGAAAAATACATATTTATTTTAACAAATTATATATAAATTTAAAGTATTGTATTTGGATTCATTTTTTCTAATTTAGAATTTAGTTTTTCTTTTAAAATATAGTTTTAATGCATTTTAATATTAAATTTATGTTATTATTAGAAATTTAAACTAATGATGTTATTTTTAGAATAAAATTTTTAAAAAATGCTATTTTAGATATTTACCTTTTTTTATAGTGTACGATTCGAATTTATAGAGATAATGTCGGATTTACGTTAGTTGCACAATGTCGAGAAACTCCTTTTGTTAGATTGCAAATTATGGTATAATTTTTTGCTATAGACGCAAATTATCTCTATTTTTTATTGGCAACTCCAATTATCTGATATATATGACTAACGGTAAAAAAAAAGGAAATTGAGCTAAAGATCTTCTTTTTGTAAAGATTTTTTATACTAGTTAAACGTATTCAAAATTATTTTAATTTAATTTAAAGATAATTAAATTTGAACAATTGACTAATTTAATACTAAATAAAAATTTATTGACTAAATTAACATTCTAAATCTAAACTCCCACCAATAGTATTTTTTAAATGGTAAAAGACTAAAATAACCTGATTTAATTTTAACCTAATCTTTTTTGTGTTGTCTTTTTTCTTAAAATTAAGAATATTTTAATCTTTTTTAATTAGATAAAATGTTATGCATGAAATATTTTGACATGAGTGCTATAATTGTCTTAAAACAAAATTTTCAAAAATATTACGAAAATGCCATCTTATTCATTGCACACAACCAACATTGTCGTAGTGTTTGGGAGCTCTTAATTCCATGACACACCTACCATAATACCTCTATTACTTTATCAAATCTCATTCATCTCAACCTCTTTCATTTTCTCTCACATTTTCTTCCAATTTCTCTCTTCACACTACATTCAAAAGCTTCCAACTTTGCAAAAATTCATTATTATCCGTTAAAACAAGCTTCTGGGAGTCTATATCGGTCATCATTTAAGTCCCGTAGCTAAAAAATCAAGATCGAAGGTTACTTTCCATGTTTTATCTTCGGTTCTATTTTTCAATTCATACAGTTACAAGAAGTCTGCTTTGTAATATATTTACAAAGCAGACTTCTCTAACAGACTTCTCGAAGTCTTCTTTGTAAATATATTACAAAGCAGTTTATTACTATCAAAGCAGACTTCTCCGAGAAGTCTGATTCAGCCGGAATAAATTATTTTTCTCACTAAAGCAGACTTCTCGAAGTCTGCGGCGTTTATTCCTATCAAAGCAGGTTTCTCGGAGAAGTATGTTTTGATCGGAATAAACGTCGCAAACTTCTCGGAGAAATCTGCTTTGATAGGAATAAAATGTTTTTCTCACCAAAGCAGACTTCTCCGAGAAGTCTGCGATGTTTATTCTGATCAAAGCAGATTTCTCCGAGAAGTATGCTCTGATATGAATAAACGCCGTAGACTTTGAGAAGTCTGCTTTGATCGAAATAAACATCGCAGACTTCTCGGAGAAGTCTCTTTCAGCCAGAATAAACTATTTTTCTCACTGAAACAAACTTCTCTGAGAAGTCTGCTTTGGTAACAAAAACAGTTTATTCCGATTAAATCAGACTTCTCCGAAGTCTACTTCAGTGAGAAAATTTAGTATGTGTACAATGATATAATCAAATTCATTAATTTGTACTGCAGATAATGGTCCAAATCTGTGTTGTTTGTGCGGAGTGGACTATGACAGAGACTTAGAATTTTTCTGTGGATAATATAAGAGTAGGTAAAATGTTTGTAATTGATGATGATGATTTCGTTGTTGATGAATATGAGAATAAAGTTTACTCAAATTGTGAGAATTACATTCTTTACGGTAAAGTGAAAGATGAATAAATTCAGTTTTAGTGTTGAGTATCTCAGAAAATTAAGTTGCGAGCAAGGACAAAGTATAAAGTCTGCCGAGAAGTTTGCAAAGAAGCCTGCCGAGAAGTCTGCAAAGAATTCTGCGAGATTTATACAACAAAGTTTGCCGATATAAGTATGTATTTTCTGAAACATGTAACCAATCAATTCAATTAATTAGAAGGCACAATGTTATCGATGTTGTGTTACAAAAACATCCAACACTATCATGCACCATAATTATAACATATATATTGATTATAACAACATCCAACACAACCTGTTAACTTATTTTGATGAAATTGTTTAGACATATCTTTAGATTTTGCAAATCGATTTATTATTTTTCATCCGGTTCTTGTTCTTTCTTGTTATTAGGAAGTATGCATTAAGTATCTTAAATATGCGTTAAGTCTTTAACTATGTATAAAAGTGTTTATGAAAATTTATATTAATATTTGTGTTTTTAATGATTGTCATTTTGTAATTTTATAAGTATGATTTGACTTGAGCTGATTGAAAAGTGATTGACATACAACTAATAGTTTATTATAATTATGAAAAAGTTAATTGAAAACTAACTGACAAGGTGTAGTGATCAAAGCTATTGATAGGTACAATAAAGTTTTCAAAAACTCATTTAAAATATACACAAAAATACAAACAAAATTTGCAATTATTAATGAAGTTTATAAGTGAAATCTGCACTTGTAATGAAAACGTGTTATGAATTATGCAACTGAAATCTACAACCTGTAATGAAGTCTGTAACACAAAAATTAATTGATTCAAAAACCAAATCAAATTCAAAACGTAAGAAGAAAACTCAAAAACATCCACAAAAAATTGTAAAACCACCATAAATTTCAAGGAGAATTTCAAACATTTATTGAAAATCTTAAACAAACCATATAAAATTTTAAAAATCATTAAAAATCACTTTAAAAACTACTAAAACAACAATATTACTTTTTGTGAATCTTTTTCCAAATCTACAACAAGAGAAAATGAGAAATAAGATAAGAATATAAGAAGTTTGCAACTGAACTATACAACTGAAGTATGCAACTGAAATATGCAACTGAGATCTGCAACTGAAATCTGCAAACCTGTAATGAAGTTTGCAACACGAAAATCTATTAATTCAAAAACCAATGTCAAATTCAAAACACAAGAAAAAAACTCAAAAACAACAATAAAAAAACTGTAAAACCAGCATAAATCTCAAACATCTATTGAAAATTTAAAAAAAACCATCTAAAATTTTAAAAACTATTAAAAATCACTTTAAAAATCTACTAAAACAATAAAATTAGTTTTTATAAATCTTTTTTCTAGATCTAAAACAATAGAAAATGAAAAATAAGATAAGAATATAAGAAAAAAATTAAGAAAACAACAAAAAACAACAAAATCTCTAAAACCACGAAAAACGTAACAACTAGTAAAAATAACAAACTTACATCTTTATATCTCGTGACTTCCTTTTCCAGATCTACAATAATACAAGATGAGAAATAAGATAAGAATATAGGAAAAACTTACAAAAACAACAAAAACAACAAAAATCACAAAAACTATGAAAAACTTAAAAACTAATAAAAGCAACAAGCTTATGTTTTTAGAACTCTTTACTTCATTTTCCAGATCTACAACACTATAAGACGAGAAAGAGTGTTATAAAAATAACAAAAAATCTAAACAATAAAAATATTCTAAAATCACAAACCCAAAACCATATAAACAAAAAAAAACTTACGTTTTTCATATCTCATGTTTTTTTCCAGATTTACAAAATAACAAGATGACAAAGAACATGAGAAAAGAAGAAGAAAAGAAAAGAGGGGAGGTAAAAAGAGAAGAAAAGAAGATTTACCTTGTAGTCATTTTTGGAGGATGGAGGCTCCCACGTTTTAAAAAAAAAATGAAATTATGATAAAATTTTAAGCTTACCTTATTTATATATGGAGAGTTAAATTTGGTTAGGTTAAAAACTATCAATTTTCGGTTTGCGCAGACTTCTCGAATTGTTCGAAGTTTATTTTGGCTGAAACAGACTTTTCAGATAAATCTGCTTTAATAGGAATAAATCTCGAATACTTCTCGAGAAGTCTGCTTTGTATTTTTATATAACCCTAAACTCTAAATTGAAAAAAACCGCTTTAATTAGTTACATTTAATTTCCGGTTTGTGCAGACTTCTCGAAAAGTCTGCTTTGTTAAATTTACGACAACATCTCGAAAAGTATACGTAACCCTAAACCCTAAATAATAAAATTCACTAAATGTGCGAAAGTTTTGTTAAAAATTGGATAAATATGTTGAAGATAGTTAAGTAAATGCAAAATTCAAACAATTTTCCTTTAAAAATTTGTAAATCTAAATTTTCAAATTTATCACATGATATTTTAAATTCTAACATGAATTCTCTACACAAACATCAACTATTAACGCACAACACATAATAACAAAAACTAACAAATATTTTATACCATTTGATCGAATTCAATCTCCTTATTTCTGAATTCATTATAACTTTTACGTGCTTTTGATATATATATAAATTCTATTAATAAAAATTTTAATTTTTTAAAAAATATTTCACGATTTTTATTTGATTTAGGTAATTTATTTACAAAGTAGATTTCTCCGAGAAGTATGCGGCGTTTATTCCTATCAAAGCAGACTTCTCCGTGCTTTGATATGAATAAATCTCGCATATTTCTCATAAAATTCTGTTTTGATATATCATTTGTAGTCAAGTTTTAGGTCATTTTTATTAATTCCCTTTTTTTTCTTTTGATAAGTATTTATTTTTGAGTAATATCATAAAATAAAACATTTTTAAGTTTTTGTTTCAAATTTATTATTTTATATTTAAAATTTTAAAATAGTATAAATTATTTTTTGAAAATATATATATTTATAATAAATAAATTACAAATATAATTATTATATTATATTTAGTTTTTTCTCAATTAAAAGTAAAAATAAATTTTAACATATTTTAATATTAAATTATGTTATTTTAAAAAATTACATTAGTTTTGCTATATTTAGAAAAAAACTTAAAAATATTATTTTGTCATTTGCCATTTATTTTTTGATGTTTTTAGTTTAAGAAATTATTAATGCATATATATCAAGTGATTGGTGTTTAAGAATTCGTTTTAAAATGCATGTTTCTATTGGTGTTTGGGTGATCACTGTTTTGAATTTGTTTGACTTAATTTTGATTTCATCTTTTGTATTATTTATTTTTTCAACATAATCTAAACTTTTTTTTTCTGCATTAGATATATTTTTACATTATTTATAATGTATCTTTTGCAACACATGTTTTTTTACATTATTTATAAAGTTTTTTTACCTTCTAAACCTCTTTCGTTCAAGATAATTCTTTCAAAAATTTTAAAGACATTTTCAACATTACATATGAAGTAATATTTTAAAATAGCATTTTTTAATTTTTGTTTTGAATTTAACAGTTTAAACTTAAAATTCTAAAATTAGTACAAATTATTTTTTGAAAATACATATTTAATATAAATAAATTACATATAAAATTAAAATATTATATTTGAATTCTTTTTTGGTAGGGTTTAATTATTTTTATTAACAATAAATTTTAATATATTTTAATATTAAATTTATGTTATTTTTAGAAATTTAAACTAATAATATTATATTTGAAACAAAAACTTTAAAACTTGTATTTTTGTCAATTCCCTTACATATATGCTTTACGCATTCTAAAATTCGTTTTCTATTAGCTTTACTTGTTTGTTTTACAATTTTTGGAGCATAATTTTTAATTTGAATAGATGATGTGCTTCTTACATCGTCATATTAATTGTTTTATGTATGAAATATATAATCTGATCGTCAATATCACATATTAATATTTTATTTTTATCAATAAATTATTTTCATCAATTAATATTTTATTTTTATCATTAAATTATTTTCTCTCAAATATAAATTTACCATTTTATTATAAAAATAAAATAAAGTTATCTTTATAAACTATTGGAATATGGACGAAATAGATTGATATCTACTGGTCAAAATTATGGAAATCATCAGAAAATATTAATTAAAAACTGTTCATATGCATCAATATCGCAAAAATTAAAAAATTTAGTATTTTTCTATAATATATTATTTTTATATTAAATTTGTAAATTAGTTTTATCTAACTCTAAATAAACCAAGGTATTGTGTTATTTAATTGTCATGAGAATTTATTAGTGATTCTTTATAAACACTTTTGTGTTATCACTCTAATAGATTGGTGAGTGTAAAATCACAAAAATGTTTATAAAAAACTATTATTAGAATCTAATGAAAATAAAATAATGCATAAATTCAAAATTTTAAACTAATATATATATAATATATTAAATGGTTAAATTTTATAATTTAAAGTATATTGATGTATATCAACAATATTATAAATAATTTTTGAAGATTTTTATAATTCCGATGGTTAATCGATTTTTCAATATAAATATATAGTTGATCAAATTTTATATTATATCCACAAAATAGGAAAAATAAATCTTTTTACCTAATTTCCTTTAAAAATAACTCATGTTAACTTGGTAAATCGTATTACATGTTAGTGAACAACAAATCTTTTTTTTTAATTTAAATAGATAATTAAACATGTTTGAACAATAAATCTTTCTATTTTAAAACGATAACTCAATAATGTACGGTTTTATTCTCATTTACTCTCTTGTCTGAGATTCTGAACATTAACGTTAAATATATAAATCACACATTCTTTTTCTACACCGAAGAGCAAAAGAAATCACATTTGTTTTTCTCAGAAAAAAAAATACTCACAGCAAACAAAAGTAAAAGGGCTGACGATCTATTTGCCCCCCAGAACTATCGTATAGCACGACATGTACCCAGAACTATGGACTCAACCGCAATAGCTCCCAGAAAATAGTTAAAAACTAGAAACCCCCTAAACTAGAACTTCGAAACAATTTTCCCCCTAAAATGAAAGTTACAAACTAATTAACACATAACAACGGTTTTAATCGGTTTACTATTTCGTAAATAATGTTTAACCGATTTTTAACCTAAATTAAACCAATTAAACCAACCTAGATCCGAAATATAATCCAAATAACCCGATCCAGACCCGATTTTCAACCCAAAAAACCTGACCCACACCCAAATAACCCGATTTTCAACCCAATATATTTTCCCCAATTTCATAAACCCTAATCTCAAATTCATCCCAAATTCGGCAGCCCTAATTCTGAAATCCAAAACCCAACAATCTCCAAATCGCAAAATCAAACACTTTCCCATCGTTTTTGGTGAAATCGAACCCTAAACTCACCAAAATAATGAAAAAATCAAAGCCTCGTGGTCTCGCGAAATAGAAGCCGAACACTAAATTTGTTGATGTCTATTGTTCTTGGAGAGGACCACAGTGATGAAGAACTCGATTTCCATCTAGAAATCAATGAAAAAGCCATGGAACGAGATGAGTTTATGATTTATGCACGTAAGGTGTTCGAGAAAATGTCTGAGAGAAACTTGGTTACTTGGTCGACCATGGTTTCAGCTTGTAGAACCTCCTGAAACATTACTCATCTCAATTGTAGATTCTGGGCATGAAAATCCCTAAATTTATCTATGAAATCGATTTTAGGGTTCTACAAATTTGGGGGTTTTTAAGTTAGGGATTTTCGATTTTGGTTGGGCAAAAATCGGGTCGGTTAGGTAAAAATTGCGGGTTTGGATTATCCATATTTGGATAGAAGGGTATATGATTCGGTTTTATGGGTTGGTATTGGGTTTATGACTTTAACCGAGAAAACCAATACGTTAGGGGAAAATTATTTCGAAGTTCTGGTTTAGGGGGTTTCTAGTTTTTAACTATTTTCTGGGAGCTATTGCGGTTGAGTCCATAGTTTTGGGTACATGTCGTGCTATACGATAGTTCTGAGGGGCAAATAGATCGTCAGCCCAAAGGAAAAAGGAAACAAAGCATCCCAACGCCTATATTGTCCTAGTGGGACCCAGCATACTAAATCCAACGGCTGAGATAACTTATTTGCCATCAAAGCTTTTAGGGTTTGGTGAAACCTTCCATATATAAGCTTCGAAACCTTCAAGTTGTCTTTCCTCTTTGCAGTTTTTTTTATTTGAGCTTTCTCCTCTGATAAGGTCACTTCCTTCGACCCTTTTATCAGGTTCCACGCTACAATTCTCACCGCCGGTTATTTTTTATTATCCGTCATTATTCGGCGAAAAATACCCAATTTTTAATTTCCGGTGTTGAAATTTGTATTCATTAAAAATTTCTGCTTTTTGCATTTCTCCTACAGGGTTTGTTGTTCTTGATCGAGCTAATTCGGAAGGAAGAAGAAGAAGATATATTGGAAATCTAGAGTAATTTCTTGAAGATGGCTCAGATTCAGCATCAGGGGCAAAATGCCAACGGTGGAGTAGCTATTTCCGGTGTGGCGGCGGCGGCTGTGGCTGGATCGGCGCAGCAAGGGACGACGTCTCTGTACGTCGGCGATCTGGACTCGAGCGTGACGGATTCGCAGTTGTTTGAGGCGTTTAGCCAAGCGGGTCATGTGGTTTCTGTTCGTGTTTGCAGGGACATTACGACTCGGAGATCTCTTGGCTATGGATACGTTAACTATGCCACTCCTCAAGATGGTAACTTTCGTAAAACTTCTCTAGATTGGTTTTATTTATCGGTTTAATCTGATTTGGGATTTAATCGATGTAGCTATTTAATTGGATTGGGGATTGAGTTAAATTGGGTCTCTGTTTGCATCCATTGATGTGTTACATCATGTTTGTAAGATTTCTCCTGGAGGACAGGGTGTAGTAAACTAGTATGCTAATATAAGTTTTGAAACTGTATAAAGAAAATGGAAAGCTTTGACTTGAGGTTAATTTGGAGAGTGGTTACATTTGATTGGGATTTTGGTGTTGTGTGAGGAGTGCTACATTGTGTTATCATTATATGACTTTAGTTTTGCTAAATTAATAATATTATTTCTATGCATTAACCAACTCGTTGCTGAAGATTGTGTTATTGTTCATGTTTTGACGATTGGTTTCGAAATTGCTAAAACATTTAGTTCAATATAGCTTGAGAGCTGTGCAAAAACTATAAGTAGAATCAACAAGTTTTCTTGTTGCAGAAATGAACGATTAAGTATTATTTTCAATGTTAAATTGATTCTCATAATATTCCTGGTTGGTGTCAGCTTCCAGGGCACTGAATGAATTGAATTTCATGGCTCTCAATGGGAGAGCTATTAGAGTTATGTATTCTGTTCGTGATCCAAGTCTACGTAAAAGCGGAGTTGGTAATATATTTATTAAGGTACAGTTTTGAAATCACTTTTCCCCTTGTCTGTATTTGAACTTTCTGTTAAGTGTTGCAAAGATATTCGTGGCGAGTTTGATATCCTGTCTCAAAGTTCATTTTTATTACTCTTATTTGAATTTGTTTATCTATGCCACAGAATCTTGACAAATCAATTGATCACAAAGCACTCCACGAGACATTTTCTGCCTTTGGTCCCATTCTATCTTGCAAAGTGGCTGTTGATCCTTCTGGCCAGTCGAAAGGCTATGGTTTTGTGCAGTATGACACTGAAGAAGCAGCTCAGAGAGCCATAGAGCAACTGAATGGAATGCTTCTTAATGATAAGCAAGTATATGTTGGACCCTTTGTTCACAAGCAGCAGAGAGATCCTTCAGGTGAGAAGGTGAAGTTCAACAATGTCTATGTCAAAAATCTCTCTGAGTCTATGACTGATGAAGAGCTGAACAAAGTTTTTGGAGAGTTTGGATTGACTACCAGTTGCGTTATCATGAGAGATGGTGAAGGCAAGTCTAAAGGCTTTGGATTTGTCAATTTTGAGAATTCGGATGATGCAGCCAGAGCTGTTGAGGCTCTGAATGGAAAGACCTTTGACGACAAGGAGTGGTTTGTTGGGAAAGCACAAAAAAAGTCGGAGAGGGAAACCGAACTGAAACAAAAGTTTGAGCAAAGTTTGAAGGAGGCTGCAGAGAAGTCTCAGGGGTCGAACTTGTATGTTAAGAACTTGGATGAGAGCGTTACTGATGATAAGCTCAGAGAACATTTTGCTCCCTTTGGAACTATTACATCATGCAAGGTCTGTGATCGATACAATAGAAAGCTCCACTAGTTAGAATCTGAAGCTGATTTGGATTAAAAGATATTACCCCTGAATGTGACAGGTAATGCGTGACCCTAGTGGAGTGAGCAGAGGATCTGGATTTGTTGCATTTTCAAATCCTGAGGAAGCGTCGAGAGCTGTAAGTGACTACAATATAAACAAAATATGTCAGAACTTTTATCTATCATTTTTTCTCGGGAAGGATCTCAATGCTTGAAACTTTCTTCCTTCCTTGGTTCAGATTTCGGAGATGAATGGAAAAATGATCGTCACCAAACCTCTATATGTTGCTCTTGCACAGCGGAAAGAAGACCGCAAAGCTAGGTTACAGGTTTGGTTAACTTAATCCTTGACTAACCTTAGAAAAAGGATTATCATAATCCTTTTATCATTGTGCTCAGTTTTCCTTGTCTGGCATTTTAGGCTCAATTTTCACAGATGAGGCCTATCAATATGCCACCTGCGGTTGGTCCTAGGATGCAAATGTATCCACCAGGTGGTCCACCATTGGGTCAACAACTCTTCTATGGTCAGGGACCTCCTGCTATGATTCCCCCTCAGGTAAAGCTCAAAAGCTTTTAGCAAAAAACATCTAAAACCGATCTTTTAACTCCTCCAATTGGATACCGCACAGCCTGGATTTGGGTATCAACAACAGCTTGTACCGGGTATGAGACCTGGTGGGTCCCCAATGCCTAACTTCTTCATGCCTATGATGCAACAAGGCCAACAACAACAACAGCAGCAGCAACGACCTGGTGGTGGTAGAAGAGGAGGAGCTCTTCCACAACCACAACAACCTTCTCCTATGATGCAGCAGCAGCAGGTTAAGTATATTTGCAGCAATATTCGCTTTTGAAATCATTGGCATTCTTACATTTGTGCCTTGCGTTTTCCCCAGATGCATCCAAGAGGTAGAATGTATCGGTATCCACAGAGAGATGTAAACACAATGCCTGGTCTTACTCCAAACATGCTTTCCGTTCCATATGATGTGTCTAGTGGTGCTGGTGGTGTTCATCTTCGCGATTCACCTGCTTCTCAATCTGTTCCTATTGGAGCTTTGGCTACATCACTTGCAAATGCAGCTCCAGAGCATCAGAGAACTGTAAATAAATATATCTTTTTGCTGTTTGAATGGAAAACTATGAGAAAATTACTTAAAACAGTTCTTCTTTTCCACAGATGCTTGGTGAGAATCTATACCCACTTGTGGAGCAGCTTGAGCCAGAATCAGCAGCTAAAGTCACGGGAATGCTTCTCGAAATGGACCAAACCGAAGTACTTCACTTGCTGGAATCTCCTGATGCACTTAAAGCTAAAGTTGCAGAGGCAATGGATGTTCTGAGGAGTGTAGCTCAGCAGCAGCAAGCAGGTGGTGCAGCTGATCAGTTAGCATCTCTGTCTCTTGGAGACAACATCGTATCTTGAGTTCTAAGTTATTTCTGAAAGCTCAGCTTATATCCCACTTTTAACCATTTGGAGGATAACCAAAGTTGCTCTTGACAGTTTTGGATGTTTGAGTTTTTGTTTTTGGCGAGAGATTTTAGCATTTTCCTTCTGCGTTTTGGATCTTCGTAATACTTTGGGAAGTTTTCGATCGTTTCTCCAGCCTTTTCTTTCCATCTACAAATTGCTTGACTGGTTATTTCTTGTTGTGGCTTTTGTCTTGATCTTTAAAGGGTTTTAAGCATAAAACGTTTGGTTTAAAGCGTTTGTTGATTAATTTCAAAGTCCAGCAGAATTAGTTGAGAGCATACTTGACATTCACGCGTTTGAGATCAAACTCAAATTTTTTTAATGTAAAAAGGAAACTTAGATATTTTTTTAGGATAATTTTATAAAACAGTATGTTTTTTAGGATAATTTTATAAAACAGTATGTTTTTAAAATTTTGTTCTAAAGCTATTATTATTAGTTTAAATTTTCAATAATATCATAAATTTAAAAATAAAATACATTAAATTTCTTGTTAATAAAAAATTTTAATTCTAAATTAGAAAAAATAATCTAAATTTAAAATTTTAAATATAATTTATTTAAAGTAAATAAATATTTTTCACATAATTATTTATGCTAATTTTAGAATTTTAATTTTAAAGTATTAGATATAGAATATTTTTTTTTAAAATTTCTATTTTAAGGTACTATTTATTTTTTTTATGTTTTGTTGGTGTGTGATTATTGAATAAATCAGAGATATATCCAAATATTTTACTGGAGACATCATTTTATGTCTAAATCCAAATTCCAATAAACACAAAAGAAAACCAATTTTTTTAATATTAATTTGGAATTATAATTACTAAAGTAGTTTTTTATCAGTTTTAATCTTATACGTATTTTTCATTATTTCCAATTTTATATGTCAAATTCTCATCAATTTAAATTTCCTAATAATTAAAAATAAACATTTTACTAATTTTTATAATTAATCAATAATAATTTTCTATTTTTTATTTTTATATTGCTCAACAATTTAGCAAATTCAAAAAAAAATACAGTATACAACGAAACATATATTACATTCATTAAATAAGTTGATCATTCGACTACATTGGTAACATCGATACAATTCGAGTTTTGATAAATAAATTGATAAACCTTCTTAGAGATTATTTTTGCTAAAATGAATTAGTAAAATTTATGAAAAAAATGTGGAAAATTACCTTACTTTTTAATTTCATCTTTAGCAAAATTATTCTTAAATATTTTATTCGTAAAACGGTTTCCTAATATTTGACTCATGAAAGTTTTTATGTGTGAATGATTGCCACGTTACCCAACACAAGAATTACCCAATTTTGTCTTATCTTCTAAATCATTTATTAAAAATAAATTCCATTTCCATTTGATAAGGAATAAGTTTTTAAAATATAAGTGAATAAGAACAAATTAAGACAATTTTAATTTAATACAAAAGTGTTGTTTTTTCTTTCTATTTAATTTTGTAATAATTTAGAAAAAAAATAAAAGGGACACTTAAATCTCTGGCGATCAAATGATTACAATGCACTGAAAACCATAAAGATAACGCTCACTTTTAACACTTCATAATTATTAGACAGTTAAGCTAATCACAAGTTAATTAAGGATCGTAATTTCACCTTTTTATTCTTTTTAAAATAGAGTAACAACTTCTTAATTAAAAAAATTACAAAAGATTATATTAATGATCACATAAAATATTTGATTAGTGACTAGAATTTGGCTTTAAGATGTAACAGTTTTTAAATTTTGATATTTTCTCTATTTTAAAATTGTTCTCCGTGATTATATCACCCAAATAATAAAATAACATTATTTAAAGTTTTTATTTCAAATATATCACTAATCATTTAAATTTTTAAAATAACACAAATTTAATATTAAAATCATTAAAAATATTTTCCTATTAAAAAAAATTTAAACCATAAATTGGAAAAAATGAATCCTAATATTATATTTTAATTTTGTATATAGTTTATTTGAGATAATAATTAATTTTACATAATAATTTATGAATTTTAAAAAATTTATTTTTAATGTGATAAATTTAGAAAATAAAATTAAAAATGTGTTATTTTAAAGTATTACATAATAAATATTTATAAATATTTATAAATATTACATTTTTTACTGATTTTAAATTTATGTAGAACTAGTTACTTGATTCCTTTTCTGCTCAGATAATATATTTTGCTTTAATATTATTTGAGTCGAAATAGTGCATTCTTTCCATTATTACATCATTTGAACAAATAAAAATTAGGAAAATTGAAAAAATAATATTTTTTAAAAATTTTGTTACAAATCTAGTTTCATTAATTTAAATTTTCAAAAATAACACAAATTTAATATTAAAATAACTTAAAAATTCTTCTTAATAAAAAAATAAAACCTTAAATTAGAAAACAAGAATCTAAATATAATATTTTAATTTTATTTATAATTTATGGTAGTAAATAAGTATTTTCATAAAATAATTTATGTTATTTTTTGAAATTTCTAGTTTAAACTGTTAAATTTGTAACAAAAATTTAAAAATATGCTAATTTAGAATAATACTTTAGAAAAAATATTCAACATGATTACCTGTGTATCAATTTGTTATTAAATTAACATATTTGTCTAAAATTAATTCATTTACCCACTTAGAAATTTTAGGAATATTTTATTATGAAGGTTAAAGTTTGAAATTTAGAATTTTCCCTTTTAATTTTGGTTTTAATGTAATTTTACAAAATATTAACTGTCATTATTACCAAAATTTTATACAACGTGGAAAGAGAAAGTTTATTAATCAGAATTGAATGTAACGCATGTTTTTATGTATTTTATTATTTAAAACGGGTTTTATAACAGTATGACATATGTCAATGCATTAAAACTAAAAATTTAATCAGGATAAACTTCTTAAAATGAAATGCATGCTAAAATTGTTTTTTTATTAGAGTGTGATATGAAATTAAATATATTTAATAGTAATTAAAAATATAAATAAATAAACAAAATAAATGAATTTAAAAACCATTGGAATGATTTATGAAAGTATTTTTAAAACTAAAAGAAATCTAAACATTGGTATGATATGAAAATATAATATAATTTATTAGTTAATTTAGAGAAAATGCTTAGAAAAAAAATATTATTTATCTATAAAATATTAATAACCAAAGGGTAATTGACAAAAAAAACATTTTTTAAAGTTTTTGTTCTAAATATATCACCATTAATTAAAATTTCTAAAAATAACAAAAATTTAATATTAAAATAATTTAAAACCTTTTTAATAAAAAATTAAACTCTAAAAAGAATCTAAATATAATATTTTAATTATATTTATAATTTATTTCTGGTAAATATGTATTTTTATAAAATAATTTGTGATAGAATTTTAAATTTATAATACTAAATTTGGAATAATTGTTTTTAAAAAATACTATTTTATAGTATTACTTATAACCAAAATACAACAAAACATTCTGCATGATGGTAATATTTTTGGCATTTATGCAACTTGAATTGACGAAAGAAAATATGGAAACTACACATTACAGAAAATTCAAGTTTGCATGTTTTAATGAACCTAACTCTAAAAATCATATAAACATAGTAAAAATAAAAATTCATTTGTTATATTAATATTATACAATATATTGTTATTTTGATTGACTAAACTATTTTCTAATTTAAGTTTTCGAACGTTGAGAAGTAAATAACTTAAAGACAAATCAGGATGTGGTGGCCAAATGATGAATTTTACCTTTACAATGTTAAATTTGAAACAAAAATTATAAAAAGTGATATTTTAATATATTACTCATTTAAATTAGGTGATTTAGTTATTGATCTTAATATCAAAACCATCATGTTTATTAAATTATTTTAGAATAATTCTAAACCTGTTTTTCTTCAAAATTATTATTATTAATTTTTTTTAAAGTACCAAAATTATCATAACTAAATTTTTTAGTAAAAAACTAAATCCTAAATTTGAAATATAGAACAAGAAAAATATTTTAAATTTATTGATAATTTATTTAGCACAAAAAATATTTTTATAAATTATTTTTGTTATTTCTGAAAAATATATAATAGTTATTTTTTGGGTAACGAACAAAATAAATTTGTGATAATTTAGGTATCTCATTTTATACTAAAATAAAAAAAATTTTATAATTTTGTTTTTATGACAACTGTTTTATTAATGGTATTTGGTCGAATAGAGAAATTTTCATTAGAATTAATTGTTGTTTTTTTCCTTAAAAGCTTCATAAAAAGGCAAAAAAAGAAAAAGTTAAAAACAAAAACAGATATCCTTTTTTGATTTGGATGTCTTAGTAACGGCCTTAGCCTTATGATTATATTTTGGACTTTTCCTATTGAGTTTCACTTAACTCTTTATATATATAATCTCTTCTCTTAGTTATCTTTCTTTCATCATCTTTAAACGCTTCTTTCTTTCTCTCTCTCTCTCTTAATCAATATAAGACATTCATAAAAACACAATAAATACAACAAAGAGGTAAAATGAGCATTCAATTCAATATGAGTAATGTTCAAGAATTAGGTCAAGATGGGTTTATGTGGGGCATATCCAATTCTTCCGATGAATCCGAAGATGTATGTCGAATCATCGAAAAGCATCCGTCTCCATTGCAACCTTCTCATCCGATGGAAATTGAGATTTCGAAAGCGAAAAAAATTGCGAAAGGTAAAAAAAGAATGAAAAGAAATGATAAAAATTATGTAGAAGAATCACCGGAACATGAAATTCATATATGGACTGAAAGAGAAAGGAGAAAGAAGATGAGAGATATGTTTGCTAAACTACATGCTTTGCTTCCCCAACTTCCTCCTAAGGTACATATGATTTATTTTAGTCAATATTAACATATATAAATATGACTTCTTTCAATCATATTTATATAAGTTTTAATTATTTTGATCATTGGTAATTCGCATGCGATAAATTGTGTTTTTTTATCGTCTGGGCCACAATGAACCGACCTGATAATCCAATATTTTCATACAAATATTTAACCTTTCATACGAAAGAAGTTGGAGTCGAATTCCACACATAATTTTGTTATGAGCGGCCAATTTTGCAGATTCCATATATATCTCAAACACACATAATTTCATGCGGAAAATAATACTATTTGATAAATAAAAAAAATAATTCTCTAAAATAGAATATTTTAAGTTTTTGTTTCAAAATATCATTATTAGATTAAATTTTCAATAATATCATAAATTTAGGATTAAAATACCTTAAAACTTCATTTTAGTGAAAAAATTAAATCCTAAATTAGAAAAAATAAACTAAATATAATTTTTAAATTTATTAATAATTTATTTAAATATTTTTATAAAATTATTTGTGTTATTTGGGAATTTTAATTTTATGATATTATATTTGTAACAAAAACTTTAAAATGTGATATTTTAGGGTATTATTCATAAAAAAAAAACATGGTTTAATCTGCATAAAGTGAATTTTTGTGTGAAATGAAGATAAAATAGATTAACATCATCCATTTGATTTAGTTCTGTAGATTTCGTTTTCTTTATTACAACAAATATCTACTATTAGTTTTATTTTCTTTATTGTTTATTACATCATATTATCATCGTAGATAGACAAAATACTCGTTAACATAAAATTCTCAGTCTTATGTCTTTTTGGGTATTAAAATAAAATTAATTAAAATTCCCTGCAGTAATTAAGTAAATAAAAAGATGTTTAAGGGAAGAAAAAAACATATGTTTCTTTGTCTTTAGGATTTTATTATGTTTTGAGATTTCAATTAATTCAATTGTTTATTCTTGTTCCTTTTTTCAGGTTTAGTTTCACATATTTTGTTTTATGTAAATAAATATATTCAATAACAAAATTTGAGTAATATATTAAAATAACGTATTTTTAAATTTTTGTTCCAAATTTAGTATTTTAAATTTAAAATCCTAAAAATCAAATAAATTATTTTCTGATTTATTATAAATAAATTATAAATATAATTAAAATATTATATTTAGGTTTTTTCAATATTTAATTTTTACTTATTAAAAATAAAATTTAATATATTTTAATATTAAATTTATAATAATTTTAAAAATTTAAAATAATAATAATATATTTAGAATAAAAAATTAAAACAATATTATTTTTATTAATTACTGTGTAACTTGGCAGAGCCGTCAAGCTTTAGATTCCTCTTTTCTTAATTGTCTTTGTATCCATTTTTCCTGTGTTTTTTTTTGTTGATAATTTATTTTTGTGTGTATTAATGTGTCGGATATCTTACGTTATGCATAATCATAATAAAATAAATATATTAATTGATTATCCACAGGCAGACAAATCAACAATAGTAGACGAAGCAGTGAGCTCCATCAAAACCCTTGAACAAACTCTACAAAAACTTCAAATGCAAAAGCTTGAGAAACTTCAATCTTCTTCTGCTTCAACAACACCAACTACTTTTGCTTATGATCCATCTTCATCTTCTTCCCTCACACCAATATCAAACTCTCCACAAATCCTCACCATAGCCACTGCTGCAGCAGACTCTTACTCTCGTGAAGCTTTCTTAGCCAATCAGATATCTTCTTCCACCACTAACCTGCCTTATCCTTGTAATGATCCGATCACAGCCTTCGATATTTGGTCCTCACGTAACGTCGTGCTGAATATCTGTGGAAATGAAGCTTTCTTCAATTTGTGTTGCCCTAAAGACAAACCTAGGGTTTTCACTACTGTTTGTTACTTGTTTCACAAGTATAATATTGAAGTTTTATTTGCTAATGTTTCCTCTAATGTTTTCCGGAGCACCTACATGATCCAAGCACAGGTATAATATATATATATATACTGAACATTTTTACATATATATAATAACATTACGATATTGATTCTTCTTAATCATTTTTTGTGTGTGATTTAAGGTAAATCCGAGTTATGAGAATCAGTTATTGGGAGATGGGTTTGGAGTTGGGGAAATTTTCAAGCAGGCTGCTCAAGAACTTGTCTCCTACTTATCATCTCCTTGAATCATAAGATATTACTTTCGACTTTGCAGTTCAAATCCCATTAATAAATAAAAAAAGATATATCTTCTTCTTCGAACATTGTTGTCAAATGAGTTTTTCGTAATTTTTATTTTTATTTTCTGAATCAATGTATTGTCAAATGTGATATTAAATGAAAGTGAGTATTTCTTTTTTAATGTGAAGATGCATTAATATTTACACAAACGAACTTCTATATCAATTTTTTTGGGATTGAATAAAATTGGCATCTCAGACTGTCCCAATATTTTTCCAATTAATTCCTCAACATGATTTGAATTATTAATTGAGCATATAATTATATAAGATCAGATAAAGATTAATATGAATTTCTTTTCTAATTATTGGTGTAATATAAATTAATGTAATGAATAAATACGTCTCTCTTTTACTATTATCGCAAGAATTAATCGACTAATAATTTAAAATTAAATTAATAAAATAATAAATTGAGATAAAGAAAACATTGTAGAAGAAGATAATGAGATAATGATGTGGCATTTTCACCTCTCTCATTTATATACCATCATTATTTTTGTCCATTTGTAATGATTATTTATTGAATATAAAGATTTATATGACTATTTTTTAATTTGATGTTCACTTTGATTCTTTGAGCAAATTAGACCTATCAATATAACCAACTTACATAGATTTAAAACTTATAAAATATTTCTGAAAACTATTACTTTACTTTATAATAGGAATATCAAAATGAAATAAAATATTACTTATAGGCTTCTATCTTCCATTTTATTTTCTACTATTTTTTCAATTAAATTTTCTTACATTTCATAAACAATGTCATTTTACAATTTTTCATAAAAAAAATGTTTCACCCCTTAGTAATAAATTAAATAATTTGTTTTCTTCTAATTAATAAAATTAAATAATAAGAGTAAAAAATCGAACTTTAGATTTAAATTTAATATCGAAAATACAAAACGACACTATTTGCAAAAAAAGTTTTTAAAAATACGAAATTAGCTGTAACTAAAAAAGAAAAAGATTATTGATGTCTTTTTCTTTTTAAAAAAATTTGATTACATAATTAAGTCCACTTTAGAAATTTAATTCTAACAGGCCATGAGTCTCTAAGAAGCTTCAAAAGCAACTGAGCTTTCCTCTTCGCTCTCTCCGTACAATCACTCTGGACCAGAAGCAGCAACTGCGTCACCAATCCCGCCACCGCAGCCTTGTCTCTACACCGTTCCTCCGCTGTGCACAGAGCCAGCAATGCTCCCGCCGCGTACTCTGTAGCTCTATCCGACATTCTTAAGATCGTCTTCACCAGAAGAGGCACCGTCAACGCGTGTTCTCCGAACGCCGTGCACCCTTCCGGTAACCGGCAGAGAAGCTCCACCGTTGCTAAACCCCGCTCCGTGTCACACCTGTCGAAATCCGCCGCGAGACGGTCGATTAAAATCCCTGGAGCTCCGGCGGCGATCGCTAGGTGTCGCGTCTGTTTCACGAGGCATAGAGCGAAAAGCGCTTTGATTCCGATTTTCAAAGCTCGTCGTGATGAATTTGGATTTTTTAGAAGATCGAGAACGCCTTCGAAAATGGAATCTGATCCGCAGATTATGCCTTTCAGATCTGTCGATTTCGATCCAGTCAACACCATCTCTATCAACGCGGCGGCGTTTACTCTAATATCAATCGAAGAATCAAACAACAACCGGATCATAAACCCGACCCGACCCGGATCCGACGCGATAGACTCGCATTCTTCCTCCGTCATATGAAATATAACCAAGAGAGCGAGCGACTCGGAAACCAGCTCCGACAACGAAGATTCCCGTCCAGCGTCAACATCGTCGAACAAAATCCTCACGAGAATCTCCCTCGCGTTATGACCGGCGATCAAAACACGATTCTTCTCGCTATCTCTAGCAAATCCCCTAAGACGACGAATCGCGGCGGCGCGTGAGCGAACAGAGACGTGAGTTCCCGAAATTGCGGAGGCTTGGCTAAGAAGTGTTCGAACGGATATCGGATCCGCTGGCTGTTTCGGCGTAGGGATCCGTTCAACGCCGTTAGAGCGGTTCGCGACGCACCATTCCTGAATTAAACGGCGGAGAGTGTGGTTAGGGATGAGAGTGAAGTCAGAGAGAGCGACGCGTGTGACCGGACAAGTGATGTTTCCCATGGCGATCCATGACTCGATGCTGGTGCGGTCGTAAGTTTGGCCAGTGGAGACGGTTACTGGGTCGGACATTAGGTCTAGAGAGATCGGGCATCTGAAATGGTAATGTATTTGGATTCCCAGATCCAACGGCTCTAAATTCCCCGCCATTTTAGGGGAACTGTCAAGTTTTTTTCTTTCTTTCTGAGGATTTTTGGAATAGAGATGAGGAAGACGAACGACCTTATCTGTGCAGGGTATGCGCCACACGTGTGGCTTTTATAACTTTGTTGGTTTGTTCATATGACAAAATTAAATTAGAAATAGTATTGGTTTGGTCTTCTTCATAAAATTATAACTTTATATGTATTTTATACGTAGAGTAAAATGATAAATGTGGTTTACATTTTATTGAATTTTAGAAGAGTAATTGATAAAAATGACTCACAACTTGAATATAAGTTTAATCTAATATTTTTTAAAAAATTTGGTAAAAAATAAACTTAATTAAATATAATTTTAATATGTTTAATTGTTTATTTATTCTTTGATTTTAATAATAAATATACTTTGTAAATAAGAATTACAAAAAACTTCTCGCAAAATATCTTATCTATTATATATTAAAGAAGAAGCATTGAGAGTGAAAATTGCTTAGGTGTCATCACCATATTCACTCTCAACAATTTTACTAATTAATTTAATTTTAAATATAAATTATTTATTTTATTATCTAAACATCTTAATTAGATAACTTAATTATAGAATTTAATGAGTTTTCAAACACTATTTAATTTTCAAATATACGAAGATTCAAAAATTAAGAAATTTTGAGTTACTAAATTACACATTTAATTACTTGCCAATTTTAAAATAGAAGATTGTTTTTAAATAAATAATTAATTATTGTACACATATATAAGGAAAGTAAATATGTCGATTTTTTTATAGATATAGAAACTTCATTAACACTATTTAATTCAATTTTTATATTACATGCAATTTTACTTTTTAACTCAATAATTAAATTCAATATATTTTAATAATAATTGTTTTATAGATATATATATATATATATTGTGTAATAATATAGTCGGCATATCTAAATTACAAATCATATAAAAATTATATCACTCAATTTTTTTTGCTTCCAAACAATCAATATATTTACAAATAAAATTTTATATTATATCATTTGTTTGTAATATTAAATTTCAATAACTAATAATTATTTTTTAGTATGAATACTCTATATATAAGCAGATTCTATAACATAATAAAATTAATTAAAAATACTAATTTTATTAATTTAATTTAAAACATGTTTCAAATATTTTACTAAAAATGTATAAATATATTTTTGATTAACGTATCGCAAAAACAATGATAAAAAAATATTATTTGAATAATATATAATAATAGTAATATCATTCTTTTATAATATATATAACATTTTAAATTAAAATATATTTAAAAATTTTCATTCAAATAATAAAAAATTTTAAAATTCTAATTTTAATTTGTGCATAGCACCGGTAGTATTCTAGTATATATATTAAAAGAGAAGCACTTGAGTTCTAATTTGATGATGTGTCATCACCATATTAACTCTCATCATTTTTTCTAATTAAATTAATAAAAATCATTAATTACATCTAATGACCAAACAACTCATATTTATTAATTTAAATTAATGAATTTAGTTTTGTTTTTGTTTATAAACAAAATCAATATATTTTCAAATAAAATTTTATATTATATCAATTGGTTTAAAAAATAAATTCGAATTACTAATAATTATTTTATTATGATATTTTATATATAAAAGTATTCTATAATATAAAAAAATTAGTTAAGACTACTAATTTCATTAATTTAATTAAAACATATTATAAAATTTTTTATTTAATGTAATGTAATATATTTATACAAAACTAGCAAATATGACAAATTTTATTAAACCTCTCTATTGTAATCAACAATTTCATACAACCATTAATAGTTTATATATACAAATTTTTAAAAAATTTATACTATTCTTGTATATAGTAGATTTAGTATACTTTTTTTATACTATTCTAAACGAATTTTTTCTACTAATATGTGATTGGTTTAAAATTTGTTTTGAAAAATTTGAATTTATTTTTGTGGATGAATAAGTAAGTTATTTATACATTAATCTCTGCATCATTTATGAAATTTTTTGAGATTCTAACAATTATTTATTGTTGTTTATTTTAAAAAAAAGAAATTTGAAGTATTTGTTTATCATCTACTAATGATTTTAAAAATAAACTGAGATTTTCAATAGAGTCAATAGATTTTTATAAAAAAATTTATAGTTATGAATAACACAAGAAAAAATATGATAAATCCTTTTTATATTTTATTGAAAATTTTATTTTAATATAAAACGTAAAATATTAAATTTTTCCTTACTATCCTAGTATTTTTTAAAATGGAATGCAAAACAACATTTTCAAAAACTTTGATTTTAAATTATAAATCATACTTTTTTAAAATGGAATACGAATTATATTTTTGTAAGTGTGCAAATAAACATAAAGTAAATATTTAGAAGAGTTTGCGATTTATGATGAGAAATAAATAGCCAAAAATGAAAAATTACCTAAGAACTTAAATATTTTCGGTTGAATGAGCTTCTGGTTACAAGAATGACCATTATGTATTTATTCAGTTAGTTTTATAGTTAGACTTAAAATTTTAAATTAGTTTTGCAACTCATGGAGTGTATAATGATTAAAAGTATTAGATTATGATCACTTGCTCCTTTTTGTTTTATTCTTTCTTCACTACTTCTGTCTATAAAAACTAGATTTTTTTTATTTAAACTGATAATTTTAAATTTATATACAAAATTATTTTTTATCTAATTTTTGACTATTTAAATCATGCACGACATTTTTTATTGATTGAATTTTTAGGAATAACAATAAATAATATTTCATTTTTGCTAAAAACTAAAGGGTAATAATTAATAACCTCTGTTAGGTCTCAAGATATATCTTTTTTGTTGAGAAAAATCACATTTTTCTTGAAAAAATTACATAATCTTAATTCTTAAGGCATCACTATTCGAATATATATGATATTATCACGATGCAAATCTATAATATATGTTTGCTTATATACATTATTTGTTAACAATATATAACTATATGTTTTAGGGCAATTCTCAAGCATCAGAACAAGTTTTTGTTAAAAACAATTACTATTAATAATTTTATATTTCCATAAGTATCTTTAAGTTTTTTTTAACAAAAATAACACAAAATTAAAATTAAATTTTAAACCCTAAATCTTTAAAGCTATACCCTAAATCATAAAGAGTATGTACTAAATTCAAATTTGAATACTTAAATTAAAAAGTAATAGCATAAAATAACATATTTTAAAGTTTTTTTTCTAAATCTACCATTGTAAAATTAAACACCTAAAAATAATATAAATAATTATGTAAAAATAGTTATTTACTCTAAATAAATTGTACATAATTAAACTTAAAGTATTATATTTAGCTTCATTTTTTCCAATTTAAAGTTTAATTTTTTTATTAAAATATAGTTTTAATGCATTTTAATCTTAATTTTATTCTATTATTAAAACTTTAAACTAATCATACTATTTTTAGAACAAAAACTTAAAAATATGCTGTTTTATACAATTGCCCTAAATTAAAAAATCTCTTGTAATAGAAAAAAAAACTTTTAATAATATTTTCTAAAATAAACTATTGACTGTGTTTCAAAAAAACAAATTGGACGGTATTTCATGATATTCAAATTTTATTTTCTGCCAATAATCATATCAACACTTAGAATTAAGTAACCACAACCACCAAATTTATTATTATCAACCATATTTATATAAACTATAAAAAAAAATATAAATCGTTGTGTTGTATTTTATTCATAAAAATCAGTCAATTTGGTCAAACGAGAAAGACTAGGACGAAATTAGGACCCACAAGACAGCTCCCATTTATTCCTGTTACATCATTTAACCAAATTATCATAACAACACCAAATTAACACTTTGACTGTTTTGTCTTTTTTTGGAATTACTTTTGACTACCAGATTTCTTTTTATCCTCTTTTATACTTTACACACAAAAAATTCCCAATCAATACTTGAATAGGTCAATTTTTAAGTCTTAATTAAGGATTAAAACTTTTAAAATTACTTTTGTCTAACCATTGACAACAACTATTATCTCAATTTTAAAATAAGACAGCATCTACATAATAACATTATAGACTAATTAGAAAGCTAATCAATATATGTAAATATATATTATTAAATTAAAAGTGATACTCTAAATCAACATTGTTTTACCTTTTTATTCCAAATTTATAACATTAAAACTAAAATTCTCAAAATATCACAAATTTTTATATAAAATAAAAAGTTATTCTAAATTAATTACAAATAAAGTTAAAACATTATATTTGAATTTTTTTACTACTGGAAAAATAAACTAATCATGCTAAATTTGGAATAAAAACTTTAAAAATTGATATTTTAGAGAATTATCATATTATTAAATAGGTAATGAATTATAGATGTGATAAATATTCAACTAATCTAAATTTTTATTTTATATTTTGTTTGACTAATTTCAAAATTTCTAATATGTTTATTTTAAATTTTATTTGTATTTTATATCAAAATATTAGAAATTTATATATACTGTTGAATATACTGTTAAATATTTGTTTAATATAATTTTCATAAATATTATAATAAATTATATATTCCGTAATATTTGTTTTAAAATGTTCTGATAATATGACACATCATCATCATATACTTATAAATCAATCGTACATATGAGATTTATTTGTTAAAATGTTTCTCAATATCATATCTTTCGTAGAAACAACTGTGATTCATTCATATGATATGCATTATAATTAGTTAATATGAAAGAAAAAAATCGAACTGCAACTTTTGTTGGAGTTTTAATGAAGTGTTTTGAGTTTTTAATATGCTTCTGCCACAATATAACGTTGGGAAGTACAAGAATTTTCTGAATCATTTCAGATAAATAAATTATCGAATGAAGACAAATATTCTAAGACAACAATATCAAAATCAAGTATAATTATATATATATCAAATTCAAATAAAAAATTTTGGATGAGGGATAAGATCCGTAGACTTGGAACGTATATTGTTGTCTCTTTTCATTCTATATTTTTATACGAATTTATTCAAAATAAATGAAATTGAGTGAAGAAGAAAATGAAATCAAATTCTTTTAATGAATTTATCTTATTGGTTGTGACTGTTACTATAGTCGTTAGATGTTTAAACTTAGATCATTGATGTTAAGATGTAATTTCCAAACAAGAATTAAAAAAATTTGAAGTTCAAAAGAAAAAAGTTTATTATAATTTTTTGTTATCATCAATTTGAAATACACCAATTAAATTTAGGACAATTGTTTAAAATATCATAATTTTAAGTTTTGTTCCAAATATAAAATCAATAGTTTAAATTTCAAAATATTGTGTAAATTTAATATTAAAATAATTTAAAAAAAAATTAATAAAAAATTAAATTTTAAATTAAAAAATAAATCCAAACATAATGTTTTAACTTTATATATAGTTTATTTTAGATAATAATTATTTTTACATAATAATTTGTGTTATTTTAAAATTTGTAGTTTGAATGTGTTAAAATCGGAAGATAAACTTAAAAAATATTATTTTAAAGTATTACTATTAAATGTATTGTACAGAAAAAAAATTAACTGATACATAGATTCCAATCCTAATATTAACTTATGAATACATGTAGATCATGAACACATTTGTTATTCTAAAAACTTTGAAGGGTTGCTTAGTCCATATGACCAATCACACCAACAATTATTTATGTATAAAAGTTACGAAGTGGATAAAGATGGAAGATTCGTATTATAGTATGCAGTAAAATGGATCTTATATTGAATATGGTATGCAATAAAATGAGCTAAAAGCACAGCAATTTTTTTATTTTTTTCTAATAACCATTAGCATATCCTTTTTCCAATTACCAATACCAAAAACATGTCTTTAAAAACTACAAACCTAAATCTACTACTTCGATTTTCTAATAATATATTTTCATTATATTCCACGAATTAATATTTAATAAATTAATAATATAATGGGCAATTAACAAAAATAGCAGTTTTTTAAATTTTTGGTACAAATATAATATAATTAGTTTAAATTTCTAAAAATAGTATAAATTTAATATTAAAACTAAAATTTATTGTTAATGAAAAAATTAAACCCTAAATTTGAAAAAAGGAACAGAAATATAATATTTTAAATTTATGTATAATTTATTTATGATAAATATGTATTTTTTAAAAATAATTTATATTATTTTTGGAATTTTAAATTTAAAATGCTAAATTTGGAACAAAAATTTAAAAATGTACTATTTTATGATATTACTCTAACATAGATGAAAGGGCAAATGTCTAAAATAACACCTTTCTAAGTTTTTGTTCCAAAAATAGCATCATTAGTTTAAATTTCCAATAATAGCACAAATTTAAGATTAAAATGCATTAAAACTATATTTTAATAGAAAAAAATTAAACCCTAAATTGGAAATAATGAACCCAAATATAATACTTTAAGTTTATGTATAATTTATTTAGAATAAATAAGTATTTTCACATAAGTATTTATGCTATTTTTGGGAATTTAATTTTATGATGCTAGATTTGGAAGAAAAACTTTAAAAGATGCTATTTTAGGGTATTACTCTAGATGAAATTATAATATGACATTTGCTTATTTAGATACTTTGGAATATACCACAAATTACTTATTTTTGGGAGGCAGTCAAAATTTAAACTCACCATCTTATTCGAGTGCGAACACTGATGTCGTGACATGAACATAATGGTCCATTCTAACCACACGTGAATAACAATTCATATTGAACCTATTCAACTTTGAAATTTATGTCGACATCAAGACGTCTCTTGCCATTCAGGCTTGACATTCACACACACATGAGTATCATCCATTGCCACCAACTCACTCACCATAAAAATTATAGTATCATCCTTTTGATAAAAAATGTTATAGAATTCTATAACAAAATAATATCTCCTTTCGAAAATTAAAAAGATCTTAAATTATATATAAAATACATGAATCGATTTATTTATTGTTAACTAATTTTGAATTACAAACTATAGATCTAATATTATATTAGAGATTCATCCAAAATTTTCAATCCGGTCCATAAATTAATATCGATATGTATCCGAATATACAAGTTGTAAAAAAAATTATTATTCGAAGTCAAGAAGACATATTAAAATTAAGGTAATTGACAAAATAACATTATTTTAAGTTTGTATGTCAAATATAGCACCATAGTTTAAATTTTAAAAAATAACATAAATTTTATATTAAAATACCTTAAAAAAATTTTAATGTATGCCAAATTTTTTTTAATAAAAAATTTTAATCCTAAATTGGAAAAAGAACTTAAATATAATATTTTAATTATATTTCTAATTTATTTATAGTAAACATATATTTTTAGAAAATAATTTGTGATATTTTTGAAATTTTAAGTTTAGAGTGGTAAATTTGAAACAAAAACTTAAAAATATACTATTTAGAGTATTACTTTTAAAAATAAATCTTCAACATTAGATATTGAAACAGATCTAACTAATATATAAACTCAATAAAGTAATACTGTAAAATAGCATTTTTGTAAATTTTTGTTCCAACTTTAACACTCTAAACTTAAAATTCCAAAAATAGCATAAATTATTTTCTAAAAATACATATTTATAATAAAAAAAATTATATATAATCTTAAAACATTATATTTAGATTCTTTTTTCTAATTTAAGGTTTAATTTTTATCATTAATAATAGATTTTAATGTATTTTAATATTAAATTTATGTTATTTTTGAAAATTTAAACTAATAATATTATATTTGCAACAAAAACTTAAAATAGTGTTATTTTCGTCAATTGTCCTAAATAATATTAATCAATTAACTAATTTTAATTGTTTTTGTGTTGAAAACTAATAATTCCTAACAAATTAACAATATTCTTTATGTATCAAAGACAAGTGCTTCAGTACCTCTCATACATTTCACCAATTTTCCTTTTCACATTTTCATTATGGTCACACATTCGAAAAAACATAGCAACATTTTTCTCCACATTAAGGTTCAATGTATACTGTAATCTATATATAAATCTGACATGAAATGTTGTTTAATTTTGTAAAAGCAACAAAGTGATGATGAAAAAACTTTGGAAGTAGCTGTCAAGCTAAGAAGGATGTTCTTGTAAAAGCATTCACAATTAAATATGGTTGTAAATAATATTTATATATGAAATCAAAGTGATGATGATGAAGAAATTTGGTGGTACATAGAAAGATAGAGAATGTTCTTTTGTTTTGTAAAGGTTTTTCGGATTTTTAATATATTATTTGAGAAATATTTTTAAAAAATAATTTTATTTTAATATTATTAACATAAATATTATTTTCACATATCATCATTACAATAAATTTCAAATAAATATATAAATAATTATAATATATGAAAACACTATATTTTATTAAATTAATCAAAAATACTATTAAATTCATAAAAATAATTATTTTTATTTCATAGATTTTCATATATACAAAAATTAATATTAATAATAATTTTCAATAAAAATTAAATTATATAAATAGCTAATTTTATATTGAGTAATACCTTAAAATATCACTTTTAAAAAACATTTCTTCTAAATCTAGCATCATAAAATTAAAATCACAAAAATATCATAAATAATTATGTAAAAATATTTATTTACTCTAAATAAATTATATATAAACTTAAAATATTATATTTGGGTTCATTTTTTCCAATTTAAGGTTTATTTTTTTCTATTAAATATAGTTTTAATATATTTTAATTTTAAATTTATGTTATTATTAGAAATTTAAAATAATGATGATATTTTTGGAAAATGTTTTTAAAAATATGCTATTTTAAACAATTGTTCTTTTATATTTACTAATAAACAATGTTATATAATTTGCGAATATTTTTTTTATGTATAGCGTTGATACAAATCTAGTTTTTGTTATTTAAATATATTTTGATACATAATTTTTGTTGAAACATTTTTAACCAATTAGAAATGATCTAATTAATTTCTCAGATCCATAAACACAATTTTTGTTTTTGTTATATCTCTTTTCTCAACTCTAAATCATATATATATATATATATAATCATATATATATATATATATTGGATTTTACTATCTACTATATATTAAAGGAGAAACATTGATAGTAAAAATTGCTTAGGTGTCATCACCATATTCATTCTCAACAATTTAACTAATTAATTTAATTTCAAATATAAATTATTTATTTTATTATCTAAACATCTTAATTAGATAACTTAATTATAGAATTTAATGAGTTTCCAAACACTATTTAATTTTTAAATATACGAAGATTCAAAAATTAGGAAATTTTGAGTTAGTAAATTACACATATATAAGGAAAGTAAATATGTCAAATTTTTATAGATATAGAAACTTCATTAACACTATTTAATTCTATTTTTATATTATATGCAACTTTACTTTTTAATTCAATAATTAAATCAATATATTGTACTAATAATTGTTTTATAGAAATATATATATATATATATATATTGTGTAATAATATAGTCGACATATCTAAATCACAAATCATATAAAAATTATATCACTCAATTTTTTTTGTTTCCAAACACAATCAATATATTTGCAAATAAAATTTTATATTATATCAGTTGTTTATAATATTAAATTTGAATAACTAATAATTATTTTTTAGTATGACTACTCTATATATAAGTAGATTCTATAACATAACAAAATTAATTAAAATTATTAATTTTATTAATTTAATTTAAAACATGTTTCAAATATTTTACTAAAAATTTATAAATATATTTTTGATTAACGTATCACAAAAACAACGATAAAATAATGCAATATTATTTGAATAATATATAATAATAGTAATATCTTTTTTTATAATATATATAATATTTTAAATTAAAATATATTTATAATTTTTTTATTCAAATAATAATTTTTTTTAGAATATTAGTTTTAATCTGTGTATAGCACATGCAATATTTTAGTTACATGTCAAATGATAAGAGAGTAAGAGAGAGTGAAAGACCATGTGAAAATATCGAATTATAAATGTCTCTAAAAATATATGGCATTGCATCTATGCAAAAACATCATCTTCTAGCATAAATCCTCTTGTATTGGTTATTGGATACGAAGCTAGATTCGATGTTAATTAAGGTTCCATATTATGAGAAAGTAATTGGATGAAATATTTAGAATTTGATTATGAATATTATATTAACCTTTTTGTAGACGTCAATTAAGGTATTAGTCAGCAAGGAAGATAGGATTTCAAACTGTTGAGAAAGACAAAACGAATCAAATGAAATTGAGGACAAGAAAGCAAAAGAAGACAATAAATGAAAAATGGCAAAAAGGACTAAAAGTAAAAACTTAAGTTGCTTGAGGAAGAAGAGGAAACTGATGCGACCAAAGACACAAATCATTGAGACAAAGTCATCAAGTTCCGAGAAATCCTTTTCTTCAATTACACTTTCTACTCCCTTTAATAATTGACCTCCATTATATGCATGCATGTATGTAAATTTATATATATATACATAGACTACTATACATTTTTTTGTATTCATAAGGTCAATTACATATAAAAGAGTTTAAGATAATGTGCTAGATTTGTGATATTTATTTACATATATAGTTTATGTATAATTTATTTAGACTAAATAAATATTTTATATAATTATTTGTGATATTTTTGAGATTTTAATTTGAGACTACTAGATTTGAGAAAAAAACTTTAAAAAATGTTATTTTACAGTATTATTCTAAATAACTTAAACAATTATATTTGGGTTTATTTTTTCTAATTTAGAGTTTAATTTTTTTTATTAAAATAAAGTTTTAATGTATTTTAATCTTAAATTTATGCTATTATTGGAAATTTAAACTAATGATGTTAATTTTGGAATAAAAACTTAAAATGTGCTATTTTAGAGATTTGTCCTAATTTTTAAGTAAATTTTGATGATTATATCCAATTTTCTATTTAGACAGCCGAAACTAGCTAACAATTTTTACATATTTTCAGATTATTTATTTGAGTAATATTTTAAAATAGTATATTTTAAATTTTTGTTTCAAATTTAGTATTGTAAACTTAAAATTTTTAAAATAACAAAAATTATTTTCTGAAAATATATATGTACCATAAATAAAACTTAAATTCTTTTTTTTTTTAATTTAGAATTTATTTTTTCCTTATTGAAATTTTTTTGAAAATATTTTAATATTAAATTTTTGTTACTTTTAAAAATTTAAACTAATAAATTCTATATTTGGAATAAAAACTAAAAAAATGTTATTTTGTCAAATGTCCTATTTGTTTTCTTAAAATTGATATATTTTTCTATTTCCTCCTCTTATTCTTGGATTTTGATAGTAATTACTTAGATCATATTTCTTTTATTATGACTTCTATGGATAAGAAATCCTTGCAATATCTATCAAACACAACAATTGGCTAGAGAAACAATTCAACTTTGTAATGGTTATCAAGAGACTTTTAGTATAGTGGTTAATTAGATTAGGAAAATGTTTATTTTACTTCTAGAAAACATAAATCTAAACGTTTAAGATAGCAATTGTTTCAATGAAAATATTTACCTGCTCAAAAAAACTCAAACCCATGGAAATTTGGGCCTTCCACCACAATTATGTATCGGTCTAGATCCCAAAAAGAAAACTTCAAAATAGTTTGAGGGACATGAAGATACATTTTGTGCATTTCCAAGACAAAAGATATATAGTTTCAACATTAAGAATGTAGAGACTTCCTTAGTATACGAGGAGTTCAAGATTTTCCAAAAGATCTTCAACAAAGACAAACGAAAAATATTTATGTCCTTATGTTTTGGGTGTAATGATAAAACAAGGAAAAACTAGAAACAGCCAGAAGTCGAGATATTTTTAATATATTAGTTGAGAAACATTTTAACAAATAAATTTTATTTTTTACATGTTATTTATAAATATGTTATGTTGAAATATCATAGTATTTGACTATTTAAAGATAAATATTGTATAAAACATAATTTATTAGAATATTTACGAAAATAACATTAAAAGTATTTGACAATATACTATATATAAATCTTTATTATTTTGACACAAAAGATAAACAAAATATAAAAAAAAATATTAGAGATTTTGAAAAATTTGTTAAACAAAATATAAAACAAAAGTATGGCTTAATTAAATATTTACTACATCTATAAGTTTTTACCTATTTAATAATATTTTTAGGAAAATTGACTAAAATAATACTATTTCAAGTTTTTGTTCTAAATATAGCACTAATTATTTAAATTTCCAAAAATAGCATAAATTTAATACTAAAATAATTAAAAACTTATCTACTATATATTAAAAGAGAAGCACTAAATATAAAAATTGCTGAGGTGTCATCACCAAATTAATTCTCAAATTTTTTTTTAAAAAAAAATTAAAAACAAATTAAAGATATTTACCATTGTCCATTTCGTTTAAAAAAATCTAATGTTACAATATTAATACAAATTTACGATACAAATCAAATGATACCATATTGGACTTTTTTTAAATATTCATACATTAATGTTCAATATTTGTTAATAATGTCGTATCACATCACTTTAATTCATTATTTAATTTCCTATAAATGTATATATATTACAATAAATGTTCAATATTTGATTTTCTATATATGTTTATATGTTAACATTTTCTATATATATTTATATCTATTTCTATATATGTTTATATGTTACCATTTTCTATATATGTTTATATCTATATATGTTTATATGTTTTACATTAATAAAATCGGTTGTATATTAAGTTACTATTTTCTGTATATTATTAAGTTTTTAAATTAATAATATATGTTTATATGTTCAATATTAGATTTTCTATATATATGATTGCCGTAAGATGTAGTTGCCATTTAAATCCAAAAACGCATATTCAAACAATAAATGTTCAATATTTTATTTTTTATATATGTTTATATGTTACCATTTTCTATATATGTTTATATCTATATATGTTTATATGTTTTACATTAATAAAATCGGTTGTATATTAAGTTACTATTTTCTGTATATTATTAAGTTTTTAAATTAATAATATATGTTTATATGTTCAATATTAGATTTTCTATATATATGATTGCCGTAAGATGTAGTTGTCATTTAAATCCAAAAACGCATATTCACCATTTAAAATCCTGATGGGGCCGTGAGATAAGAAAGGTAAGTTTTCAAATTGGATATTTGCCTCTTTCTGTTTTGCAGGGCATGATTTAGATTATTTATATTTTTGAGTCAAAGACATTTTAGGAATATATCCTTTTTCGGTTATGCACTTTTGTACGTTTTCTATTTGTGCAATTCTATATATGTTTATATCTCTATACGTTTATATGTTTTACATTAATAAAACCGGTTGTATATTAAGTTACCATTTTCTGTATCTTATTAATTTTTTAAATTAATAATATATGTTTATATGTTCAATATTTGATTTTCTATATATATGATTGCCGTAAGATGTAATTGCCATTTAAATCCAAAAACGCATATTCACCATTTAAAATCCCCACCCCATTGATATTATTTGCATAATTTAAAAAAAAAAATCAAAATTAAATTATGGAAAACCTTAGATGCACAACTCACTATATAATGCCCATTATTTTGCTTCATCGTCACCCAAACACTCTAACTTTATAAAATAGTATACACAATTTCGTTTTTTTCCATGGCTTTAGTTACCGATCTTTATTCTCTGAAACCATTCAAAACGCAATAGAAAATCAGAGTGAAGATTTTAAAATTTTGGAAACAATTTCTCAATGGTATTGAGACTCTTGAGATGGTTGTCGTAGATGAAAAAGTTTTTCTTGAATAATTTAACATTGTTTTATTTTCTTTTTTGCATATGTTAATTTTATTTCTATTTTATTATTTCTTCGACATTTATTTTTTCTGCATATATTAATTTTACTTTTATTTTATTATTTCTGCAGAACCAAACTATGCATGTAACTCTCAGAAAAGAGTTCATACGAAAATTTGAAAATCTTTTGGATGAAGGCCAGTCTAAAATAATTACAAATTTTCAAATATCTCACGTTGGTGGTCGTTTTAGAAAGACCAACCATATTTACAAAATTCAATTTGCTTCTACTACTTCTGTAAAGTTTACTGATGATTTGCCTAATAATTTGAATGATCTCAAATTTGTTTCTTTTGATGATATTCATCAAGGCAAATGCAATCAAAACTTTCTTATTGGTGAGTTATAGTAAAATAGAAAATTTTCGTTTTTTTAAATCGAAAATAAATTATTAAATGCAACTTATAATTGAAATTGTTATTGTAGATGTTATTGGACAAATAACAAATATTGGAGAAGTTGAAATTTTGAATGTCAACAAAAAACAGACGAAACGACTTATGATAGAACTTCGTGATACTAAGTACGATATAATTAATATTTTTAATATTTTTTTTTCGATTTTTCATTTAATGATTTTATTTTTATTATTTCAGTGATGTGCGTTTAAGTTATGTTCTATGGGGAATTTATGTTGAGATTTTGGAAAGTTATGTCCAAAACAACAATGATAGTGTAATTGTTTTCATTTTACATTTTGGCAAACTGCGAATGTATTAAGGTAAAAATTTATTGAGAAAATAATATACGTACGTTTTATGAAATATTGTTACTTATTATCAAAGTATTTTTACTTTTGTATTATCAAAGTATATATATGTTACATAATTTTTTTTATGTTTATTTATAAAGGTACTTGGAGTGTGAGAAATTATTACAATTCTTCGATTGTTTTAAACAGTCATGATATTCCAGAAGTATTGGAATTCAAGACAAGGTAATATAATATAAAAACTTTAAATTATTGTATAATAATTTCAAATGATTGTTGGTAAATTATTATTTATAGATTATCCGAAGATGGTTTGACTTTATCTTATACACATCCTAATCAATTGTTAATTCAATCTCAATAAAAGATGATTTCTTATTACATATTAAATTTTATATAATATTAACATTTAAATTAATAATATGAAGTAAATAAAAAAAAATTTCGTGGGTATTTTTGCATGATTGGAAATATTATTCAATGAATTGAAATAAGAAATAATAATTTAGGTTTTGTTAACAATGGTGTCGTAAAGGCAGTGTGTAGGCGACAGTGCGTCTCCCACTTCTCGCGACCCTTTGGTCTCCGGTCAACCCTACACTGTTTTTGTTGCACGTGCTTCTCTCTCTCTCTTTCACACGTGCTTCCCAGCTCATCTTCTTCTTTAATTTATTCTGTCTTATTTTGTTATTTATATTCTCGAATAAAATATTAATTATTCCCAATATTCCTAACAATTACTGCCATTGTCGGGTGAGTAAAGGTTTCCTTTGTTTTCTTACGTTGGAGATTTTTCTTATTTATAATATGTTTAAATTAGATAAGATGAAACAAGTAAGAAACTAGTCGGTAGCAACCACCATTGCATCACCCACCACTTCCTCTGCTTGAAACAACCATGATAAAACCAATCCTAGAGACTCCTAGTAACAAAGACCATGAACCATCAACCTCGTGCACCATTGAATATTTTTAAAACCTCATTTACTTTACTGATTCTTAGAAGCTTGAGAAGAAGATAGAAGGCAAAGACTAACAACTCCTACCGACTACTACAAACACAAGATGTATCATTCCGAGAGAGCCCTATCGAGGAGAATCTTTGCACTGTTGGCTTGAGACAAGGAGACTGTCTTCAAGAATCTGAGCAATCCATTCCAAGGAAGTCAGCATATGTCTAGAGCCTCTGTTATAAATGCCAAATATTTTCTTCGACTATAATAAACACCAATGTAAAACAGGCTATGAGTTATGACTCACTGCAAATTATAAATAGAAAAGGACCATTTTAAATATGTAAGTTTTTTTTTTCAAAAAGATCAAAGTTTATATTTGGTCTGGTTGAGATTAGGACAAGCTGTGCAGCGAGCTAATTATGCTTGCTAGATCAGTTCTTCATTTCCTATACCAATTTTGTTAAATTCGAGTGGTGAAGTAAAGGTTCAAAGCTTCACCAGTTTTTCGAAGAACATAACAACACCTCGTCGGAGATACCAATGGATAAGGGTGCTTTTAATTAACTATGTCGGTACTGATGACTTTTGTAAAACACAGTAATTTCAATTAACAATGACAAAGGTGCATGTTTAGAGATATAGAGATTGATGAAAGTTTAGGATTAAAAAAATATATTTACTCATGATGATAAGTATTATGTTTATATAGTAAAGTGATTTCATAAAGAGGTTTACGGCTTGTTTAAATCCTAGCTAGTTCTCGATGCTCCATCTATTTATAAATATATTCAAAAGCAATATTAGAATCTAACTCTCAGAGATTACTAAGATAGATTACAGTTCATTAGAAGTTGATTTAATGTAATTCAAAAGTAAAGAAAAGGGAATATATTTAAACATCAAGCTATTAATGTTCTTTGATTAATAAGATAAAAAAAGGGAAGAAGGAGAAATGCATAAAATGATATTAGATTCATTTATTTATTTATGAGTAATACCCTAAAAAGAACCTTTTTAAGTTTATATCCTAAATTAAGTACATTAAAAATAAAATTCTTAAAATATCATAAATTATTATGTAAAAAAAATTATTTACCTCAAATAAATTATATATAAATTAAAACATAATGTTTGCCTTCCTTTCAATTTAGGATTTAATTTTTTTTATTAGGATGAAAATTTTAATTATTTTAATATTAAATTTGTGCTATTTTAAAAAAATTAAATAATTAGTATTGTATTTAGAATAAAAACTTGAAATATTGATATTTTAAACAATTATCCTTTATTTATATAGAAATCTATTTTGTTAGGAAACCCTAATCTACTATATATTAAAAGAAAAGTATTGAGAGTGAAAATTGCTTAGATGTCATCACCATATTCATTCTCAATAATTTTTATAATTAATTTAATTTTAAATATAAACATCTTAATTAGATAACTTAATTATACAATTTAATGAGTTTTCAAATACTATTTAATTTTCAAATATACGAAGATTCAAAAATTAGGAAATTTTGAGTTAGTAAATTACACATTTAATTACTCGCCAATTTTAAAAATAGAAAATTTTTTTTTACATAAATAATTAATTATTGTATACATATATAAGGAAAGTAAATATATCAAATTTTTATAGATATAGAAACATCATTAACACTATTTAATTCCATTTTTATATTATATACAAATTTACTTTTTAACTCAATAATTAAATTTAATATATTTTAGTCATAATTGTTTTTATAGAAATATATACATATATATATATTGTGTAATAATATAGTCGGTATATCTAAATCACAAATCATATAGAAATTATATCACTCAATTTTTTTTGTTTCCAAACAATCAATATATTTACAAATAAAATTTTATATTATATCATTTGTTTGTAATATTAAATTTGAATAACTAATAATTATTTTTTAGTATAACTATTCTATATATAAGTAGATTATACAACATAACAAATTAATTAAAACTACTAATTTTATTAATTTAATTTAAAACATATTTCAAATAGTTTATTAAAATTTTTATAAATATATTTTTGATTAACGTATCGCAAAAACAACTATAAAATAATGTAATATTATTTGAATAATATATAATAATAGTAATATAATTCTTTTATAAAATATTAAATGTATTTTGTTTGATTGTGATTTCAAAAACTACTTAGAAATGGTAATTTAGACATTAGACGTAGTATTATCAACAATTTGTTATAAACACCAAAGATATTATGCGGCAAAGATCCAGAATTTCTATTTGAAATGGTGATTTAGACCTTCACTACTTCAAACATTAAACATTTAATTCTATTTGATTTAACATCAACATTAAATACTATACCGAAGGTAAGATTTTCGTGCAATCTATCTTCAATGATGTTGCATTATCGAACTTTACCACTTTGGATCTTAATAGATTAAAAAAAGGTATTTTGGAGGAAAATGTGATTTTTACGTGCAAAATTATAACACTCGCCCCCGTTCATATTTGATCCTAAATTTTGTCCCTTAACTTGAACCACAAAAAAATCATATGCAAGGGTGAATAACTAGATATTGAGTGTATAAAATTATGTCATAGAACATGCAAAAATCAACATTCATATCATTTTACATCACGGTAGCAATACAACAATCATATCATATCACACACATATCATAATTTATCACATGTATCATATCAATCACACTTATCACATGACACTAGATTGATCATGCACCTTCAAAGATATTCCACCACCTTTGGCTCGTCAGCCGGTTTCGGGTTCTAGTAGAATTGTCAATGCCATCATCCTTTGTCTTAATGTACACAAAGTACGAGCATTAGTGAGAACACCATGTCTTCGTCCTCTATCCGACTACATACAAATAACATACTTATTCACCATACCACAATAAATCATAACATACTAACATCATGTTTAATTATAGTCATCAAGAATCAATTATAGTCAATCAATCAACAATCTACTTGATCTAACATTTATAAATACTAATTGATTAGAAGTGTTAAGAATCCACGAATCTCATCTTCATCTTAGCATTCAAATGATGAAGAACACTTCACCTTCTTCTATACATTAGCTCAAAAAATTTTAAATGATTCGGATAAGATTTCAGCTCAAACCAACCTCGATTTCCTAACCAATCAATACATCTTGTCAGACTTAACTCAATTTTATAGTGCAAAACCATATCCAAACACTACAAAAAAACATTAATATTTTCGAAGGCATTTCTGATGGAAATAAAACCGTCGGATTTTTCCAACGATTTTGTAATGGATTCTCGAAAGATTACCGAGGGAACTACAACCATCGAGAATCTGTCGGGAATTTCCGATGCTAGCACAGTCGTCGGGAAATCGATGGTAATACCTGACGGTATACCGTCGACTTTTCAACGAATGCATAATCGTCGGGATATCCTCTTGAAACCGTCATAAATTACCGGCGCATCTCTGGCCGTTGGTAAATTTCTGACAATTTCCCAACGGCATGTGTGTTTTCCCGATCTGTTGGGAATCCGTCGGCAACCTTCGTCGGAAGGCCGTCAGAAATATCCGACCATTGTCGGATTCCATCGAAAATCCGTCGGAAGTATAAGAATAATCTATTAAAATTTTGTGTTTATCTATTGGTGGTCGGAAACCATCGGAAATCCATCGGGAGATGAAGAAAAAATCTATTAAAAATATGTGATTATCCGGTTGTGGTCGGAAACCATCGGCAATCCGTCGGAAATAAGAATATTTTTAAGAATAATCTGTTTAAAATTCGTAATTATCGGTTAAAAATTCATAATAATCTATTAAAAATTTGTGATAATATCTAATTCTAATTTTCACTATAAATAAGCTATGGGCTTTCACAATTCCAACATAACAAATTTTTTTTAAAATGTGTTCTTTGGGTTTTTATGAGTATTTTCGATCGTGGATGGATAAACCTTGATATGATTCAACAACGGGGGAATTGACTGATGAATTTGCGCAAGGTGTTGAAGAGTTCATGGCATTTTATCAAAGAATAGCATGACATCGAAATACGGTAAAATGTATTGTCCGTGTATTAAATGTCAAAATCATAGATTAATCTGTGTTAGAGAAGTACGCAATCATTTGTATAGGAATGGATTTATGCCAGGTTATAAAATTTGGTATTCACATGGAGAAACTGATGCAACGATGAAATATTATGGTAGTATTTCAAAAAGGATAGATAGTACTAATGTTAGGGTAGAGAAACCAGCCTCAGAAGTTGATATAAATGGAGGTACTGTTCAGATGGTGAATGATGCATTTCGTGAACAAAGAGCATCGTACATTGAAGATATTAGCAGAATAGAGGAACCTAATTTGGAAGCCCGGAATTGTTTTAATATGTTAGATGCATCCAAGCAGCCTTTGTATAAAGGATGTAGAGATAGATTATCGCCTTTATCTGCTGCAAGCAGGTTGATGACGATAAAAACGGATTTCAACTTGGCTGAAGATTGTGTGAATGCGATAACTGATTTTGTTAGAGATATATTACCTGAAGATAATATTGCACCTGCTTCATATTACGAGGTTCAAAAACTCGTAGTTGGTCTTAGATTGCCATATTAGATGATCGATGTATGTATTGACAACTGCATAATTTATTGGAGAAATGATGAAAACCGTATGAATTGCCGATTTTGTCACAAACCTCGATTTCAAGAGACAAGCGGCAGAGTACCTATTCCGCATAAACAGATGTGGTATTTGCCATTAACAGAGAGGTTAAAGAGGTTATATCAATCTGAACACACGGCAAAACCTATGAGATAGCATGCAGAACATAATTCGAATGGAAAAATTATGCATTCCTCGGATGCAGAAGCATGGAAACATTTTCAATAGGTTTATCCTAGTTTTGCATATGAGCCTAGAAACGTATATCTCGGGTTATCTACAGATGGATTCAACCCTTTTGGGAAGCATGAGAGGCAATACTCGTTGTGGTCAGTTATCGTTACACCTTATAATTTGCCTCCTTCTTTGTGCATGAAACAAGAGTTTTTATTTCTAACAATTCTCGTCCCCGGCCCAGAGCATCCTAAGCGATCGCTTGATATTTTCTTGCAGCCACTAATTCATGAGTTAAAAATATTGTGGGAAAATGGTGTCGAAGCATTCGATGTTTCCAACCAACATAACTTCTTGATTCGAGCAGTACTTATGTGGACGATAAGTGATTTTCCAACATATGGTATGTTATCAGGATGGTCGACGCATGGAAGATTAGAATGCCCATATTGTCAAGATAATACTGATGCGTTCTAACTGAAACACGGACGAAAGATAGCTGGTTCAATTTTCATCATCGATTTCTACCACAAGATCATCTATATCGCCAGAGCACGACATTGTTTAGGAAAAACAAAAAAAATTTTGATGCTCCACCTCCTATTCTTGACGGGAATTATATGATAACTCAACTTAGAGATTTTGGTGCTGAGAGAATGGCTTCATGTGGAGGTAACAGACATTATCCTGTTGATGGTTGTGGCGAATACCATAATTGGTACAAGAAGAGCATTTTTTGGGATTTACCATATTGGAAGGACCATTTGTTGCGCCATAATCTAGATGTTATGCACATTGAGAAGAATTTTTTCGACAACATAATGAATACCGTTCTAAATGTGCAAGGAAAAACAAAAGATAATTTGAAAGCTAGATTGGATTTGCCGGATATTTGTTCTCGGAAAGAACTACATGTAATGTCAAATGGAAAATCATTGTCTCCCGCATTCTGGTTGGATGTGCATGCAAAAGATGAATTCTTTGACTGGATTAAGCATAGTGTCAAATTTCCAGATGGATACGCATCTAATCTTCGTAATTGTGTTGATACTATTGAAGATAAATTTTCAGGGATGAAAAGTCATGATAGTCATGTTGTCATGCAAAGACTATTCCCATTTGCCTTTAGCGATATGCTGCCTAAAAACGTCTACGGAGCAATTGGAGGTACGTTTACATTATTTATATATAAATAATCATAATTTCATATATTATATGATATTAAAATATATTTTTATGTAAGGATTGGTGCTTTTTCCGAGATTTATGTACAAGATCACTTACTGCAGACGATATCCAAAATTTGGAGGAAAAAATATCGGTTCTCATTTGTAACCTGGAAAAAATATTTCCACCAGTATTTTTTATGTTATGGAGCATCTTCCTATTCACCTACCTAGAAAGGCAACGCTTGGAGGATCTGCTCAATACCGATGGATATATCCTTTTGAGATATATATGTTCCACCTAAAGAAAAAAGTTAAAAATCTTGCCAGGGTTGAAGGTTCAATCGTCGCACAAAGTAGTAATGAAGAAACATCTAACTTCGCCAGCTACCATTTTCCATCGCAAGTGCAAACAAAAAAAATAGACGACCTGCACGACATGATGATGGAAGAGAAAAACCAAGCTATCCAGTGTATGTGCCAGAAATATTTGCACAAATTGGACGTTTAAGTGGAAAAGGGAAGACGCGACGCCTATCAGAGGAGGAACACAATCACTTGCATGTGTATATTTTGACAAATTGCGATGACGTTTTAAAATATGAAAGGTACATTCAATTAAATTTTGTTTTTAGTTGTTATTATAATTTATTTTTAATTATTTTTTTCATAATTAACAGGATATACATGGAACAAATACGTGTTCATTATTCAGATTACAGCGATAATGAGTTGGTCGAACTTAAAAAAAGCGAATTTGCAAGATGGTTGCATTTTTATGTTAGTGTTACCACAATTATGTAATTTTCAATAATAGTTTACTATATATATATACATTTATAATTGACTACATTCAATTATTTTGTAGGTTACTACAGGTCCTTCTAGGGGGATAACGTTTCCCACGTGGTTAATTGAGTTGGTGAGTGGTCCTACATTTACTACAAAATCTTATCCAATGTACTGCACTCGTGGATATGCTTTTAAGAGTCATCGCGAAGGAAGCTCACAAACAACTTGTAATTATGGTGTATCATCTTAATCGGGAGAAATTGTATATAACGGTGTTTTTCGTGAAATATTAGAAGTTCACTATCCTGGAATGATTGATTTGAGGTGTATTGTGTTCTATTGTGTCTGGTATGACCCTGTCATGGGTCAACGTGAAGACGAATTCGGTGTTACATCTGTGCACTCTCGTAAGCGATATCGAAAATATGATCCTTTTATACTTGCATCACAAGCGGATCAGGTTTGTTATATTCGATATCCTCGTCTGAGGAATAAACAAGATCCTTGGATTACAGTGACCTCAATACATCCTAGAGAAATGATATGTGGTATTACTGAACAAGAAACTTCTCTTGAAGTTAACCTTGTTGTTGATGACAACATGAACGAAGATTCCAACGTGTTTCAAGATTCAGAAGAAGAGATTGGCGAGTTTGACGACCAAAATTCAGCTAATTTGGAATATTCATCACAATCATATTAAATTTGTGATTTTATTTTGATATTTATGATTTTATTTTTAAATATTGAAAATAAATATTTATGATTTTATTTTTAAATCTATGTGCACAAACATTTCACAATATTATAATTAAAAATGCTTTTTTAATAAATTTATCTATATATTTTTTTAACTTTTTTAATTAAATATTTTTTTGAAATATTGATTAACATTACCGACGGTTTCCCAACGGTCTTATTAATTCCGTCGGAAAGCCGTCGACAATTCTATAATTAAAATTGATTTTTTTATAAATTTATCTATATAATTTTTAACTTTTTTAATTAAATATTTTTTCGAAATATTGATTAACAACACCGACGGTTTCCCGACGGCTTTATTAATTCTGTTGGAAAACCATCGGGAACCTGTTAATTAAATAATTGCAACGTGGGTAGACTATTTGTCGATCATGCATGGGATTAGGCCTTCTGACGGATTTCTGTCGACTCTTTGATGGATTTCCGATGGATTCCCGATGGCCTTACGCGGGAAACGTAATTACCAAAGCGGGCTTCTGCGAAAATATTTATTTCATTTCTGACGGATTCCCGACGGCAATTTCTATCGGAAATGATTAATATAACCTACGGCCGTTTCTTCTCTTTTTCTCTCTCGCGTTTCTCTTTTTCGTCTTTTCGCCTCCTTACCGCGTTCACGCCAGAAAACTTGCTCTCGTCACCGGAATTCGACATGTAGTCGTAAATAATATAAGTTTTTATTTATTGTTGAGTAAGTTCGAGGATTGTACATACATTCCCTTCTCTTTCTTTATCTCCTTAACCGAAAGATCACAGTTGATGTGTTGACCTCTATAATAAAGAGTTTACTTCAGAAGATAACAAATCATGTAATTCTCTCCAAAAGGTGGCAAGTCAGGTTGTTTTGTAATACATTTGGAGAGAAAGGAACTCTAATTCGATGGTGATTCATCAGTAAAATTTAAAGCAAATTGATAGATGCATTAGGGGAATATAATCCTTGCCCGAATGCACCGACCAAGGTTCCAGAACCTTTTATCCCTTTGGTTCACTTACCTATAATTTGCTAAATCTTCTCCTAGTTATCAATCAAAGCTACTATTTATGTATTTGGCATGAATCAAATTATAACTCAGAATTTGTGTTCATACAATCATCAATTTCAAATGCATATCTAATTCTTTGTTATCACAAATTTTGTTATATTAATTTCGTTTGTATAGAATATATATTTCACAATGAAAAGAAACGAATACAAAAAGTACACTTAGGTGGCGTAGTGTTCCCTTGTATAGCCACAGAAGGATTGTACATTGTATACTGATCATCATATTTTCTTTGAGCAGAGTGGATTTATTGCTTTTGATTAATATTTGTTTCCTCTAATTTCTTTAGGTTTTGCTTCCAAGTTTTATTCTTTTAGTTTAGTGTTTTATGTTATTTTCCGTTAACATAGAATAAACCTTGATTTTTTTATTTTAAAAAATTGATTATTATTTTAAATAATTTAATATTTCAAAAAAATGGTAAATAGTAAATGTACATAGATTGATAAAATGTCTCAATCATAGGTCGTACCAAGATTATCAAAAACGTGTTAAGTCATCAACTCCGAGTTTTATATTAACTCAAGTTTCAGAATCTGCAAATGATTCTTTCCGACAAATGACAATTGAAGAATTGGTTCAGCAACCTGGTCGTGAACTTCTTATATTTCCCGATCCGATACATCAAGAAAACTCGACATGGTAAATTAAATTTTCTATAATTATATTTAAAATAATTATTTTAATACTATTTTATAATTATATTTAAAATAATTATTTAAACGTTATTGTAATAAAAATTCGTAGATTTGGTATTTCAAACAATGGAATAAGCAAATCTATATTAAAGATGCTTCATTCTCTTTTGAACAAACCATATACCAAATTTTGAGATATTCCGTACAAAGAACGTTAGATTTGGTCTAGGACATTTGCGGTACGTTATTTAAATTTTAATATATAATTGTTTTAAATAGTTTTTAATAATAATGTTTTAGTAATATATAAGTCAATTACGCAGCAACAATTTATATGGGATCCCATGAACACAAAATTTGTGGAAGAAGCTTTTGAAAAATAGATTGCAGTACAATTTTCCCGCCACATGAACGAGTGGAGATAAAAATGGAAAAAGGGAAAAGATAAACCAATAGGATTGAATGAGTCAGTTTGGAACGACTTTATTCGTTATTGGAAATCTTCCAGCGCTGAGGTCATCTCGAGAACTAATTCGGGAAACCGGAAGAGCGACCGAAGAGGCAAAGGCATTTATATTCACAATGTCGTATCGACTAGTTTTCTGAAACGAGCCGATCAATTGGTAAATTAATTATTATATTAATTATTTATTATTATTTAAAAAATTTAAAATTATTAATTTAGAATTTTTTTTATTTTTAGGTACAAGAAATTGGAGCGCCTCCAGATCACTTGCAACTTCTCGAGGCCGTCCACACGAACAAAAAGACTGGTCGTATCCAAGATGGTCTCGTTAGTGAGATCATCGAAAAAGTAAAAAAGAAAAAAAGTGATATTCTAACCCAGCAGTCTCAAGTTGATTCTTCATCTTCGATCACCGAATTGCATCGTTCTGAAATTAACCGTCTCGTTTTTGATGTAAGTTTCATTTTATAAAATATATAATTAATATTATAATAATTTTCATTAAATTTTCTAATAATATTTTTCTATTTTTACAGGAAGTACTATTTTCAAAGAGTCTTCATCCATGACTCGGGAGAGTTGAAGATACCGGTGGCGCAACATCTACAGTTAGAAACGAGAAAAATGAGCAGCTAAAAAAAGAAATAGCTGCTATGAAAATAGAGATGAATAATCTCAAAACCTTTGTAGAAATAATAAAAAATAAATTGTCTAATGACTTTTTTTCTCCTCCTTCTCCTCGTGCCCCTCCTTTGTAATTTGTATTTTAAAACAATTGTTTAATATTATATTTATAATTATATTATTATTTTTATTAATTGTATGATTATTTTTAAAAATATTTAAAAATATTAAATTAATTTAACAAAATAAAATTTTATTTTTTAATATTATATTTTAAAAATATTGAATTAAATATTTTTAAAATATAAATACTAAAAAAAAATTTTTTTTTTCAATTAATTGGTTTTTCTGACGGATTTTATCGTCGGAAATTTCTGACGGACAGTACCATCGGAAAAGTGTATAACCGTCAGGAAATATCATCGGACCAAATTGCCGACGGCATAAGTCATCGGAAAAAGTCCCTCGATAATTCGTCGGTAATTCCCGACGACTGCGAACCATCGAATTTCCGTCGGTATTTTCTGACGGACCATTTCCATCGACAGCCCGTCGGTATTTTCTGACGGACCATTGCCATCGACAACCCGTCGGAAGTTTCCGACAGAATAGTTAATCGCCAAGCCGTCGTAAATTCCCGATATATTCCTGATGGAAATTAATTTTTGACAAAATAATCCCGACGGACGATTTTTATCGTAAATTAGACGAGAATATGTTTTACCGACGTCTTTCCGACGAATACGACCGTCGAAAATGTGTTGTTTTCTTGTAGTGAGAGATGCACAAGTAACTATTAAAGTAACTGTTAGAATCTCGATCTCACCATTGATTCTGAAAACCAATATTCGAACAAGATCTTCCCAAAATATCAGCCATTGAAATTCATTTGAATATCCAAATAATTTTTTTCAAATTACAACAATAAAATTGTATTGTTTAAGTTAACAAATTTGATGTTCTGAACGATGAATCATGTGACGAAAAAAAAAAATTTATAACATTGATCATATATTTTTCATAGTAAGATATATCAAATTATAATATTAATGTAGTTTATCTCTAGTAAGAGAAATTATCCATTTAAACCGATATGTTGTCTAAGAAAGAATCATGAATATCAAAAATTTCATTTCTTTTTATTTCTTCTTAGTTCTATATTTAAGATTTTTTTCAGATATAATTTTGGTCGTTATGAATTTGTTTTAAATATTAATATATCCATTATAGAATTTAATTTGATGTCTTATAACAACATTTACTACAGTTTTTTAGAATAATATAATATCCTTAGAAATGAGATGAATCAAAAAATTGATATCATTTTGAATATTTGTTGTTTGAACAAGCTTTGCAATTGTGAATTACAATTGTAAATGATAATCTTCATTTTAAAAATAATGGAAACTTACCTAAAAAATATGTGAATCTCATGTAAAGTATATTCAATGTACAATTCATCTATAGATATTTGACTTTTTAAAGTCAAGAAACAATAATTTTAATTCCTTTTGTTAGAAAATCTCATTATTTCCACAAATCACAAAACTTTTAGTCAAAGTAGTTACAAGTGTGATGTTTTTAACATAAAGTATCAATGCTCCTATAATCATGATAATGATACAATGAATGGGATTGTAATATCACAGTGATCAACACAATGTATTTGATGGCTTAGAGCTAGAACAATAGTCAAAAGCTTTTGATCAAATATATGCAATTTAGTGAAATAATTATGAGATCTACGTCCGTAGAAAATATTGACATATTATGATTAATTTTTTATTTAGTAAATTTGAATTAGATATGTACATAATTTATCTTTTATCTAAAATATTTTTTTAAAAAAATTTGTAATATTGATTATATAAATAAAATAGAGAATAAAATCAAATAAACAATATTATTAAATAGATAAGAAATGTAAATATGATAAATATTTAATTAAACCAAACTTTTGTTTTATATTTTGTTTGACTAACTTTTCAAAATTCATAATGTTTTGTTTTATATTGTTTTTACATTTTATGTCAAAATATTAGAGATTTACATATATTATAATTCTGCCTTATTGATCTTTCTTGTGCCTATTTTGTTTTAAGAGGTTAAATATTTGTTTAATAATAATTTTTCGTAAATAGTTTAGTAAATTATGTATTATATATTATTTATTTTAAATTGTTTTGATGATGTGATATATGTGGTGTGGTTTGTTACGTCCAAATCATAACTTTTTCAAAATGTAACCATTCCGTAGTTAAGCGGATATTTGAACACCGAATATCCTGTAAAATCTAAATATATTCGACGGAATATTTGATTTGCTCTGCAAGAAATTAAAAAACATAAACATAAAAACAAATTAATCCCAATAAATTACAAAAATTCATAAAAATCATTTTAATTTGTAAAATTTTACTATTTTAATAGTAAAATTAAAAAAAAAAATATTCATATAATTTTAATATCAATATAATTTGTACATATTTTAAATATCTCGAAATAAAAGTGATATTCGGTATTAAAAATTTTTAAATTTGTGATTTGCTCCGCTTTTTACAGATATTAATATTTAGTATTTGATTGATTCAAATTATGCATATGTAAATATTTTGGATCGAACAAAAAACAAATAATAGATAGAACTAAATATAATAAATAATTTGTTGCTCTATCAAATTGTCAATTTTTGAGCCAAACTCATTACTTTAATTTACCTGAATATGATTTATCATTGTTGAAATTCAAAGTGGTGGCGGCAAATCAACAGTTCAAAATAAAATAAAATAAAATAAATATCCACTATAAATAGTTTTCCCTTACACTAATCTATTTCATACACTATAAATACTCTTAAAAACATATACTATATACTTTATCATAAAAATCATATTAAATTCGTGTTTACTACTAAACAAATCATTTCATCATGGTGATGGCTAAGAACCACATCATTGTGTTACTCGTTGTTCAGATAATAGTTGGATCGATGTTACTAGTCATTGAAGGAAGACCTATCAAGTATGGTTCGAGAGATTTGAACCATTTAAGAGACTCACATGTGTTTAAACCAGTTGAGTCTTCTGTACAAGATTTGTCGTGGTTAGCCACAGTGAAACAGTCAGGGCCAAGCCCAGGGATTGGTCATCATCGAGCTAATGGCTACAAGAAGTTTCGACGAGTGAAATATTCTGCTTCTACTTCTGATGTTAGACACTAAAAATAACAAAACCCATGATTTATATTCTATATATATATGTGCAGATGTAATAATTTTATCATGTTTTTATTAGCCTCTAAGATGTAATAATCTTCTTCCACTTAATGTTTATGTTAATCTCCTTTTCTTGTAATGTCTACATGTAATAATCATTAATCAATTTTTCCACAACAAGAAAAGAAAACTGATAGATTGTGGACACCAAGAAAAGAAGAGGCTTATGAAGAGCTTCTTCTGTCCCTAAGATTACAGAAGAAAACAAAAGGTTTCTTCTTAATTTGTACAAGTTTTTTTTTTTTAATTATTCATGTATTATTTAATATAAATATAGTAATTATCTATATATATACATACTTTATATATTGTAATTACAATATTTTTTATGAATTATTGTACTTTTTAAAAATTATGTTATTTTCTGTCTATATTAAATTAAAATTTCTTCTGTTGCAAAAATTATAAATAATATTATCCAATGATTTAAAAACAATAATATTTTTATATTAGAATGACATATATAATATATTAATTGAGAATCATTTTAACAAAGTAATCTTATGTTGACGTGTGGTATACAAGTATGACACGCTGATGTGTCACACTATTAGAGCATTTTAAGATAAATATTACCTAAAACATAATTTACTAGAGTATTTACGAAAATTTTCATTATACAATATAATATATAAATCTCTAATATTTCGATATACAATGTATTTTGTCAAAAAATGTAAATATAATATAAAACAAAATATAAATTTTGAAAAATTAGTCAAACAAAATATAAAACAAAAGTTTAGTTTAATTGAATATTTATCATATGTATAATTTGATACAAAATAGATACAATTTAAATCTATTTGTATAATCCGGTTTTATTTATCTATTTCATTTTTATAATCAATATTAAAAAATTTTAAAAAATTATTTTAAATATTAGATAAATTATATATATGTATATATCTGATTTAAATTAATAAAATAAATAATTAATTATTATTTATAAATATTTTCTCTACGCATGGCGTAGATCAAAATCTAGTTATTATATTACATAGAATTATGTTACTTACAATTTTTTCATCCGAAATTCGGATTTTTGTATTACTTACACAAATTAACTAATCAAATTTTAATTTTACACAAAATCTAGAATTATTTATAAAATTTAATAAATCGTTATTATATTGTAAAATTGTGATTAATTTACTGTAATGGCGTTTAAACCATCATGATTACACTAACTTAGGTCTCATATAATCTGATTCCGATCTGAATAATAAAACTCGACGCAAAATTAAAATTCAAAAACCAAACCTAATTAGAAAATTGTGGGCAACATGAATGTATATGATATAATAGTATCCTATTTTAGGAAAAATATTAACCAATATTTTTGTTTTGTTCATATGTTTTTAGTTTTAAATGTTAATTAATCTTTTTAAATATCGAGATTGAGAAGAATTCTTTTTTATATTCTATCATTCCAAATCAATATTTTAAAACGAATTAATTATCTAAAAATAATATAGAAGTACTCTTTTTCTTATTTGTCAAATTATGAAAAAAGAGTAATATTGTAAAATAATATATTTAAAAAAATTTAAATATAAAATTTTAAAATTAAACTTTTAAAAATAACATAAATAATTATGTAAAATATTTATTTATTATAAATAAATATACATAAATTTAAAATATTATATTTAGATTTATTTTTTAATTTATGATTTATTTTTTTCTTAAAATATAGTTTTAATGTATTTTAATTTTAAATTTGTAATTATTATTATAAATTTAAAGTAATGATACTATTTTTGAAATAAAAATTTTAAAAATATTATTTTAGATCATTATTGGGGAATATATTTAACCGAGAAAACCCGAAACGAAATTGGATGATTGGGTTTGGCAACACTAACAATTACGAAGGCGTGAATATTGTCGTTTCGTTGGTCAGTGAAGAACATAAAATGGGAAACAAAAACCAAATTGAGAATCTTTACAAAAAAATCGAACCTTTAAAAACTCGATTCAGTGCAAATTTCTCTATCTCTCTCTCTCTCTTTCTTTCACTCTGCTTGAAACTGAAGCTGATAGCAAAAGATGTCGTTTGAGGAGTTTCAGCCGTTAAACGAGAAGTCTCTTGTAGAGTACATAAAGGCAACACCTGCTCTCTCCTCCAGGATCGGAAACAAGTATGATGATTTGGTTATCAAAGAAGTCGGAGATGGCAATCTTAATTTCGTTTTCATCGTTGTTGGATCCTCTGGTTCATTTGTCATCAAACAGGTTCGAATCAACTTCGCTTCTATATCATCTAAATGCATTAGAGATTCGCATCTTTTTGTTTCAGCGATAACTCTAGAAAGTTTCAGTGGGCTGGTCTAACCATCAAATTAGGAATTAGGGTTTATGTTCTGCAAATCGAATTGCTTTTTAGATGGGTATTTTGAAGTCAAAGTTTTTCTCAACGCAATCAACTATCAAATCTAATATGCGTTTCAGATTCAGTTTCTCTGTTGTCTGCAAATTGGTATCTTTGACCTGATTTTGAAGAGATTCTAAGCAGAAATGATTCACTTTCTCTTCACGGTTTAAAGGTTGTGCCTTCCTCTTCGGTTACATTGATCTAGAGAACATTCCTTATAAACTTCCGTGGAAATGAACAAGCTTTGACATTTCAAGAACTCAGATTGTTGTTTATTTGTGTCTTTTATCTCCATATATATACATACAGGCACTTCCTTATATTCGGTGTATCGGGGAATCTTGGCCAATGACGAAAGAAAGAGCTTATTTTGAAGCAACAACTTTGAGAAAGCACGGAAATTTGTCACCGGATCATGTTCCTGAAGTCTACCATTTTGACAGAACAATGGCTTTGATTGGAATGAGATACCTCGAGCCCCCTCATATCATCCTCCGCAAAGGACTCGTTGCTGGAATTGAGTATCCATTCCTTGCAGATCACATGTCCGATTACATGGCGAAAACTCTATTCTCTACTTCTCTCCTCTATCAGGATACCACAGAGCACAAAAGAGCAGGTTCTAAACTCTTTTACAACATCAGGGTTTTAATATAGTTACAATCAAGATTTTGGTGTTAGAAATCAGAATTGATTCTCAAATAACCCGATTTTGTTTTCTGCGTAGTTACTGAATTTTGTGGTAATGTGGAGTTATGCCGATTAACAGAGCAAGTAGTGTTTTCGGACCCATATAGAGTTTCCACATTTAATCGTTGGACTTCACCGTACCTTGATGATGATGCTAAGGCTGTGCGCGAAGATAGTGCCCTGAAGCTCGAAGTCGCTGAGCTAAAATCGATGTATGTTTTTGCCCGTTTCCATGGGATATGTCCATTACAATTTTCTGCCGTTTCTAAACCACAATTGTGTATTATGTTTCTAGGTTCTGTGAAAGAGCTCAAGCTCTAATACATGGTGATCTTCATACTGGTTCTATAATGGTTACCCAAGATTCAACTCAAGTTATCGATCCTGAGTTTTCGTTTTATGGACCGATGGGTTTCGACATTGGAGCTTTTCTTGGTAATTTGATACTGGCTTTCTTTGCACAAGATGGACATGCTGCTGAGGGAAATGATCGAAAGGTAAGAGATATTCATTTACGGTTTTCGCTTTCTTCTCATCATCTACACGGTTGCAAAAACTTTGTTTTAAATTCAAGCAATATTAATCTACAATGTAGGAATACAAGCAGTGGATCTTGAGAACCGTTGAGCAAACTTGGAATCTGTTTAACCAAAGGTTCACTGCGCTATGGGATCAAAACAAAGATGGACCTGGCGAAGCATACCTTGCAGATATATATAACAATGCTGAGGTGTTGCATCTTGTTCAAGAAAACTACATGAAGAATTTGTTGCATGACTCACTCGGATTTGGAGCTGCAAAGATGATTAGGTGAGAGAATGATTTAGTTAATTGGCTTCGATTGCAATCCCCAGTCATGTAACATGTTCTGTTTTTGGTTTGATATGACAGGAGAATTGTGGGTGTGGCACATGTGGAAGACTTTGAATCGATCAAAGAGGATAAACAACGAGCGATTTGCGAGAGAAAGGCGATAGAGTTTGCGAAAATGCTTCTCAAGGAAAGAAGAAAGTTTAAGTGTATCGATGAAGTTGTTTCAGCAATTCAACAACAAAGCTGATTGAAACTTTTGAAAGTCTCTTGCTTTGATGATCTTGGAGTTTGGTTGCAATTGCCAAAAAAGATTCCACTTTTTTAATAAAATAATAAACACAAATTATATTCGTCAACTTCTATATATTCATTTTTCACCTACAAAAGGATGATTTTGCTTCTTCCATAGTTTAATGGTTCACAGTTTGTGACCATAAATCAGCACCGTTGGTATTCGCCACGTGTACGGTCCAGGCTAATGGTACAAGACATAAACCATAGCTTTTCAAATCTTTGACTTCCAAAGTCGGGTTTACGTCTCCAATGTCTTCGTCGTCCTGCAGACACATCAACTATTCATAAGTCATCGTCCCGTCAAAATAGTCGTCTTTTACAACAGTCGTTTCGAATCATGAATTTCAGATTATAAATAAGTGAATACACTTACAAGAGGGTCATGTTTGAAGTAAGGAGATGAAAGGACTTGAACTTGGTTTTGTAAGAACTTTATGTAACTCATTGTTTCATGCAACACTGTTGCTGTATCTGTCTATTCCAATTTTCCACAATTACTTCTTTTATTTATTATTAAAAAAAAGCACTAACTTTTATTACCAAATAACAAAACTACAGAAATTTAGTTAGTTAGTAAATCACCTTGCCATATGGAGAAACTAACTGCTGCAACACTGTGATTTTTTCTCCCAACTTTTCTTTCTTAACCTATTTATGTATAACACTGTTTTAATTAGTATTATTCACACAGAACACAGCTAATTTATTTTTGCATAAGTGAATAATAACTTTATAAAACCAAACCTTAGCATTTCCAACCGATGACTTGTTCTGATCTCGTTTGCATCTCTTACCGGGTTTTGAATCGCAAACCCGGTTTTCCCCATCACCCGACCCGGTTCTCTTCTTCAACAGAAAGAGACAAACATTCATCACATAACCACAAAAAAATATAATTAATCAGATTGTTTGCATCACTGCATTCTAAAATCCTAATACACATATAAAGTAATTGTATGAATGCGTTATCTTTTTTTTTTCTTAATCTAAAACTTACATTGGATCTTGAAGATTCATCATCGACGGTATAAGCGTTGTCGCGTGAAGAGAGAGTAGAAGAGGGAAAGTCTCTGACTTCTGGGAAGAGAAATTCGTCGTCGTTTTGATATCCTTCGCCGAAACAAAGCATTTGAGGATAATCTTTACCGGTTATGAATCCGAAACCCAAGCTGTTTTCTCCACCGTTTTCAGACAGCATAAGAACATCTGAGACGTTCGTGACTCCGTCTTCTTTCTCCGTCGTGTTTTTCATCGTAGAAGTTATTAGATTCTTTTAAGCTTTCGTAGTAGTTAGTGAGTAGAAAACGAGAGAAAATGCGAGAAACCAGAAGAAAATAGTATCAATAAATGTATTTAATATATAATGGCAAAAACCTTGTAAGTTCTGTACCGTATTATGTCATTTAAAATTAGATAAAGTATATTATTATAGTTCTCAACAACAACAAAAGAAGCTTTGTTATTATATAAATAAACTAAAAGGATATTACATTCTCTCCCAAAAAAAAGTATAATATTGTAATTTATCTTAATGCTTATATTTATTTCTTACGAAAATTTTGTTTTTTTGGCATAATTTAAATATTGTTATCTAGTACATGAATTTTAATATGAGTTAGGAGGTAAAAATGGATTTAGAAAACATTGAAGAGACTTGGGTCAAAGGCAACTAGGCCCGAGAAAACTGTTTGTTTCGATTTACTCGAAATGATTTTTTAGTAACTGTTGTTTTCCCTTCTCTCTTTCCGGAAATTCGATCATAAAATAATCTCTCATAACTCTAATTAGTTAATATTAAATCGAAAGTAGCTAATATGAAATCGAAATTAGTTAATATTAAAATTCACAATATTTTATTTAAGAAATATGTTATAATATCATAAATTTTTTTCAAAATATTAACACTAGGTTTTTTTCTAAAAGACATAATTTATTACGTGGAAAAATTGTTTATCTTACATATATAACCAAACTTTTTTTCTGAATTTTATTGTCGCTTAAAAAATTAATTCACCTATGATAGAAATATGTTTTAATTAGTTTTTATATTAAATTTAGTATATTAAAAAATAGTCAGATAAAATATTAATTTGCAAAAAATATCGTATAAAATAATATATCTTCAAAACTAAACTTTTTTTGTTTTCTCTACTATAAATTGATATTTGATATGGTAAAAATATCATATAAAATTATATTTTTCTACTTTGTTGTCTGTTTTCTCTTTTCAAATTTTTTTTTTAATTCTTAGTTAGTTTTTGCTACACATAAGACTTAGTTTTTATTTGGTGTGTCTTTTAGTTGTAAGATTGGTCTATTAAAGGGTTGTGAGGTCGTAGTTTTTTTGTTTTCTTTTTTCATATAACCCAAAACATTTCGATCTAATAATTTAACATATTGATATGATGGAAAGTGAAAATTATCACAATATATTGGTCTAATAATCTAACACCTTAATACGATGGAAAATGAAAACAAATTTTACATCTCTGAAATACATATAAAAGTAAAACTATTAGTCCATTTACTATTCCCAATTTTTTTTGTATCGATTAATAATTGTACCAGAATTGGTAATCCTTTGAAACTTTCCTATGGTGGAAATTCAATATTTGTTCCTTGAGTCTAGGACTTTTTAACTGAATACATTTGGCTCATAGTTGCTTATTTGCTCGTTTGGATTTTGATTTGATCGAAATGTTGATGTCTTTTTTTAGTTGTTTTGAGGCAGCTATTAGTAGTGATTCCTCAAACTTCTTTTGGACTTTTTCCAACATTTTAAAGTTATTTAGGACAGTTTTTTGGAGTCTCCCGGTCGTTGTTTTGTGGTTTTAATGCATAAATATAAGTTTTTATTTTAAATATTTTGGATTTTTCTATTTCATCTTATCTCATTGTATTTGTTTTCTTGTTGTTTGGATTTTGATTCTTGAAAACCATATCTAAACGGCATTTTTTAATAAAAATGTATTTTATTCTTGGATCGTCCCTTAGTTTATTATAATTTCATAATAAGGAATGTTTTAAGTGGAAATAGTACATATGTTGAGTTTAATATTTATACATAAGGAATGCATTCATAATTATTTTCTTAAAATAAAATTATTTGCCTTGAATGTTATTCTATTTATCCCATACAAAAATAACAAAAATCAATGAGAAATATTTCTCTACAATTTTGAAGAAGATTATCAATATCAAGAGTAATATCTTAAAATAGTTTTTTTAAGTTTTTTTTCCAAATTTAGCATTCTAAATTTAAAATTCTAAAAATATCACAAATTATTTTCTGAAAATACATAATTACCCTAAAATAGCATATTTTTAAGTTTGTTTTCCAAATTTAGCACATAAAATTCAAAAAATAGCATAAATTATTATGTGAAAATAATTATTTATCGTAAATATATTATATAAAAATTAAAATCTAATGTTTGTGTTCATTTTTTCCAATTTAGAGTTTAAATTTTTTTCATTAGAAAGAGATTTTTAATTATTTTAGTATTAAATTTGTACTATGTTGAAAATATAAATGATTAGTGTACATTTGGAACAAAAACTTAAAATAGTGCTATTTTATACAATTACCTTTAAAATATCATATTTGAGTTTTTTTCCAATTTAGGGTTTAATTTTTCCTTACTTAAAAAAAGTTTTAAGATATTTTAATATTAATTTTGAGTTATTTTTAGAAATTTAAACTTATTTTTCTATATTTAGAACAAAATTTTTTAAAAATGGTATTTTTGTCAATATGCATAAGAATGAATAAGATACAATTATTTTATATCTCATTTAATATATTCTATTATTTATATTTCAGCCTTTCTACTTTTCACTATCCAGAAATTGTTCAAGTGGTGTTTTGTGTTGGAAATAAATGGATTAACACTAATGTGATATTTTTATTCCATTTTTCACTCAAAGATTAATTTTTATTAAAAAATTTATCTTACATCACCCAACTTATTTTGACAAACAGATGCATCCATTGCAGTACAGAAATATTTTTTTTTATCAAAGTTTTGGACTAAGTAGATGACTATTCGACAATTCGATCTGCTACTTAATTGCTAATTATTTTAAAAGTAGAAAAACATTTTGAAGTAATAAAAAATCTTAGCAAACTGTTTGATACCCTCACCAACAAATTAGAGTGCATGCCAAATTATATTACTTGTTACTTTGGATCACATCATTTGAATTTGGCTCGAAATCAACATTTTGAATGCACCAAATGTTTCATTTTTCGTCGAAAAGTATCCAATTATATTTTTAGGATTATATGCATTTTAAGAAGGGCAAATGTCTAAAATAACACATTTCTAAGTTTTTGTTCCAAAAATAGCATCATTAGTTTAAATTTCCAATAATAGCATAAATTTAAGATTAAAATGCATTAAAACTACATTTTAATAAAAAATTAAACCCTAAATTGAAAATAATAAATCCAAATACAATACTTTAAATTTATGTATAATTTATTTAGAATAAATAAGTATTTTTACATAAGCATTTGTGCTATTTTTGAGAATTTAATTTTATGATGCTAGATTTGGAAGAAAAACTTTTAAATGTGCTATTTTAGGGTATTACTCTTTTAAGAACTTTATGCTACATGTAATAAAAAAATTTCTTATGATCATATTGTAAGAATATTGAGATTATAGAGGAGAAATGTGAAGAATTAAATCTGAAAACTCAAAGAGAAGTATGAGAAAATGAGAAATGACTTAGACTTATGGAGAAGAATCTCCTAAGAGTGTATTATACATTGAGTCTTTACAGCCCTTTTATAGAGGATTTACAATGTGAACACAAAAGAAAACGAATTCAAACTTGTGGATGAGTTTGAATAGAGGAGGAGCCTGTCAACAACCAATGAGAAGAGAGGAGACAGCATGGGCATGACTGTTTGGTGTGGTTGCCAAGACTGTGTGCAACATGGGCATGACTGTTTGGTGTGGTTGCCAAGACTGTGTGCAGCATGGGCATGACTTTTCACCTTGATTCTTCTCCCAAGGTAGCTATTTAACCATTTCAACCATGTGGTTAATAATAACCCATCCTTTTTCATTTCCCTTGTTATTCAAACTGAATTTTCGTGCTCACACTTGCCTTGTAGGTCAAGATAGGTCTTATTTGATTTTCCTATGTCAATACTCCCCTTCAAGCTAAAGACTTTGGAATCACCCTAAAGTCTTAAGCTTGGGAACCCAAGGCAACACCTCATTAAAAACCTTATTAAGGAAAACCACTTGGGACAAAACCTTAATAAGGGAAAAGAGTGTGTTGCTCTTGGATTAGGAGACCTTTGATCATGGGTGTGATAAATCAACAAGCCCAAGTTTGCTAAAGATGTTCTTGCAAACTTTGAGACTTGCTGCCTTTGTGAAGATGTCAGCTAGTTGGTCTTCACTCCTTGTATAACATGGCAGAATGGTTCCATCTTGAACTTTCTCCCTAACCTTATGGCAGTCGATCTCTATGTGCTTGGTCCTCTCGTGAAACACTGAGTTTGAAGCTATGTGAATGGCTGCCTGATTATCACAATGGAAGGTAATTGGCCCTGGTTGTGCAATACCGAAATCTTTCAAGAGTGCTTTGAGCCAAGTTACTTCATTTGTCAGCTTCCTCATAGCCCTATATTCTGCTTCAGCACTAGAACATGATACCACCTTCTGCTTCTTAGTCTTCCAAGTGACTAAGTTCCCACCAACGAAGGTGCAATATCCAATGGTTGATTTCCTATCCACCCTATCACCAGCCCAATCCGCATCACAATACCCGACAATCTCAGTGTTCCCATTCTTGCCCATCCATATACCTTGACCAGAAGATCCTTTGATGTATCTAAGGATCCTTTCTACCATGCTCCAATGATATACAGTAGGCTTTTGCATATGTTGACTTACTTGATTCATAGCAAAACACAAGTCTGGTCGTGTGAGGGTGAGGTAGATCAGCTTCCCAACTAGTCTCCTATACTGAGAAACATCCTTAAATAACTCATCAGCTTTCTCCCCCTTTCCGTTGACCTTGTAGCCATCTTCAAGAGGAGTTTTGGCCGGTTTAGCCCCAAGCTTTCCCGTGTCTGTCAACAGATCAAGAGCATACTTTCTTTGGGATAGAAAGAGCCCTTCTTGAGACCGACACACTTCAATACCCAAGAAGTACTTCAACTCTCCAAGATCCTTGATGTCAAATGATCTGTTTAAGAAGGCCTTTGTGGACTGAATTCCTTCCTTATCATCTCCTGTGATGATAAGGTCATCCACATAAACCAAGACCGCCACGATTCCTTTGGAGTTTTGACGAGTGAACAAAGTATGATCTGAATGGGATTTCCTAAACCCATTATCAGTAAGTGTGGAGCTTAATTTGTGATACCAGGCCCTTGGTGACTGCTTCAACCCATATATTGCCTTCCTAAGTCTTAGAACCTGTCCCTCTTTGCAAAAATCTTCAAGGCCTGGTGGTGGAGTCATATACACTTCCTCTTCAAGTTCTCCTTGTAGGAATGCGTTCTTGACATCCATTTGCCATAAGTCCCAAGTCAGATTCGTAGCTAGTGAAAGAACAACCCTTACAGTGTGTAGCTTAGCCACTAGTGCAAATGTATCAGTATAGTCCTCTCCATATGTCTGAGTGAAACCTCTTGCAACTAGACGTGCCTTGTACCTTTCTATGTCCCCATTGCTCTTATACTTGATGGTGAACACCCACTTGGAACTCACAGCCTTCTTGCCTTTGGGAAGTTCTTGTATATCCCATGTATGATTCCTTTCCATAGCTCCCTTCTCATCTCTTACTGCATCTAACCATTCTTTCTTGCTCTCAGCTTCTTCATAAGTCCTTGGAATCTGACTTTGTTCAATCTTTCCAAGGAATGCTTGATGACTAGATGGCAAGAGGTCAAGGGAACAAACAGCTTGTATGGGATGAGCCACGGCCTGGTTGTTGTAGAATACCCTAGTGTTCCTAAGTCTAGTACTCCTCCTTAAATGCTGAACAGGTGGTGCAGCCTCCTCTACAACCGTTTCCTCTTCCATTTGGTGAATAGGTTCCTCTATACCCACTTCCAAGTCGTCTTGTTCTTGATTTTGGGCCATAGCTTCTTCTTGGATTGGAGTTGGTTCTTGAGTTACCACCCCTTGTTCATTCTCTTGGGTATCTTGTGAACTACTTAAGGTTCTTGTTTCTTCGTGTCTTGAATCCTTTGGCAGATCATTTCCCAAATGATTCAAGAGAAACCTCAAACTCGTAGCCAAATCAGAAGGTGACCTTGAGAGATCCTTCAATCCTTCCCAATCTTTCTGATCATAATAGCTTTGTTCTTCTATGAACTTGACATCTCTAGACACATATGTCCTGTTGTTGCTCGGATCATAGCACTTATAACCCTTTTGTGTTGTCGAATATCCAAGGAACATACACTTGATGCTCTTTGCCTCCAACTTGTTTCTTAGATCACCTGGAACATACACAAAGCACACACACCCAAATACACGTAAATGATCAATGGAAGGTTTAGTTTTATTGAGTACCTCAAATGGGGATATATCTTGCAAGACTTTGGTTGGAATCCGATTGATGAGGTAGCAAGCAACCAAGACTGCATCTCCCCAAAAACTTTTAGGAACATTGGTATGAAACATCATGGATCTTGCTACTTCCATTAAGTGTCGGTTCTTCCTTTCAGCAACTCCATTTTGTTGTGGTGTGTGTGGACAGCTAGTTTGATGTAGTATTCCATGTTTGTTTAGATGAGCTTTGAATCTTTGACTTGTGTATTCCCCTCCATTATCTGATCTTAACACTTTGATCTTGGCATTGAATTGATTAGTAACATAATTATGAAAGTTTATAAATGCCTCATAAACCCTATCTTTAGATGGAAGTAATGTAACCCATGTATATTTTGATTTCTCATCTATAAAGGTCACAAAGTATTTATTCCTATCTCTAGACATGTAAGGTGAGGTCCAAACATCGGAATGTACTAAATCAAAGCAATGCTCATAAATTGTAGACGATTTAGGGAAAACAACACGACAATGTTTGCCAAGGATACAAGCCTCACAAACTGAGTGATCATAAGCGACATTAGGAATTATTAAGCTTAAAGCACGAGCATGAGGATGTCCTAATCTAGCATGCCATAAGACATCTTTATTAGCAAAAACACAGGATTTGAAAGCTAAGGAATCCAAATTGCTTGGAGGGTCTTCAAGAACATAGAGCTCATCTTGAGTTACACCACCTCCAAGTATCTTACCACTCTTAATATCCTGAAAGTAAACATTGTTAGGCCCAAATGTAACATTGCAATTGAGGTCTTTAGTAGCCTTTTTGACAGAAACTAGATTAGACTTAAATTTAGGTACAAAGAATGCATTAGTTTCTTTGTCAAATAGTCTTAATTTTCCGGTTCCTTCAATTGGAATACCCTTACCATCAGCTATAGTTACTTGTCCTAGACATGGTTCAATGTTCTTTAACAACCTAGCATTGCTAATCATATGGTGAAAAGCACCTGAATCCACTACCAACTTATGATCTGGTTTATCAAGCGATTTATGGGAGTAGAGTGTGATACCGGAGAGTTTTGAGGCATAGGCCTTGATGAGATCCTCCAAGTCACTCTTCTTAACATACTCCATGGATACATTCATAGCTAGCTCCCCTGCTTGGTTGGATGAACTTGACGGTTCAGTCGCAACCATTTGAGAGATGTTAACCTTTGAATCCTTGAACCGGTTTGGCTTGAGATGAGGATGAAGTATCCAGCACTTGTCCTTGATGTGGCCATTCCTCTTACAATGCTCACACATCACACTCTTCCTATCCTCTTGCTTAAACACGCTTTTGTTGGCCATGACTAGTTCTCCTTTACCACCAAACAAACCAATGTTGCCTTGCTCCCTTTGAATCCGTGAGCACACCTCTTCGAAATCAGGGAGTTTTGGCTCTCTCAGGATGGACTTAATCACATCCTTAAAGGCTGGATTTAGGTTGAGAAGGAGCCCAAATATCTTGTCTTGTTCCTTCCTTTCATTAAGCACCTTTGGATCCATAGAACTTGGTCTCAACATGTCAAGCTCGGACCATGTTGACTGGAACTTGCCCAGGAATTTTGTGAACTCCATATCCTCTTGGTGTAGATCATTGAGAGCCTTCTTAACCTCATACACACGGCTGAGGTTTGAAACATCCCCATACACCCTCTTGAGAGTGTCCCAAAGAGACTTGGCAGTTTCACAATGTGAATAAGCTTCAAGAATGGATGGGTCCAATGAATTTTGGAGGAATCCAAGGACTGATTGATCTTCTTGGAACCACCTAGCTTCTTCTTTTCTTGTTGCCTCATCCTTCTTCTCCTTTGGATCATCTATAGATGGAGTATTATCCTCCAAGATGTGATTCCAAAGTCCTTTGCCACAAATGGCTGTCTTGATGGTTCTTGACCATAATGTGTAGTTCAAGCCTTTGAGAACTACTGCTATCACCGTAGGTTTCAGGCTGGAACTAATTTGAACTGTATCCTCCATTGTTAGGCTTTGAAGAGCTCAAAGGAAGCAGCTTTTATGGTTGAATGAAACCATGAGTTTTTAGTCTAAAGACTAAGAGATTTTTGACAGAATTTTAGATTAGAAACTGAGAGATTTGAGTAGAAAAGATAAGAGAATGATCTTATGCTCTGATACCATGTAAGAATATTGAGATTATAGAGGAGAAATGTGAAGAATTGAATCTGAAAACTCAAAGAGAAATATGAGAAAATGAGAAATGACTTAGACTTATGGAGAAGAATCTCCTAAGAGTGTATTATACATTGAGTCTTTACAGCCCTTTTATAGAGGATTTACAATGTGAACACAAAAGAAAACGAATTCAAACTTGTGGATGAGTTTGAATAGAGGAGGAGCCTGTCAACAACCAATGAGAAGAGAGGAGACAGCATGGGCATGACTGTTTGGTGTGGTTGCCAAGACTGTGTGCAGCATGGGCATGACTGTTTGGTGTGGTTGCCAAGACTGTGTGCAGCATGGGCATGACTTTTTCACCTTGATTCTTCTCCCAAGGTAGCTATTTAACCATTTCAACCATGTGGTTAATAATAACCCATCCTTTTTCATTTCCCTTGTTATTCAAACTGAATTTTCGTGCTCACACTTGCCTTGTAGGTCAAGATATGTCTTATTTGATTTTCCTATGTCAATACATATATTATATTTAATTGTCTTTTTAATTCTAATATCCGGTCTCATGCAATAATAAAGAAGAACTAGAGGGATAAAATGTTAAAACATATATAATAGGGTAATTATATAAAATATTATATTTTAAAGTTTTTTTTTAAAATAGTATCATTAGTTTAAATTTTCAATAATAACACAAATTTAAAATTAAAATACATTAAAACTATATTTTAATAGAAAAATTAAATTTTAAATCAGAAAAAATGAAATCAAATATAATGTTTTAAGTTTATGTATAGTTTATTTATAATAAATAGGTATTTTTACATAATTGTTTGTGCTATTTTTGAGATTTTAATTTTATGGTACTATATTTGGAAGAAAATATTTAAAATATGATATTTAATGGTATTATTCTATATTATAATATGTATATTTATAAATTAAACTGATTTTAAATTTTAATCCAGTAAATTTATAAATTTTTGAATGCACAATATCACACAAAGAAAAGAATATAACTAAATGTAAATCGTTTAAAAAGTCTAATCTAGAAAAACATCTCTAAATGGTTTTAAGGAATCTGATAGGAATTTTATTTTTTGTCATTTCTAATGCTAGGAATATTATTTTTTATCAAAATAATAAATTCATTAAAAATGCAGAAATTCAAATTTGAAAGATTATTACATCATTAAAATGCGAACGAGCATTGGGAGTAGGAGTATATTTTTCTACAAATAAAACAATTCTATATTTCCAAGCAAATTTCTCAAACTACCATTTTGTTGGCGATGACACTGTCTTCACTTATTAAGTGTTGTCTCAAAAAAAAAACACCACTTTTGAGTTGTTAAAATCTTAATATATTATTTGAAAAATATTATAAAAAAATAATTTTTTATTAACAGAAATATTATATTAATATAATTAATTACTTCAATAAATTTTAAAAAATATATAAATAAATTTAAATTACATGAATAATTATAATTTATTATTATTATTAATTTGGTTATATAATTATATATTTTAATAAATTAACCAAAAAAATGTTATTATATTTACAAAAAATAATTATATTTTTTTTAACTTATATATAAAAAGTAATATTAAATATAATTTAAAATTATATAAATATATAATTTATATTTAGTAATAAATAATATTATATAATTTGTAAATATTTTTTTCATATATAATGATATAGAGACATTCAACGAGTCTATTTATTTTATATGGTCTTTTGACCGTTAGAAGAGAAAACCTGAAATACATTCACGTGCTGTTTTGTTTAAGACTTAAGTTTAGTGTTTCTCTCTTGCAGGCTTCAACATTTCAAAATTCAAACTATGATTCCTTAACAATCATCCCTAATAACTATAATAGTTTCAATGGTCAAGTTATTATAACGATTTGTTGAATTTTTAATATCTATCCACTGTTTCTTCGGATATATTAACTGAATTAAAAAAAATTAATTAACTGTTATTTAACTTTCTATTAATTTAAGCACTTGTAAAATTGTTATGGCTTATTATTCCAAGTCATTTCTCCTACATCCTATAATACATATAATATAACTGTTTTTCGTTTGGTTGTCACATGCAGTTGCGACTGCGATTATGATTGTGGTCAACATTGCAACTGCGGATGTGGCATATGTTGTTCGTTTGTCTGTCACCGATAGTTACAATTGCGGTTGATCACACATTTTTAGTCGCACCGCTGTTTTAATCAGCGCTAGAAAAAATTATGACGGATGACACAACGGTCAAACGACGTTTAACTACAACAGCTAAACGAAAAACGATTTGTCACAACCGCAACCACATATTTCTACGGCGGCTGACAAACGAACATGATTATAATATATTTATGCTTCATAACTTGCCGTGATTATAACATAAACATATAAGTTTCGTTCGATATACCTATTATAGAAACAAAAATTAATCGGTAAAATTTCCCAATAAAGAAATCATAAAATAAAAACAATAATATTTTAAAATAATAACTTTTAAATTTTATTTTAAATGTAATACATTAAAATTAAAATTTTCAGAATATCACAAATTACTATCCAAAATTAATTATACTAAATAAAGTATAAATAAAATTAAAATATTATGATTCAGATTTTTTCTATCAAAGTTTTAAAAATAATTTTAAATATTAAAAATTCTAAATAATAAAGTAAAAACATGGTACCATAAAATCTTAGGTCCGAAAGCTTACTTGTACAGTCCGAAGCCATAAGCGCATGTTAATGCAAATTATTATAATTATTTGCATTTACCATTTTGTAATATGTTTTGAGATTTTATTAGTATAATTGATCAAATGTGGTAAAATGAGAAACACATGTATATATTATGTAGGCAAATGTGAAATTATTGTCTGGATCTAGAATATTCAGTTCGCGTATTTTAGTCACCCCAACAAAATATTTGAACAAATAATAAATAACAGAATTAATTTTCTATGAAATGAAAATGCAAATATTTTTAAACTTTACGACATGGAAAATTTAGATATAAGATTTTAAAAAAGTTTCAAAAGATTTTCTTCAAATGTACCTTAGCTAGTAAATACTTTAATCTGTTCGATTTTAAATAATTTTTATAAAAATTTGCATATAGATTAAAATTAGATTTAAAAAGTAAACTACTATTGTTATCAATATAAAACTAATTCAATCAATACTAAAGTGACAAAATACAAAGAATTAAATCAAATAAAGCTTTAATTAGTTTTGCTTTAAAAATATCACATCAATAAAACAATAAATATTGGTTAAATGATCAAACCGATATAATACTTGAATGTATAATGAATGAAGGACATTAATTTATCATCAATGAACAACATTCCAACCAAACTATTCTTTATATTTCTTACTATAAATTTTAACCATAACCGCTTATTAAAACCATGGTTTACCAATCATACTCATAACTTTACAATTAACATAAACCTTTGGAAATCGAAATATTAAATCAGATGACGTAAAACAATGATTTTTTTCATAAAAAATTGCACAAATTAAAAGTTAATAAATATATAATTTAATCATCTTTTTCATTTCTGTAAACCAATAATAATTTTAAAATTTAAACTAATATTTTTTAAATTTTACAAATGATTATTAAAATGTATAAAATTATATAGGACAATTCTATAAAATATCATATTTTTAAGTTTTTGTTCCAAAATATCATAATTAGTTTAAATTTTTTAATAAAAGTATTAATTTAATAGTAATATCCTAAAATAACATATTTTAAGTTTATTTTTCAAATGTAGCATATTAAAAATAAATTTTTAAAAATAGCATAAATTATTATGTAAAAATAATTTTTAGCTCAAATAAACTAGGGCAAATGTTTAAAATAGCACCTTTTTAAGTTTTTGTTCCAAAAATAGTATCATTAGTTTAAATTTCCAATAATAGCACAAATTTAAGATTAAAATACATTAAAACTATATTTTAATAGAAAAAAATTAAACCCTAAATTGGAAATAATGAACCCAAATACAATACTTTAATTTTATGTATAATTTATTTAGAATAAATAAGTATTTTTACATAAGTTTTTATGCTATTTTTGGGAATTTAATTTTATGATGCTAGATTTGGAAGAAAAACTTTAAAAGATGCTATTTTAGGGTATTACTCAATAATAAAGTATATATAAAACTAAAACATAATGTTTGGTTTTATTTTTTCTAATTTAGAGTTTAAAATATTTTTATTAGAATGAGATTTTTATTTATTTTAATATTAAATTTGTGATACTTTTGAAATTTAAATGATTAATGTTATATTTGGAAAAAAACCTGAAATAGTATTATTTTGTACAATTGCCCTAAATTTAAGACTAAAATATATTAAAACTATAGTTTAATCAAATATAATTTTAAATCAGAAAATGAATCCAAATATAATAATTTAAATTTATATATAATTTATTTAGAGTAAATAACATAATTATTTATATTATTTTTAAAATTTTAATTTTAAATTGTTAAATTTAAAACAAAAATTTTTAGAGAAATTTTTGAGAATATTATTCAGTTATATAAATATTTAGAACATAAATACTAAGCCACTAACCATCCTCAACGACGCCCACTATGAATCCCACACTTTTCACGACATCCAAACTCTCTTTTATAATTTCACGACACTTTTCTTTCATCCATGATTTCCACATTATGATAATTAAATGTTGAAAACGAAACATATTTATATATAAATGTCTACATTTTCAATTTAATCCTCTTCACCTAAACCCATTACAAAATTGCTGACCTTTTTGAAAAAGAATTTTGAACTTTCATTTTTTCTCTCTCCCCCGGTATGATAGCTAATTCGTTGAGCAAAAGGAGGATAAAATCGTCATTTCAGTTACTGAAGAAATCATTCTCTCTTTCTACTCTCTCGCTCGTTCGTCTTCTTCACTCACTCGGGTCCTTAAAATCTCTCTCTCTCTCTCTCTTCTCCTTGCAGTCGCTCAGTTTCCGGCGTCTCTGTTTTTAGGGTTTTTTGTTTGTTTCAATTTCTTTCTGTTACGGAGAAGAAGAAGAAGGCGTTACATTAGACTCTATAGAAATGGAAAAGAAACAAGGTTTTTTCTCAGCACTCAAAGATGAAGTAGTGAGAGGTCTTTCTCCTTCTCGTTCCAGACCACGTTCTCGTTCCGTGAGTCCTTCCTGTTCTAATTCACACATGACATGGGGGAGGAAGAAACTAATCGCAAGTTCTGCCGCCGGCGGAGAATATTACCTGGCGCAACCTGAGATGATGATTGGTAGATCCGGGAGCTTGAGACCTGTTATGGAAGGTCCTGATCCTGGTGATAATGGAGGTGGAGATGAACTTTCTGGAGATTTCAAACGACTCGGGTCGGGTCTTAGTCACTGGGTCAAGGGTCAGTTTTCACGTGCTCCATCCGGACCTTCCAGTGCTTCCACGGCGGCTTATCGCATGTCCGATTTGAGATTGCTTCTCGGCGTCTTGGGAGCTCCCCTCGCACCCATTCACGTCTCTTCTTCCGATCATCTGCTTCTTCATCTCACCATCAAAGATACCTCTATCGTTAGTCTTCAGATTACTCTCGTTCAATTCGTAATTTTCCAGAAGCACAGAAGTTTTTAAGACCAAACATTCGTATATCTTGACTCCAGATCTCTCTGGTCGACATTTTTGATTTAATTTTTTGTTTTTTTGTTGCCCATTCTATTCAAATTTCTTATTCTTATGGTCGATTTTGGATTGGTTGGTGGAGTATTGTCATTATCTGATGAGGATTTTGATTGATATTTATATAAATAAATAAAATTAGTTACAAAAGAAAAAAGGTCGATTTTGTTTCCATTATTGTGGATCATTCACTTACTGTTTTTTCTTTCTCCGGCTATATGTTTCTTGTAGGAAACATCATCTGCACAGTACATTCTGCAACAATACATGGCGGCTTGCGGTGGTCAGAAGTTACAAAACTCCATTAAAAACGCTTATGCTATGGGTAAGCTCAAGATGATAATCTCAGAGCTCGAAACTCCCACAAGAACAGTTCGAAATGGAAACCCAACAAAGTCAGAAACTGGAGGTTTCGTTCTCTGGCAGATGAATCCAGACATGTGGTACGTTGAGCTCTCTGTTGGTGGTAGTAAGGTTCGTGTTGGTTGCAATGGAAAGCTCGTTTGGCGACACACTCCTTGGCTTGGTTCTCACACTGCTAAAGGACCGGTCAGACCTCTTCGTCGAGCACTTCAGGTTAAACCCTAAACAGTAAAAGTGCTCATTGTTTTCTAATTAGTCCATTGCTGATTTTATGTTGAATGATCAATCAGGGACTTGATCCAAGAACTACTGCCGCTATGTTTGCTGAATCAAAGTGCGTGGGAGAGAAGAAAGTGAATGGTGAAGATTGTTTCATTTTGAAGCTATGCACTGACCCTCAAACCTTAAAGGCGAGGAGTGAAGGACCAGCAGAGATAGTAAGACATTTCCTTTTCGGTTACTTCAGCCAAAGAACAGGACTTTTAGCTCAACTCGAAGATTCTCAATTGACCCGTATCCAATCTAACAATGGAGATGCTGTTTACTGGGAAACCACGATCAACTCGTCTCTAGAGGATTACAGACAAGTCGAAGGGATCATGATTGCTCACTCTGGACGCTCTGTTGTTACCCTTTTCAGATTTGGGGAAGTCGCGATGAGCCATACCAGGACCAAAATGGAGGAAAGATGGACCATTGACGAAGTCGCTTTCAATGTTCCAGGTCTATCTCTAGACTGCTTTATCCCACCGGCTGATCTTAGGTCTAGTTCTTTAACCGAGGCCTGCGAGTACCCGGATCAAGAGGAGAAAGGGAAGAGCTCGATTGCATTGGCTGCAACAGCTCATAGAGCTAAAGTTGCAGCTTTGGAGAAAGGAAGGTTCAACGATAACCCGGTATGTCATGTTGATGTCTGAGTATGGTAGGGAAAGATGCACAAACTGTTCATAGTAAATGCTGGTAACAAGACACAAGCCTTGAAATCAAAGTTACTAACTTCTTTTGTTTAGCAGCTCACATATTAGGAGTTTGATTACACGATTGTTTTCTTTCAATTTCGTTTTTATTTTCCATTGTCACCTTCAATATTTTTTTAGTAAGGTGATGGGATAAATTGGTATTTGCTATGCTAGAAATGGCGATTACATGTTGAAATTTCATTTCTATGGAAAGTTCATTGTTAGTTTGTGAATTAATCTATCTTCTTCCATTTCTCTTTGGTTTTATAAACCATAATAGACCGGTCTAAGGTGATTGAATTTATACCATATTCGGTTTGATGTTGAGACATGAAATCGATGTGATGGCAAATAGTGAAGACATTCTTAATGTATGTATTGTTAATTCTAGTGGTTAGAGGGTGATATGTGTTAGGTACCAATAGAGAAAGTTATAGTTGGCAAAAATAAATAATTTGAAGATGATGATTATGAAGAAAAGGGGTCCCATTTTTCTGCTTTGTTGTAGAGAAAAATATGCTTTTTGCACAATTCTCTCCTTTTTCTTTAGCTTTGTTTTAAAGTTATTATATTGATTGCATCTTTATGCATTCGACATCGACACATGTAACATACATGTATGGTATGAAAAGGACATCGTTTTTGGAACAGAGGAAATAAAACTTAAAGCATTTCCATTTTTCCAGATTGAGAGAATCAAATTTCTGAAGATGAAAACGTGAAATTGTTTGGGCTTAAACCTCAAAACATAACCAAATTGTCGAATGTCGTTGATTAACTACAAAAACAAGACCGATTTAAAGGTCGTTTAGAGCAAGAAAAAGAACAGAGGATGTGTGTGTGGCTAAGGTTAACAAAGTTTCTATTTACAAGTTTCTATTCCTTAGTTATGGCTCTACGACAATAAGGGCAATCTCCACAAGCTTTTAGCCAAGGGTTTAAGCACGAAGAATGGAAACTATGGGTACAAGGTAAGGATATAAGAATCTCGCCTGTAGTGAAACTCTCTAAACATATGCTACAATCTCCCCTCTCAGTTTTAACCTCGGCTGAGCTAAATGATTGTCGGTTTGAACCATTGATGGCACTTTGTGTGAGACCTTGTGGTTTCTGGTTGCATTCATATGACACTTGAAACCCTTCTAGTTGAAAATTTGTATCTGCATAGAACGAAAAACCATCTGGGGAATGAAATGAGGACTCCCTTTGATTGTCTCCCAATGAAACTCTGTTGCCTCGACTGAAAAAAGAGAGTTGAATCTATCCAAATTAAGCACCGAAAACTGCGACAAGAAGCTTTAAAGAAAGATCTTTAAGAATACACTAAGTAACAATAACCCTTCTTTTATGAGGGAAATCCACAAAACTGATTTTTACACTAAAGTCTTTCAGTTTCCGGTAAATTAAGGAACATACCTGTTACTAGACAAAGAAACACCTCTCAATCTTTCGAAAAGTCTTGCTCTTGCGAGAAGAACAGCTCCAGGAAGCCTCTCGGATCCATCGAGGTTTCCAAAGCTGTTACTTTCAATTTCCGAATCAGCAGCACTGTTCACAGACTGTGAAGTGGCTTGAACAGCTCTACGTTCCTGCGGACAAAAGAGCAAAAGGGCTACTCTCAAATTAACAAATTTGGCAAGATTTCACTAACCACTGAAAATTGTAACTTTGGGGGGAAAAAAGCAAACCGGGAAACCAAGATGGTGACAGAAGCGACGGAGACGCGGAGGCGCACGTCGGAGAGTATCACAGCCGTCGGAATCATGACGGTGACGGCGATGATGGTGGTGATGGTGAGAGTGGTGTCGATTAAGAGAAGAGTCGGACACTAAATCCGGGTAGGATCTACCCGGACGTGATCTTCGAGTAGAGAAGAGTTCGGACGCGCTCGTCATGCACCGATCACCTAATTTCCTTAAATCTCAAACCAAACGCATAAAGGATGAGATAAGGAGAGGGGGGAGGGTTATTGCGAGGAAAAGTAAAAGGAAATTGCAGTGAAAAAGGTTGATCTGCGGTGGCGATGACGTCATCCCACTCGAAGTTGTCGGATTTCTCTGCGTTGGAAGACATCTTTAGACAGACAATGTGTAATAATTAGACACATTACTTGAGGGAAGAAGCCCAATTCCGTTTTGGGCCCATACAAACCAAATCCAATATAATTTTTGAAATATAAACAAAATCTAATATTTCTAATATATTAACGAAAATAAGGTAAAAAAATAATAATTACATTTTAAAGTTTTATTAATATAAATATTGATAACGTGATATCATTATAACTAATTTTAAATAAATATATAAATAAATTTAAATTATTAGAATAATTATAATATTTATTATTGGTATTAATTTAGTTAGATAATTAATATATTTTATTAAATTAACAAAAAATATTACTAAATTCGTAAAAAAAATAATTATTTTTATTTTTTAATTTTTAATATATAAATTAATATTAAAATAAATTTAAATAATATTTAATATTATATAAATATCTAATTTATATTTACTAATAAATAATATTATATAATTTGCAAATATTTTTTCCCGCGTGGACATAAATCTAATAATTCTTGAAATACAAACCAAATCACTATCGGAAATCCAAATTCCATAATTATATTTCTGATAATTACATATAACATTTGGAAAAACAAAATTGAATAAGTTTTATGTATACTAAAATACATTTTATAAAAACCGTTTTTTCTCTCCCTCCTTTTTCTTCTGCGATTTTTCAGGCGATATCAACGACGCCTTCTCCGGTGACGGTTTCTCCCGTCATCGAAGTGAATTTCTCTCTTGAAGAGTGTTGTCGTCATCACAGACGTTGCTTATACAACCCTTATTTAAATCCAAATTTCCCCATTTTTTCTTCCTCCTTCGAAACCAAAATTCACAATGTCCGACTCCCTTACAAGAAAAATGCAGGAAGTCGACTTGGGCATAGAGGAACCCCCAATCTCGCTTCCCCCTGAACTGTGTCTTCAAGCAGCATCGGAGACCAGATTCTCCTTGATCGCGAAGCCGGTAACGTCTCTGCCTCGTTTGTGGTGCGCCGGAGAAGTAATTGTCTCTCGGATTATCGAAGGGAATTGTGCACAATTCCTCTTTCAAACAGAAGAAGCCCTCATCTCCGTGCTACGACATGGACCTTGGTCATTCAATGACCGGATGATTCTCCTTCAAAAATGGTCTCCCTCCTTCGCCGATATGAATCTCAAACACATACCATTTTGGGTCCAGATCCGTGGTATACCCATTCAGTTCATTACCTACCAGATGATTATCTTCATCGGGGGCACAATTGGTGAAGTATTGGAGTCGGATTTTAACACGGAGACATCCCACCGTGTAGAATTCGTTCGTGTACGAGTGCTCTTCAATATCGAAAACCCACTACAATTTAAGAGGATCTTCCGATTCCAAGACCAAGCAGTTCCCCTGAGATTTCGTTATGAGAAACTGCGGAATTTCTGCTCCAAGTGTGGAAAATCACACATGATGAACCAGAGTGCCCGCCTCCTATCGTGGAAGATTCTCCGACTGATGGTGGTCCACCCGATGATGACGGAGGAGCAGATCTCAGTGACGAGTATTCTAGGGCTCCTGGGTTTCCGGCAATCTGTAATCCCCAAATGGTGCCGCCATCGAGTGATCCTCCGAATTCACAACCCACCGAGATGCCGAGTTCCCCAAATCTCCGACGAACTCTATCCCTCGCCTTCGATTCGGCGGTGGAAACTTCTTCACCGAAAAGACGTAAATCAACTCAGCCCGGTTCGCCCAAACCAGGTCAGATTTCTATCGGCCAAATTAATTTTAACCGGTGTCGGTTAGATGCAAACCGGGTTTGGAAAATTGAGATAAGTGATGTCCTATACGGTGCCATTTTAGGGAATCATTATGAATTTGAATTTGGGAGAATCTCGATCGGATATATGTTTATATATCTAATGGGGCTTAGACAATATATATTCAAATACTCAGATTTTGTTGCCAAGGCAATAATAATCAATGGAACATGGCAATTTATATTAGATCCGGCTTATTTAATTCAAAAAATTTTTTACCTGGATTTTAATATTATTGCACGTGTTAGTGCCTCAGATGATGGTTTGGTGGGCCATACCCCACCACATTCCCCATGAATATAGGGTTTTGGAACTGTCGGGGGTTTGGGAGGGTCTCTGGCAGTTCGACGCCTCAAGGGAATAAAGAAAGCTTATTCCCCAGATCTACTCTTCCTAGTAGAAACCAAAAATAATAATAATGTAGTACATGATGTTGCTGGTGTTTTAAACTACGAATGTGTAATGTGTGTGCCGCCAAAAGGAATTGGTGGCGGTTTAGCTTTATTCTGGAACAAATCTGTTGTTATAACGGTTGTAAGCGCAGACGAAAGAATGATAGACTGTAAAGTTTGTTCTCAAGGGTATGAATTTTATTTATCATGTGTCTACGGACATCCTATAAGGAAATATAGGAATAATCTTTGGGAAAGATTACAGCGAATTGCGATTAATCGGAAAAATCCATGGATTATGTGTGGAGATTTTAATGCAATTCTTAGTACACATGATAAAATTGGTGGGCCAATAACCGAAGCTTGGAAATTATTTGACTTTCAACAAATGGTAGATGGTTGTATGATGTTAGATTTACCGTTTCAAGGCACTAATATGACGTGGGTTGGTAAGAGAAATAACCAGATAGTGTGATGCTGGTTAGATAGAAGTTTGGCTAATAGCGAATGGAAAGCTAATTTTCCAGCTTCTGTAGTGGAATACCTAGATTTAGTTGGATTAGATCATCGACCCGGTATTATTAAAATCAGACGGACATCAGATAATGGGAAAAAGATGTTTAAATATGATCCACGGTGGGCAAAAAATGAAGAATTCCGCCGTATGCTCAAAGATACTTGGGACATCTTCCCGCATACTACTCATTCAGCTTTGTCAACACAGCTAACTACATGTAGGAAAAACATGTCCTTTTGGAAGAGGACTTCGTTTGTTAATTCTAATCAACGGATAAAAGATCTTACTACAACTATTGATGCAGCCAATTCGTCTCCTCAGATGCAGTATTCGTCTGTGGTATCCCTAAAAAATGAACTACTTCGAGCATATGAGGACGAAGAAAAATATTGGAAGGTCAAAAGTAGGAACCATTGGTTGAAAGAAAGTGATAAAAATACAAAGTATTTTCATGCCGTAACGAAAATACGTAGATGTAAGAACAACATTATTTCTATCAAAGATGAAGAAGATATAGATATTTTTGGGAACAGAGCTATTGTTGCACAAGCGATTAATTATTTCTCTACGCTCTTCTCGTGATCAGCTCCAGGAAATATTGATAATGTGACTTCAGAAATTAGCTCAGTCGTGTCTACTACTATGAATGATGAGCTTATAAAACCAGTAACCAAAGAGGAAATTTTTAATGCTGTTGCGTCTATTGGATCAGATAAAGCTCCTGGACCAGATGGGTTCTCAACCGCTTTCTATCAACAACATTGGGAAATTGTGGGGGATGCAGTTTGTGTGGAAGTAAAACGATTCTTTCAGTCAGGCAGGATGGTTAAGGATTTCAACCATACAAACATTTGCCTCATACCCAAGATGACATGTCCGATAACATTGAAAGACTTTCGACCAATATCCCTTTGTAATGTCATTTACAAAATCATATCCAATATACTCGTCTTACGTCTAAAACCCTTACTTAATGGGCTAGTCTCTGAGAACCAAGCTGCATTTATTCTAGGCAGATTCATTACCGACAATGTGCTTATTGCACATGAAGCTTTTCATGCTATTCGGGTTCAGGATAGGTGCTCTAAAGCATATATCGGTATTAAGACAGATATGAGTAAAGCATATGACCGCATTGAGTGGAAGTTTCTACAACAAGTCCTACATAAGAAAGGTTTTTCACCAATATGGGTTAACTGGGTTATACAGTGTATCTCTACCACATCTTTTTCAGTGCTGATTAATGGAAGCCCCTATGGCTCCTTTGTGCATACTGGGGATTTGAGACAAGGAGATCCATTGTCTCCTTACCTCTTCATATTGTGTGCTGATGTACTAAGTATCATGCTTCGTAAGGCCGAACAGAATAAACTACTTCAGCCATTGAGAATAAGTCGTTCTGGACCAGCCATTTCGCACTTATTCTTTGCCGACGATTCACTTTTTTTTGTTAAAGCAGACCGCAACAATGCAATGACTTTAAAAAAAATTCTTCACGAATATGAGTGTGCATCCGGTCAGACTATTAACGTGGATAAATCTTCGGTGATTTTTGGAAGCAAAGTGTTTCAACATACTCGAGATTCATTACATCGTATACTGGGTATTCATAATGTTGGAGGCGGTAGAAAATACCTAGGCCTCCTAGAAGAATTTAAGCGGAACAAAAGACAAATGTTCAAGTATATTGTAGAACGTGTCAACAAACGACTACATGGATGGCAATCTCAGTTCTTGTCGGCAACAGGGAAAGAGATTTTACTCAAATCAGTGGCTTTTTCTATGCCTGTTTACTCTATGAATGTATTCAAGCTACCTAGGGAGATTACTAGTCTGTTGGATAAAGCTTTATCTCGGTTTTGGTGGGGTGTTAACAATGACAAGCGTAAGATATCATGGGTTTCTTGGAAGAAGCTCAGTACAGCTAAATTGGATGGGGGAATGGGATTTAAAGACTTTCAGCTCTTCAACCAAGCATTGTTGGCTAACCAATGCTGGAAAGTGTTATGTCGACCGGAATGTCTCCTTTCCAGAATTTTGAAAAATCGATATTTTAAGAATGAAGATTTTATTTCAGCACCTCCAGGTTACCGATCTTCCTATGGTTGGCAGTCGTTACTTTATGATCGTCAATTGAAACAAGATTACACAGAATTGTTGGTAATGGGAAATCCATTATTCTCCGAGATACAAACTGGCTCCCAATAACACCAGCTCGTGCTCCTCGTTTGCTACCATATACTAATCCCTTATTAAAGGTGACTACCTTAATTAACGAGGAAACATGTCAAAGGGATGAAGATATCATCAATGAATTGATTGAAAAAGACGACCACCATCTTATATACCAGATATTTCTCCCCTACCAAAAAGGACTTGATGGATGGTATTGGAAATATACGAAGAATGGTATATACTCTGCAAAATCAGGATACCGACGAGGTACTGCTATTTTTCGGAATGATTCCACAGGGTCCCGTCCACAACTAGCAATCCATACTGATCTGGCAAAAGATATCTGGAAAAAGATATCTGGAAACTTAATATTCCCCCAAGAATTAAACATTTTATATGGCGTATGTTATCTAACGCACTACCGGTGAAATCTCAGCTCCAATGTCGTCATATTTCTTCAGATGATCTTTATAATCGTTGCTGCGAGAATGCAGAAACAGAAAACCATATATTTTTTCTATGCATCAACGCACAGATGATATGGAGGAAGTTGGGTATTCTTCCTTCAGTTATATGCAATCAGAATTCGAATATTTATGATAATATGAGATATCTGATTGGAAGTTATAGCATAATTGAGGAAGGATACCCACAAAAGTACCTGCATTTTTTCATACTTTGGAGATTATGGAAATCAAGGAATTTTCTCATGTTTCAGAATCACGAGTTTACAGTTGATTCGTTAGTACAATTCGGATATGACGATGCCTTCGAATGGATGCAAGCACAAACACAGATGGCTAAAATATGCTCCCATATAAATCATAATACAGGACAACGACGATGGCGGCGGCCACCTGTTCAGTGGGTGAAATGTAATTATGATACCGCTCATCGTCAATCAACAACATCAGGTTTGGGATGAATTATTCGTAACGACAAAGGTTATTTCATGGATGCCGGTCAAGGAAAATTTCAAGGTCGCGCAACGGTGATTGAAGTAGAATTGACGGCACTTATATGGGCTATGCAATGCGTATTCTCCCTAGGGTATCGTTCTGTTATATTTGAGGGTGATAACGTCTCCATCAACAATATTCTACACAACAAAGGTGAAAATCTACATGTATGTCTCTACATACAAACGATTTGTTCGTGGATATCTCTATATCAGGAAATCAAATTCGAATTTCAATTAAGGGAAGGAAACCAAGCAGCCGACTTATTGGCATCTACATCTATTCCGTCTCCTAATAATTGGAACATTTATCATTCATGCCCATCTTTTTTAAATATGATTGTAAACAATGATATTGGTTCTTAATAAAGTTCAGTTGGAAAAAAAAAAGAATAAGTTTTATGTATTGTTATATGATTTATTAAATAATTTATTTATCAATATAAGTAATTTGGTTATCTCAAATAATTGACTTTAGGTGTGGGTAAGATCAAGTAATCCGACCCAAAACAATATTTTGAAATAGTTTTCAGTTATTCTTTTACTAATCGTAGTTATTTAACTAAGTAAATTTCAGTTATTCGTTCAATTAATACTATTTCAGTTTTTAGTTATTCCATCAGCCAGAAATCATTATTAAATTCTATCATATCATTTAGAGTCTTAATAAATGTGAGATAAATTATAGGGACATTTGCAAAATTGACCTAAAATTTGTCTTCAATTGCAAGTTTGACAATTTAAATTTTTTTTTGCAAAACTATCTTTCTATCTCTATTTTATCCTTCAACAATAACTTTATTTACAACTTTACCATTAACTTAAAAAAAAACAAAAACAACACAAAGACCATTATGAACAAATTTTTTAAAAATATTACGAAAATGCCATCTTTTTCAATGCATACAACAATCATTATCGTGGTTGTCGGGAGAAAAACATTTTATTCCTATCAAAGCAGACTTCTCGGAGAAGTCTGCGACGTTTATTCCGATCAAAGCAGACTTCTCGGAGAAGTCTGCTTTGATAGGAATAAAAATTGCTTTGGCGAGAAAAACAGTTTATTCCTATCAAAGCAGACTTCTCCGAGAAGTCTGCGACGTTTATTCCGATCAAAGCAAACTTCTAGAAGTCTGCTTTGATAGGAATAAACGTCGCAGACTGCGAGAAGTCTGCTTTGGTGACAAAAACATTTTATTCCTATCAAAGCAGACTTCTCGGAGAAGTCTGCTTTGATAGGAATAAACGTCGCAGACTGCGAGAAGTCTGCTTTGGCGAGAAAAATATTTTATTCCTATCAAAGCGACTTCTCGAAGTCTGCGTTTATTCGATCAGCGGACTTCTCGAAGTCTTGATAGAATAAAAATTGCTTTGAGAAAAAGTTTATTCTATCAAAGCGACTTCTCCGAGAAGTCTGCGTTTATTCGATCAAAGCAAACTTCTCGAGAAGTCGCTGATAGGAATAAACGTCGCGAGAAATCTGCTGGCGAAAAATATTTTATTCCTATCAGCGGACTTCTCGAGAATGCGGCGTTTATTCGATCAGCGGACTTTGAGAAGTCTGCTGGTGACAAAAACATTTTATTCCTATCAAAGCAGACTTCTCGGAGAAGTCTGCGACGTTTATTCCGATCAAAGCAGACTTCTCGGAGAAGTCTGCTTTGATAGGAATAAAAATTGCTTTGGCGAGAAAAACAGTTTATTCCTATCAAAGCAGACTTCTCCGACAAAAACATTTTATTCCTATCAAAGCAGACTTCTCCGAGAAGTCTGCGGTGTTTATTCCTATCAAAGCAGACTTCTCCGAGAAGTCTGCTTTGATAAGAATAAACGTCGCAAACTACGAGAAGTCTACTTTGGTGACAAAAACATTTTATTTCTATCAAAGCAGACTTCTCGGAGAAGTCTGCTTTGATCGGAATAAACCTCGCAGACTTCTCGGAGAAGTGTGGTTTGATAGGAATAAACTGTTTTCTCGCCAGCAATTTTATTCTATCAAAGCGACTTCTCGAGAAGTGCGACGTTATTCGATCAGCGACTTCTGAGAAGTGTGCTTTGATAGAATAAACGTCATGACGCGAAGTCTGCTTTGGTGACAAAAACATTTTATTCCTATCAGCGGACTTCTTGGAAAGTGCGCTGATCGAATAAACCTCGAACTTCGGAGAATGCGCTGATAGGAATAAATAGTTTTCTCGCCAAAGCAATTTTTATTCTATCAAAGCGGACTTCTCCGAGAAGTCTGCGAGAAGTCTACTTTGGTGACAAAACATTTTATTCTATCAGCGACTTCTAGAAGCGCTGATCGGAATAAACCTCGCAGACTTCTGAGAAGTGTGCTTTGATAGGAATAAACTGTTTTTCTCGCCAAAGCAATTTTTATTCCTATCAAAGCAGACTTCTCCGAGAAGTCTGCGAGGTTTATTCCGATCAAAGCAGACTTCTCAGAGAAGTCTGCTTTGATAGGAATAAACGTCGCAGACTGCGAGAAGTCTGCTTTGGCGAGAAAAATATTTTATTCCTATCAAAGTAGACTTCTCCAAGAAGTCTGCTTTGATCGGAATAAACGTCGCAGACTTCTCCGAGAAGTCTGCTTTGATAGGAATAAACTGTTTTTCTCGTCAAAGCAATTTTTATTCCCATCAAAGCAGACTTCTCCGAGAAGTCTACGACGTTTATTCCGATCAAAGCAGACTTCTCGGAGAAGTCTGCTTTGATAGGAATAAACGTCGCAGACTGCGAGAAGTCTGCTTTGATCGGAATAAACGTCGCAGACTTCTCGGAGAAGTCTGCTTTGGTGAGAAAAACAGTTTATTCCGATCAAAGGAGACTTCTCCGAGAAGTCTACTTTAGTGAGAAAATTTAGTATGTGTACAATGATCTAATCAAATTCATTAATTTTTTACCGCAGATAATGGTCGAAATCATTGTTGTTTGTGGGGAGTGGACTATTACAAAGACTTGAAATATTTCTGTGGATAATATAGGAGGAGGAAAAATGTTTGTAATTGAGGATGATGATTACTTTGTTGATGAAGATGAGAATAAAGTTTACTCGAATGCTGAGGATTACATTCTTTAAGGTAAAGTAAAAGATGAATAAATTCAGTTTTAGTGTTGAGTATCTCAGAAAATTAAGTTACGAGTAAGGACAAAGTATAAAGTCTCCTGAGAAGTCTGCAAAGAAACCTGCCGAGAAGTCTGCAAAGAAGTCTGCGAGATTTATACAACAAAGTTTGCCGATATAAGTGTGTAGTTTCTGAAACATGTAACCAATCAATTCAATTAATTTGAAGACACAATGTTATCGATGTTGTTTTACAAAAACATCCAACACTATCGTGTTAACTTAGTATTTTGATGGAATTGTTTATACATATCTTTCAGTTCTTGTTCTTTCTTGTTATTAGAAAGTATGCATTAAGTATCTTAAATATGCACTAAGTCCTTAACTATGTATAAAAATTTATACTAATATTTGTGTTTTTAATGGTTGTCATTTTGTAATTTTATAAGTATGATTTGACTTGAGCTGATTGAAAGGTGATTGACATACAACTAATAGTTTATTATAATTCTGAAAAAGTTGAATGAAAACTGACTGATAAGGTGGAGTGATGGGAGCTAGTGATAGGTATAATAAAGTTGACAAAAATTTATTTAAAATATGACAAAAAATACAAACGAAGTCTGCAATTATTAATGAAGTCTGCAAGTGAAGTCTGCATTTGTAATGAGAACGTGTTGTGAAGTCTACAACTGAAGTCTGCAACCTGTAATGAAGTCTGCAACACGAAAATCTATTGATTCAAAAACCAAAGTCAAATTCAAAACGTAAGAAAAAAACTCAAAAACATCCACAAAAACTGTAAAACCACCATAAATTTCAAGGAGAATTTCAAACATCTATTGAAAATCTTTAAAAAACCATCTAAAATTTTAAAAACCATTAAAAATCACTTTAAAAGCAACTAAAACAACAATATTACTTTTTGTGAATCTTTTTCCAGATCTACAAAAAAAAAAAAGAGAAATAAGATAAGAATATAAGAACTCCGCAACTGAAGTCTGCAACTGAAGTCTGCAACTGAAATCTGCAAACCTGTAATGAAGTCTGTAACATGAAAATCCATTAATTCAAAAATGAGTGTCAAATTCAAAACGTAAGAAGAAAACTCAAAAACAACAACAAAAAATTCTAAAACCACCATAAATCTCAAACATCTATTGAAAATCTTAAAAAAAACCATATAAAAATTTAAAAACTATTAAAAATCACTTTAAAAATCTAGTAAAACAACAAAATTAGTTTTTGTAAATTTTTTTTCTAGATCTACAACAATAGAAAATGAAAAATAAGATAAGAATATAAGAAAAAATTAAGAAAACAACAAAAAAAATAAAATCTCCAAAACAATGAAAAACGTAACAACTAGTAAAAATAACAAACTTACATCTTTAGATCTCGTGACTTCCTTTTTTAGATCTACAAAAATACAAGATGAGAAATGAGATAAGAATATAGGAAAAAACTTAAGAAAATAACAAACACAACAAAAATCACAAAAACTATGAAAAATTTTAAACTAATAAAAGCAACAAGCTTACGTTTTTAGATCTCTTCACTTCTTTTTCCAGATCTACAACACTATAAGACGAGAAATAGTGTTATAAAAATAACAAAAGATCTAAACAATAAAAATATTTTAAAATCACAAACCCAAAACCATATAAACAAAAAAAACTTACCTTTTTCACATCTCATGATTTTTTCCAGATCTACAAAATAACAAGATGACAAAGAACATGAGAAGAGAAGAAGAAAAGAAAAGAGGGGAGGTAAAACGAGAAGAAGAGAAAATTTACCTTGTAGTCATTTTTGGAGGATGGAGGCTCCCACGTTTTTTTTTTTGGAAATGAAATTATGATAAAATTTTAGGGTTACCTTCTTTATATATGGAGAGTTAAATTTGGTTAGGTTAAAAATTGTCAATTTCCGGTTTGCACAGACTTCTCGAAGTCTTCGAAGTTTATTCCCGCTGAAGCAGACTTCTCGGAGAAGTCTGCTTTAATAGGAATAAATCTCGAAGACTTCTCGAGAAGTCTGCTTTAGTGAAAAAATAGTTTATTCCGGCTGAAGCAGACTTCTCGAAGTCTGCTTCGTATTTTTACATTACCCTAAACTCTAAATTGAAAAAAACCGGTTTAGTTACATTTAATTTCCGGTTTGTGCAGACTTCTCGAGAAATCTGCTTTGTTAAATCTACGACAACATCTCGAGAAGTCTGCGTAACCTTAAACCCTAAATAATAAGATTCACTAAATGTGCAAAAGTTTTGTTAAAAATTGGATGAATATGTTGAAGATAGTTAAGTAAATGCAAAACTCAAACCATTTCTTTTAAAAATTTGTAAATCTAAATTTTCAAATTTATCACATGATATTTCAAATTCTAGCATGAATTCTCTACACAAACATCAACTATTAACCCACAACACATAACAACAAAAACTAGCAAATATTTTATATCATTAGATCGAATCTAATCTACTTATTTTTGAATTCATTATAACTTTTACGTGCTTTTGATATGTATATAAACTATGTTAATAACAATTTTAATTTTTTTTAAATATTTCAAAATTTTTATTTGATTTTGGTAATTTATTTACAAAGCAGACTTCATGAAGTCTATTTCAGCCGGAATAAACTGTTTTTCTCACCAAAGCAGACTTCTCCGAGAAGTCTGCTTCAACCGGAATAAACTGTTTTTTTCACTAAAGCAAACTTCTCGGAGAAGTCTGCGAGGTTTATTCCGACCAAAGCAGACTTCTCGGAGAAGTCTGCTTTGATAACAAAAAACATGCAGGGACTGAAACGTAATTGACATTTCAACATTATTTTTTAGACCAAAGGAGTGTTCAGTAATTTCTCCACCCTCATAGGTTAGTTTTGCAAAAAAAAATGTAAATTGTCAAACTTGCATTTGAAGTCAAGTTTTAGGTCATTTTTAGCAATTCCCCCTAAATTATAAGAATATTTATTGTTATAATTATATGTCTCCAAACATGTCATGAGAAATGTCATTCAAATGGTGATTCTTTGCTTTCCGATAAAGAGACAAAGATGGCATAATATTTTAGAATTATTATCAAATAATATTTTAGAATTATGATCAAATAATATTTTAGAATTATGTGATCAAATAATATTTTAGAATTATTATGTGTTCTAAGTTAAATTGAATATTTTGATATTTATAAATATATATATATATATATATATTTATATATATAGTAGAGTAATATTATAAAATAGTATTTTTTTAAGTTTTTGTTCGAAATCTAACATTTTAAAATTAAAATTTTAAAAATAACATAAATAATTATGTGAAAACACTTATTTACTTTAAATAAATTATATAATTTAAAATATTATAGGGTAATTGTTTAAAATAGTACTATTTTAAATTTTTGTTCCAAATATAATATTAATCATTTATATTTCTAAAAATAGCATAAATAATACTAAATTAATTAAAAGAAACTCTTCCTAATAAAAAAATTTAACTGTAAATTAGAAAAGGTGAACTTAAACATTATATTTTAATTTTATATATATTTATTTAATATAAATAATTATTTTCACATAATAATTTATTGTACTTTTGAAATTTTATTTTTAATGTTTTAAAAATTTAGAAAATAAACTTAAATTGTGTTATTTTATAATATTACTTTACTTTATTTTTCTTATTTAGATTTTTTTTAATTTGAAATTTATTTTTCTATTAAAATAAAATTTTATTATATTTTAATTTTAAATTTATGTTATTACTGAAAATTTATAGAATACATATTTTTTTAAAATTACCTTCTATTTTATATTTGATTTTAGTAAAGTGAGCAAATTTGGTTTTAGCATTTGACTATTACGCAAAGACATATACATGGAGTGAAAAGGTATATTCTTTTGTATCCACGTGTCGGTCTAAGGTCTTTTAGAATATTGTAAACTACTGTGCAGCCGCACACAGAATATAAGTCCTTCGAACTTTGTCCCACAAAACGAACCGTTGAGAGACTAAAGAAATCATATCTCGCACTTTTCGTAACGGCTACTTTCTCATTTGTATATTTCCCTCAAAACTAAAAAAAAACACTCTTTCTTCTTCTCTCGTCTTCTCGTATTTCTCCAAAGATTTCGCTTCTCTGAATCTTGTTCGCTAAAATTTGATACCACAATTTGAAGATATGGTGAAGGCTACCATGAATCTCGGTTGCTTGGATTTGGGATGTCTTCCAGTCTCTGACAAGAAAATCGGCGTCGGAGTTGCCGATCCTCTTGAATTTTCTTCATCGACTTCGAGATATGGGCAGGTAATTTTCAGTTTCGATTGTAGATCTAATCTCATTTCGGTTAATCCATTTTGTTTCCCCGTCTGATTTTTCGAGTTACAGTGGATTGAAGTTCTTCCTGTTAAATAACAATTAGGGTTTGGTAATTTGGGGTATCGTAGAGGATTTAGGTTTTTGGTTGTTCAACTTTTAACAATACGTTAGGGTTCTGCCTAAGTGTCCAAACTTGTTTGAACTTGAGGACATCTCCACTATTTAAAGTCTCAGTTTTGACTGCTTAGTGTTAAACCTCTCTTTTAAGGTGGTTATGTGCTTCCGTTCTTATGTATCTATTTCCATGAAATTTAGTTTTAGAAAATTCGATTTTGTTTTCATATACCAACTGGTTGAATGCAGAATAAATCACCAAGAGAGACACCAGCTCTAAGAAAATCACAATCAAAGAAGTCCTCTCAACGTAAAACCTCACCTCTTGGCTGGTCCCCTCGCAGAAAAGGAGATTCATACTTGAATAGGAAGATAAAGAAGCTACAGGTACAAGTTTCATTATAGGTTATATGTTGTTATTGATTGGTAACAACACTATGTCAGTTCTGGAATTTTGAAGCTGTTGTACGTGTTGTGTAGGAGGTTGGTGGAATGAACCAGACTCTTGATGAAACACTAGGCGGCTCAAATCCACACTACTGCAAAATTTTAAGGGAACAAATAGCTGTGAGAGAGGCTGCAGGCAAGGCTATGGGGCTCCGCAAGGCTGTCCTGGTTGAAGCATCCTGGTGTAGAATACTTCGAGCTGCTGGGTAAATTAATGGTTTTAGCATCCAGAAAAGACATTTTTGTGCTACCTCTCTAGTGTCTTAACTATAGTTATTTGTTTTTCGGTTGATAGGATCCCGAGTTTAGAAGCAGAAACTTTGATGGAGAATGCAGAAAAAGCCGCGGTGGAAGCTTTTGAAGCGGCATCTGCGTTGGGAGTGATAATGCATGACAAACCAAATAGCTCGAGGAAACAACATCGAATTCAAACATCAGGAACACATGGAGGGGGATCTCCTACTCATACTGTTACAGCGTCTTTTGAAACTGCATTTGATGTAGATAAAGAAGTAGCAGCTGCTGTTAAAACTGCATTTGCTAGGCTTGCAAATTGCCCCTCTCTCAGTAAAGCCGAGATTAAAGATCTTCTGAGGAAAATCAGTGAGAATCCTAATCTGCGTGATAATCATGAAAGCTCTGAGATGTCTACAGAATGTGACACAGAGTCTGATTCCGAACTCGCTATTAACAAAGTTGATGAAGAAGTAGCTGATTGTGAGGAGACTTCATCTTCTTTCAAAAAGAGTCAGCTTAACATCAAGAGGCGGCAGTCCTTTGGGAAGTTTAGCAGGGAGAAGCTAGTAGATATGATGTTTGAAAGGCTTCAGGGCTTACAAGAAGATCAACTTTCAAGTCTTGCCTCTATAGTTGCAACTTGTGGTTTAAATGAGCTTTTGGCTGAAGTTGGTAACCAGAGGCTGCAGACCACAAAGATCGAACCAACTGTTTCAGACCATGGTAGTTCTTGTTCGATGGATACAAGAATGAGAAGACATTCTAATTTTGGGTCTTTCAATGAAGGAAAAATAACGAGTAGAAACGAGTCACAGATTCCGAGTTTGGACAAGTATCTAGTCAAGCACATAAGTAAACTTGAAAGAGAAGTGTATGAAGCCAAAAGTGCTTTAAAGCACATGCCTGACAAAGACAGAAAGGCTCCTCAAGGTGTTGCCAGTGAAACTGTTCCAGATTTGGGAAGCATCCTTGTGAAACATTCTTCAAGGCTTGAAAAGGAGATCGAAGAAGCCAAGAAGAACAAGACAGTGAATCTTGCAATGTACAAAAAGAACTCAAGCAGCAGAAACAAAACGCCATTGGATCATATCCCAGAATTGGAAAATTCAGTGGTGAAAAAGGATGTTCCAAGATTGGAGAAGGAAGTTGAAGAAACTATAAGGAACTGCGGAAAAATGTATGAGAATGTAAAGAAACCGGGAAAACAAGATAATGAAGCAGCTAGTGTGCCAGAAGTTCCCGGCCTGGATAGTTGTATGGTAAAACATGTATCCAAGCTAGAGAAAGAAGTCCAAGAAGCAAAGAAGAGAAACAAAGAAGATCTTGAAGCAAGAAGTTTTAAAACAGCTGAGAAACGTTCTTGTTTGTTGACAGAACAACCGGGAAAAGACAATGTAGACTTGCACAACAAAGATGAGGGTCAAGAAGAAAGCCTGGAAAAGATATTGGTCAAGCCGGTTCACAGGTTGGAAAGAGATAAAAATGCATTAGAAGCAGTTTACGAGAATCGGAGGATCCAACAGGCAAAACAGGCAGCAAAAAGCGAGTCAGATTGTGAGAGTTTGGAAAAAATGCTTGTGAAACATGTTCCAAAGCTAGAGAAAGAGGAAGCAGATAAGGAAGTGACCAAGGCTGAAGTAGAAGAGAAGGAAAATTCAAAGAACAACAATGAAGGTAGCTTGAACAAAACACTGGAAAAACATAATCAGGAACCTGAAAGCATGAAGATGGCTAAACCGATTCTGACCAAACGACAAGTGAATGATAGAGAAGCACAAGAAACTTGGGGTGGTTTAGGCCTTGGAGAGTTGAAAAACAATAACCAAAAGAGACCTGAAAGCAAGAAAACAGAAGCTACTGAGCATTTGGGAGAAGAGACAAGAACGACTCTAACCAGACGACAAGCAAGGGACAAAGAAATGCTAGAAGCTTGGGGTGGTTTAGGACTTGGTGACTCAAGCTTGTACCAAACAATTAATAAGCATAAAAGGAAACCTGAAACTGAGAAGATAGAGACAGAAACATCTTTGTTAACCAGAAGACAAGCAAGAGATAGAGAAATGCAAGATGCTTGGGGTGGTTTAGACCTCGGGAACTCTATCCGACCGAGTCTGTCAAAACTTGAAAGAGAAAAGGTTAGTTTTTTTTTTTCCATTAACACAGTAATCATTTGAGATGGTTTTGTTTTTATTTATTGTCTCTCATTTGTAGGCTGCGTGGACTAAGGCCGAGGCAGAGGAAAGGACACGAGGAAACTAATGGCATGAATCTCATTGGAACAAGAACATTTAGAAAAGCTAGACATTTTATAATAAAAATTGACAAAACTAGAACATTTGATAAGGGAAAGTCATGTTTCCAGTGTTCATATTCCTTTCAATGGGATCACAAAGATCTAACTAGTTTCAATAAGTATTGTAAATTTCAATTGGTAACATTATAACTAGTTTCAAGAAGTATTGTAAGAAGTATTATAAATTGACCATCTTTCTCTATATGTTGTTATTTCTTTCTCCTGTGTTTCTCCGAGAAACAAAAAAAAAATGGCCGAGAACCCATGGCAGCCTCTTCTCCAGACCTTCGAGAAACTATCAAATTGCGTCCAAACTCATCTCTCCAATTTCATTGGCATCAAATACACTCCTTCGTCATCCACAATCCAAAACCCCGTCATCGCTTTGGACTCTTCCCTAGCAATCGCAACCAACAATTCCAATCGTCAGAAACTCCCTATCGAGGTACGAATCTGTTCTCCCAAATCTGTTCCGGTTGCTTTACGCTTTACAAAACCTTTTCCTGCTTATGATTACCACCAACGTGTTCGATGAAATTCCCCAATGAACTCTTTCTACCTTTTCTTAGTCTCGTTTTCTAGAACATTTCTTCGTCACAGAAACCATCTCTCCTGGGGTTTTAGCAAATATATGGGTAGATAACAAATCGGTGCTCTACTTAAGTAAATTACTACGGGTTATACTATTGGTATATGATGATTTGAGGATAGTGTAACTAGCCAGGAAAAGCTGTGTCCTGCATCCAAGTTATAAGGTTTTCCTGTGACTGCGTATATTTCACCTTTAAACCCTTACTGAAAAGGGTTTTGTAAGTAATTACACCAGCCTGTATTCATTTCATTGCATTAGATTTTCTTCATTAATGATAGGAACATGTGGAAGTTGTAACCTTTATACCAAACTTACTCCGTATTCTTTCAGGACAAGTCTACAGGTCCTGTGACTAAAGAGGAGCTCGGGAGGGCCACTTGGACATTTTTGCACACTCTTGCTGCGCAGGTTGAGTTTCGGTTATCTTTCGCAATTGATCGTATTTTACACTTTGGTTGAACATTGGTGAATACCTTTCTATACAGAATTGACTTAGAACCATACTTATCATCCACTTACATTCCTTGATATATGAGGGATGAACATGCTTACAGGGGTCTTTTGGGTATGGTTGTTTGATTGGAATCTTTTGAGCTTGTGGAGAGTTGAGAGTGCTCTTTAAATCACTTTGAGTTGCTCTCTTCATTAGCTTTACATAGTCAAACAAGGATTCTGGTTCAATTCTGTTTATTCTCATACTTCAAATCTTGATGCGACCTAAATAGATGTTTGTGAATTGGTTAAACTTACTCAGGTGTGTATTCTGAAACAGATCTTTCTTTTTTACTTTTCTCATCAGTATCCAGAAAAACCGACAAGGCAGCAAAAGAAGGATGTTAAAGAACTGGTACAATTCTTCCTGCCCGAGTCTATTATCTAGTTATAGACATTTTGTTACTTAGATGAGGTTGAAATTGGTACTAATGAACTCTGAAGCCTATAGTTATCACTTATCAGCTTGAAACCTCTAAAAATTTATCAAGGCTTTACCTTTTCAATCAATCAATCACAAGAACCTGCAGTCCTAAGTGTTAAAACACTTGTGAAAGCTAATACTGAACAGTTTTATTCTGCAGATGGCTATACTTTCTCGAATGTACCCTTGTAGAGAATGTGCTGATCACTTCAAAGAAATCCTGAGGTGATGAGATCTTGTAGCTCATTGCATCTTACAGTAGTTGGTTTTAATCACTCTCTCTCTTTCTTGCGTTGGTTCATGATAGATCGAATCCCGTGAAAGCTGGATCTCAAGAGGAGTTCTCGCAGTGGATTTGCCATGTACACAACACCGTAAATAGAAGGTAAACTGAAAGGAGAGTAGTGTAATGGGCATTTTGTTGTACATCTCAAAGTTAAGTGGCATAGTTACAAAGAAATCGAAACCTTTTGAGGATCTGAAATGAAAGAATTGAGAACTTATGATCAATATGTGTAATTCTAATTTTGTTTTTCTTTGTTTGCAGTTTGGGAAAATTGGTGTTCCCTTGTGAGAGAGTGAATGCAAGATGGGGCAAGTTAGAGTGCGAGCAGAAAAGTTGTGATCTCCATGGAACTTCTATGGACTTTTAGACATTATATTGTTTTACGAATTTAAGACCCATTTATTGAAATTTTTTTATAATGTTTGAATTTTATTCCAAAAAGGTAAAAAAAATTAGCAATATAAATTATCTACATTTTGTATGAATTTTGAAGCAAAAAAGAGAAGAAAGATTGTTGATAGATGGGATGGTGACTGAGAATCGATAGTGGAATTGTCTAATTGTGATTTTTTTTTTAATACTAATAGAATAAACAAAAAGTGTCCATTACTTGGAAAATTAAATAGGTCATTCTTCTAAAATAAAATAAAAATTCAAAAATACCACATTAATTTCTCCAAACTAAATTTTAAAAACTAAATTTAAACTGAAAATATTAAAGGTAAATCCAAATATTAAAACTATAAACTATTAAAAATAAATTTCAAGTATTTTTTGACAAAAAAAAGTTATTGTGAAAAATAATGATTATATTTTGAAATAAAAACTTATTTTATAGTACTTTAGAATGTTTCAATTAAATAATAAATTAATTTGCAAAAAGAAAAGTTAAAAACATCCATACTGATGATTTATTTTTGAAAAACACCATTTAAACAAATAGGTACTATAAGTTTTTCTAATAATAAAAGTTTAGATAGACAAATATTATTATGGTTTCATAAATTCATAAATGCGTTGGAGGTTAGTTTCATATTTCTAAAATCGAGTTCGGTCTAAAACGAAATCAGTCTAACAAATCAGACATGTAATTCTGCAATATGAATGATCTACATTATTTTCGAAAAGTCAAGAAAATATTCCAAAAACGTTCTATCTTATCGAATACCAAAGATGGCGATGAACGTTTTGGGACAGCGTTTATGAGCATTACAGTAGTATTTAAATCAAAAATCTCAAAAAATTTAGTAAATTATAAGTATATAAAATAAAAAAATTATTGATCTTAAATGATGATCCCAAAATTGAAAAAAAATTATTAAATATTTTGTTATATTGGCGATATTAATATTAGTTTTCCTTTTATATTGAGATCGTATTTACTAAAAACTAAATTGTGCTATGTAATTAAATCTAGGTTCAACAAAAGTAAACTTTAAAATCAGATATATATATATATATATATATATATATATATATATATATATATATATATATATATATGCACATACGGTAGAGTATAGTTTTTAAGGTAAGATTAATTGGTAATTAAAGATGATATAAAACATAAAATAGATTAAAAGAGTAATCGTACGTATAATTAAGGTCGTGCTGAAATTTGTTGATTAGTGTTTTATAATTTCTCGTGCAAATTGTGAAACGTTACCTCTAAGAAACTTGGGAACAACCAAAAATCAATTACTTAAATCACATCTTTGTTTGATTCAAGGCCACGCATTATTCTTTAATTATACTACTAAATTTTTTTATTTTACACCAACTCTCTCTCTCCATGTGTTTCATGTTTTGTGCCTAACCAATATTCCAAATAATCTAGTAATTATCGATTTTAAGCTGAAGATAAAATAAATCTGAATAAGTTTTTTTAAGTTAAATATAATGAATATTTTATGTGGGTATTAATTAAACATTAGTTCTCCAAAATATTATTTTTTTTAGTTTTTTCAAATATTTAACTTTTTAATAATAACATTAATTTAATATTAAAAATAATTTAAAATATTTTTATTAATCAAAAAAATCTAAATCATAAAATAAAAAAAGTCAAGCATTATGTTTTATGTAACTTATTTATGGTAAATAATTATTTTTACATAAAAATTTATAATAGTTTAGAATTTTAATTTTATTGAATTAAATTTTAAAACAAAAAATTAAAAATATGCTATTTTATAATGTTAAATAACTTTGTATTTCTCTTTATGTTTTTCTTTGTTACATTGTTTAATAAGATATTTGTTCAACATTTTTTTTTATCAATGTATCACAACGAACTATGGATTTAACACCATTATATAAGAAAAGATGATGTCCAACTACATACCGTAAAAATGGTGAAACTAGTAAACCATTTACTGCTCACTAAGCTATTTGTTCTCCTCCCTAAACTATTTGTTCAAGACTATTTATAAAATTAAAAAAAAACTCGATTTTTGTTTATAATGGATATAATTATTACAGAAATAAATATACAAAGAAAATGAAATTCTTAAAAAATCTGAAGGTATATATGCTCATTTTTTATCAGTGAATCAAAAATACAGATTTATTTGAATTTTACAATCTCAGAAACTGAATTAAGAGGAATAGAAAAGGAAGAATAGAATAAGAAACAATGATAATGTAAGAAGAAAAAGCTTTTGAAAGAAAAATGTGTTAAGATTATGTGGAAAGGATGTTTTCGACGTCTGGAAAGTACAAAGTTGACAGTATTATATCATTAATATTTTTTTATTATTTATTTGTCAAAAGGTTTAAATATCATAATTCCTTTTAAAGTTATTTTTTATTCCTTTGAAAGTTGGCTAACTAATATATATTGGTTCCTCAAGTTAACAAACACATTTGATTAGTCAAATAATCTATGAAGTATGGTTCAAGTCACATGATCTTAAGAACACAAATATTGATCAATAAATTAACAAATTTCTCCAACATTCATTTTGTTCTAAGGCTTAGCTTATGTAACGATCATTTTCCCAGTAAAATATAGATTGAATTAATTTTAAAATTTAGTAATACCCTAAAATATCATCATTTTAAGTTTATTTTCCAAATTTACTATAATAAAAACAAAATTGTTAAAATAACATAAATTATTTTGTAAAAATAATTATTTATCTTAAATAAACTATATATAAAATTAAAACATAATGTTTGGTTTCACTTTTTCCAATTTAGTATTTAAAATTTTTTCATTAGAAATAATTTTTTAATTATTTTAATATTAAATTTGTATTATTTTTTGAAAATTTAAATGATTAGTGATATATTTAGAACCAAAACTTAAAATAATGCTATTTTAGTCAATTGAACTTTCAAATTCTAATCTTAATTCTTACTAATTTGGGAGTACAAATATGGAATAACAAAAAGAGATATGGAGAGTTTTCCAAATAATAATATCCTAAAATATTACATTTTTAAATTTTTATTCCAAATTTAGTATTATAAACTTAAAATTTTAGTGCTAAAAAGACTTAAAATTTTTAAAATAACACAAATTATTTTCTGAAAATACATATTTACTATAAATACAAATATAATTAAAATATTATATTTGAATTATTTTTTCAATTTAAGGTTTAATTTTTCTTTATTAAAAATTAAAATATTTTAATATTAAATTTATGATATTTTAGGAATTTAAACTAATGCTAATATATTTGGAAATTTTTTTTTGAAAAATGTTATTTTTGTCAATTGTTTTTTTCCAAAAACTCAAAATTAGATCAGAAGGAGAGTTAAATGCATTTAAGTTTTGCATAAAAAATTTGTAAAACATTTTATAAAATAAAAGAACATTCTAAAAATGTTATAAAATAAAACTGGTGGAATATTTAAAAAAATTCTACCAAAATGCATTTAAAATGAATCATTCAATCACTAGACCACCTTCGATCATTTTAGTTTTTATTTTTATACCTTTTAATGTATTTTTGGTAATGTACATATCTTTAACAAAATTAAACTATTATTCACCAATTAGATTTAGTAAAGTAAATAAACTAGATTAATTGGTCAAGTAATATGAAAAAAATTCGGAATAGTGTTATGAATTGGATAAATTTATGTAAAATTCTCAAAAACTGCAAAAGACTTTTTTGGGTATTTGGTCAGTGGACCTAATCAAGTTTATATTTTAGTTATTTGAAAAAATTAAACAATATATAATTTAAAGATTGTATTAACATTGTAATGTCATAATTCAGATACAAATTTGGCAGTATTTTCCCAAGTGTGGTTATAGAAAATAAGAAATGAAAATTTAATGAGAATAAAGGGAAAATCATTAGACACACACACACGCTATTGCTTTTTTAGTGTAATGAAGTTGTCAAAGTAGTTAGAGAGTGTTTGTGTGTGTGTGAGAAAGAGAGAGGGATATGGTCTTAAAGGCTTTTTCCCTTTTTTTCTAATGAATTAATAACGATTAAAGAGATGTCATCCCCACACCTTATTCATCATTTTTATTTAGTAATTCAACTCTTATATTTATTTTATTATAAGTTTTGGAAGATAATTTTATTTCTAATTTTTAATAGAGCAAATGTCTAAAATAGCACTTTTCTAAATTTTTGTTCCAAAAATAGCATCATTAGTTGAAATTTCTAATAATAGCACAAATTTAAGAGTAAAATTATATTTTAATAGAAAAAAATTAAACTCTAAATTGGAAATAATGAACTCAAATACAATACTCTAAGTTTATGTATAATTTATTTAGAATAAATAATTATTTATGCTATTTTTGGGAATTTAATTTTATGATGCTAGATTTGGAAGAAAAACTTTAAAATGTGTTATTTTAGGATATTACTTTTTTTAATATTGTTGCATATGTTTTCTCCGATTATAAATAAACAAATTAATTAGGATTTAAAAGATACGATACGTTCGGTGAAAAAAAAAATCTATGATTTATTTGTCAATTCAGCTAAAGAGAGATACAATGACCTATTTAATATTATCTTTTTTAATTTCGGATTTTTATTAAATATCAATAATCTTTTCTTTTATACACTTATAATTCGTTAAATCTTTCGATATCTTCATCATAAATGTTGTTTCAAAACACCAAATGCCGGATTCAATATCGGATGAGATCGGATATTTTGAGAAATCTCCTATGGAAATCGGCAAAGATCGGATATTTTGATAAATCTCCTATGGAAATCGGCAGAAATCATTCGTACTACAAAGTTACGTAATCAAATTATTGTACCGATTCTAATTTATGTTGAATCGAGTATTGGAGATCGAATTCTACCTCCAACAATTATAACACACAAATCTCTTTCTTTAACGTATATATTATATATTATGAACACAATCCGAAACAATTATATTCGATGAAATTATCATTTCTATTTTTTTTTAAACTAAAATACGATTAAAATCTAATTACAATCATTGAAGAAAATATTAATATATGAATTTTAATTGCATATATGATCTCTAATGGAAACAAAATCTTTTAACATATATTTAGAAAGTTTTCTTTCTCGTTTTTCAAAATTTACTGATACAAAATATTATCATTACCATTAATAATTTGATAAATTGTAAGCTATGGGAATGTTATTATTATTAAGAGAGTTGTTTAAGATAACTTTGACTCTAAGCAAAATGACTAAATATGGACTAACTAATACTCACTCCAAAGCAATAAAAATATTAATGGAAGCTAAAAGTGACATTACATCTTTTCATTTTTTATTTTCTTCAATACTAATTGCAAAATACATTACTTTAATTATCTCATGCATATACACACTTTTATTTTATTTTTAAAAATAATTTAAAAATTAAACAAATTAATCTATTTGCAGTTGACTATATATTGACCGTATAACTACCAAATCAAACATCATTCATTTTATTAAGAATTTTTGTTTAGAATTAGGTACATTAATATTTATTCATGTTGCGTAAAACTTATATTTATTAAAATTGAAAATTAGACGTATAGTATAATATATTATTACTTGTTTTTTTATTCAACCTATATAAAATAACCCATATAATTAAATTTCAACTTAAAACCTGCATTTAGTTACTCAAAAATATTATTTATAAACTACAATTAAGAAACCACCAAAATTTTAAGAAGCAACTAAGAAAATTAAAAATTGATTCACATTACTAAAACCCCAAAAATCTCTCAAAACTAATGAAGAAATTCTAAAATTCAAATATTGTATTACTTAAAAAATATTTAACGCTATACTATATGTAAATTCATAATAATTCGACACAAAAAACAAACATAATGTAAAATAAAATATTAATAATTTTAAAAATTAGTCAAATAAATTATAAAACAAAATTTTAGAATAATTTAATATTTATCACATCTATAATTCTTTATCTATTTAATAATATATAAAGTGTTTAAATTTAGTTGCATAATTTATTTTATTTTATATTTTATTTGTATAATTAATATTTAATATTTAAAAATAATAATTTAAATAACAAAGAAATTATATATGTATCTAATTTATATTTACTAAATAAATAATTAATTATAATATATAAATTTTTTTTCTTCGGACAGAGCATGGGTCTAAATCCAATTACTAGATTAACTATCATAAAAAAACTAATATCTAAGATATGTAAATTTCTATCAAAGTGCATTTGTATATGTCTATATGATATGTCAACTATTTAGCTCAGAACCAAAAGTAATCCTCAATAACAATTCTAAGAAAAGTATCAGTTTGATCACATGCAAATATTCAATCAACTTTTCCAAAAGCATAAAGATAAACCAGTTCTTATAAAACTGTTTATCAATGATAACTACTCTCAATAATCATAGTAAAATTATTTTAGTTACTAAATATCAAACAATAATTAATCTCTAAATATTAGGTAATTTTTTGAAATTTTTTATATTATAAATATTTAAATGAAAATAACAAAAAAATTATGGTTATTATTAGGAAGATCTTCTAAGAATAAACTAACTTCTGATCCTTTTATAAGAAACAAAGAAAATTAAGAATAAACATTCTACACATTACAATAAAATATTAGTTTTAGGGCAAATGAAGCCTCTAAAGTTGATGTAAACCTCTGAAAAAGTTAAAAAATAATATTAAAAAAATATATACTAAGAGACTTAAAGAGCTTACAATAACCAAAAAAAAAAGTTTCAGGAAACCCCAAATCCACAAACCCCACTTGCAATTTCTCCCCATTTCCCATCGCTCTCTCTTTCGTTTTCCTGGGCTGTGAAGCAACAGGAACTGCAAAAAAACCTTGTTTTACTCATCTTCAATTCTTCGATTTGTACTGCAATCTCTCAAAATTTTAACTTTGGGGTTGAGTTTGGTGGGAAACAGAGACAAATCTCTTGAATGCAATGTGAAGATCAACGAAGAAAAAAAAGTTAAGCAATAGTTTCTATTTTTTTCTCTCTCGGAGGTTTGAGAATGGTGGCTGCAGCAATTTCCAGCACTGACTCAAGAAACCCACCTCGAGATCGGCAAGATAAACCTCAATCTGTCGCCAACAATGGCGGACAAAGAAGACCCCGAGGCAAACAGGTTCCGTCTCGCTACTTATCTCCTTCTCCTTCTCATTCCGTCTCCTCAAACACCACATCAACCACTACCACTACCACATCTTCCTCCTCGTCGTCTTCATCCTCTGCAATACTGAAGACAAGTAAACGATACCCATCGCCTCTACTATCTCGACCAAATTCCGCTTCTAATTCCATCAAAACGCCTTCGTTGTTACCCAAACGGTCGCAATCTGTAGACCGTCGCCGACCCACGGCGGTTCCGGTCACTGTTGGCAGCAGTGGCACCGAAATGTCGGCGGCGACGAAGATGCTTATCACTTCCACTAGGAGTTTGTCTGTTTCGTTTCAAGGGGAAGCGTTTTCTCTCCCGATTAGCAAAAAAAAGGAGGCTGCTACGCCGGTTTCTCACCGGAAATCTACTCCGGAGCGGCGGAGATCGACGCCGGTTCGAGATCAGAGAGAGAATTCGAAGCCAGTGGACCAGCAACGGTGGCCAGGAGCTTCTCGGAGGGAAATTTCCGAATCTGTTGTGCCGAATCCGCTTTCTAGAAGCTTAGACTGTGGCAGTGATAGAGGAAAGCTCGGATCTGGGTTTGTGGGGAGGTCAGTGTTGCACAGTTCTATGATTGATGAGAGTCCTAGGGTTTCTGTTAATGGGAGACTGAGTTTAGATTTGGTAGGTAGGGATGAATATTTGGAAATTGGAGATGAGAGCCAGAAAAGACCAAATAATGGTTTGACGTCTACTGTTTCCTGTGACTTTACTGCTTCTGATACTGATAGTGTTTCTTCTGGTAGCACTAATGGTGTCCAGGAATGTGGCTCCGGTGTTAATGGCGAAATCTCTAAGTCAAAGAGCTTGCCTCGTAATATTATGGCTTCTGCTAGGTTCTGGCAAGAGACTAATAGCCGGTTAAGGCGGTTGCAGGATCCTGGTTCACCTTTATCCTCTAGCCCGGGTTTGAAAACCAGTAGTATATCATCAAAGTTTGGTCTTTCAAAACGGTTTTCTAGCGATGCTGTTCCTTTATCGTCTCCTCGTGGTATGGCTTCTCCTGTAAGAGGTGCTGCTATTCGCTCTGCTTCACCGAGTAAGCTTTGGGCGACAACTACATCATCTCCAGCTAGGGCACTATCTAGTCCTTCTCGAGTGAGAAATGGAGTTTCTGATCAAATGAATGCTTATAATCGCAACAACACGCCTTCTATTCTTAGTTTCTCTGCTGATATTAGGAGAGGGAAAATTGGGGAAGATCGTGTCATGGATGCACATTTGTTGAGGCTTCTATATAATCGTTACCTGCAGTGGCGATTCATCAATGCGAGAGCAGACTCTACTTTAACGGTGCAAAGACTGAACGTAGAGGTATGGCATATGAGTTTTTCATTTCCTTTTCTAATCAATAATTTTACAAAGTATCCTTTTGTGTCCCTTCTGGTTTGTAAATACTTGTAGCCACTGCTGCAGATTTAGAAATGGTATAATTTGTTCATCTATATTAGGATCTTGATGTGCTGAGGGCAAGATATATCATCATTTCAGATAAATCATGACAAGATGGACATTAAGCATGAATGTGTTAATCTTACTGAACTAGAATGGTGAAAGATTGCATAGAGAAAGAGTGAAGGTTTAACTAGATAAACTGTTTGAAGAACATGGTTTAAGTATATAAATCAATTGTTTCTTGCTGTTTCCGGAATAACATAGAATGCTAATTTACTTTTTTTTTTCTCTTTGCCAGAAAAACCTGTGGAATGCATGGGTATCAATCTCGGAGCTGCGTCACAGTGTCACTTTAAAACAAATCAAGTTACTTTTGCTAAGGCAGAAACTGAAACTGGCTTCTATTTTGAGGGGACAGGTAAGAATGTGAACTCTTTTTGAGTTTTAACGATTTCTTAGTTTAAAGAGCCAATGTTTCCAATGGAGATTTTTTTTTTTTTTCGATTTTTGAGAATAAAAAGACATATTCTACGGAAGTTGACTTAGTGATTCCTTCTTGATGTAACTAGAAAAGAAAATTGTGGACACAACTCAAATGGTAATTGCACCGTAATAGGTTGCCAACTGAATCTGGCTCATTCGTTTCTTATATCTACTTCTAAAAGTTGGTATACTTACTTGCTACCACAATATTTTGAATCTTGGTCAAGGAAACATGAGATTTTATTTATTTTTAAATGAAAACCGTAGTATTGGTATATCCCTATAGGTGAGGCATATAAAAAAGGAATAATCTATAGATATTACTATTAGTAATAGTAAACTTGTTCCTGTGTTTGTTGAATTGTAGATGGGTTATCTAGAAGAATGGTCTCTGCTGGACAGAGATCATTCAAGTTCTTTATCGGGAGCAATCGAAGCCTTGAAAGCCAGCACGCTTCGTCTACCAATTGTTGGAAAAACAACGGTGAGTACCTATGTTACATAATAACTCTGATATGATTGTTTGGCTTAATTTTTAAAATCTTAGGTTATAAAAAAATTAAGCAGCTTCTCGAAATTGTTTAGGTTGATATCCAAGACCTTAAGCTTGCTGTTAGTTCAGCCGTCGATGTAATGCAAGCTATGTCATCTTCCATATTCTCGCTTACGTTGAAGGTATAATTCTCTTTCACTTTCACTGACCATACACGATTTTTTTGAAGTTAAAACAAAACCCTTGTGGTTCATGGATTCATTTGTGACGATGGTGAATGTTATTATCATGGCTAGGTGGATGAAATGAATTCTGTAATGGTTGAAACCGTGAATATAACTGCAAAGGAAAAGGTTTTGCTTGAAAGATGTCAAGGTTTCTTATCAGGAGTAGCAGCTATGCAGGTAATGAATCTTTCTCTTCTTTGTTCTTGTTTTTGAGTCTGCTTTACTCTGCGATTTCTACTCTCTTCTGATATCGATTTGGGGTAAACGCAATCAAACAGGTAACAGATTGTAGCATGAAAACACACGTAATACAACTAAGTCGGATACCAATCACAAGCAGCTTGACTTCACAACAACTGTAGAAAAACTGATCTTGTTCAAGAGAACAGATGTGTTCTTTTTGACTACACTACTCTCACCAAGAACAGATTTGCTAACACGGGCCTTTTCCTTGCTCGAATCCCGACCTTATCGTTTTCAAACCAAGATAAAGGTGAGATTAACAAGTTTATCATCATCATCATCATCATCTCTTTCCCTCTCTCCTTGCTCTCTCTTCCTTCTCATAGTTCTACGTTTGTCTTTAATGTAAGATTGCAAGTAATGCCTCTAAAGTAAGTTTAGTTTTGTATACAGAAGTTTTTTTTTTTGTTTCTAATGGTTCTTTGGTTTGTGTACATATAACGATTTAGTAATGTATGAATCACTGATTTTGTGTTTGATGTATCAATGCTTTGTTGTTTGTTTACTGAAAAGCCTCGAAGGAATTTGTGAATATTAAAAGCTAAGTAATACTAAGTAAAAGAATTGAATCAAATCGTTCCTTTTGCTTTCGTTCTACGATTGAAACTAGCATTATACATTTTAATAAAAAACAAAAAAAAACTACTGTTGCAATGCGCCGATGTCAGCCTCGCCGTCGTTATTGTCAAACTCCGGCAACGGTTGCTCGTTAAGATCTATCCACTGCAGTAAGCTCTGCTTTCGATCCGACATCTTTGTAGAGCCACTCCCGTTAGTAGGACTGGACTTCTCTCCATCGCTTTTGCTTCCACTGCTGAAAATAACATCGTTAGGATTGCGTTTGTGACAGCTGAGAACGTCTTCCTGGCCATGAACACTCCCATTACTGGGACTCAACTCGTTGTGACTGCGTTTGGGAACGCTTAGAACGCCTTCGTAGTGACGACGTTTGTGTCCACCGAGAGCTTGCCCTGTTGGAAACACACTATGACATATAGAACACTTGTGGATTTTTCCAGACGGGGACATTATCGTTCTTGGCCGCGTTTTGTCTCCAGCTTCTGCGGTTGCGTTTTCAACAAACTGTTGTGGCTGCTTAACCCGGTGGATAGCCTTGTGACCACCTAAAGCTTGATACGAAGAAAACACTTTTCCACAGACGCTACACTTGTAGGAATCCAACTTCATCGGCTTCTGCGGTTGTGGTTGCGTTTGAGTTTGCCTTTGAGGTGGTTGCGTTTTCGAACGAGAAAGCTGGAGGAGGATGAGAGCAGCGAATTCTTCTTGAGACGGAGAAGAAGTCGAAGGATCTTTATCACTGCCAAGACTATCCAACCAAGGCTTATAGAAAACCTCGTTGTCCTCTTCTTCTTGCCGCAATTCAGCTGAGGTTCTCTGTTTCACCCTAGAAGAAGGAGAAAGATCATCACCATCAGGAGAACGCTTTCTTTTTGACTGTGCACTACTTTCAAAACTAGGTTTAATGTTCGCAGACTCTTCTTTTTCTTTTTCTTCTTTTCGCCGGAATTCTGAGATTTTGAGTGTCGCCGTCGCAGTAAAAGAGGAATAAGGATCTTCATCATCACTAGAACGTACTCCCAACCTACACTCAAGCGAAACGTCGCCGTTTTCCTTTTCTCCTCGCGGCGATTCTGAGATTCTGTGAATCACCTTCTCAAAAGAGGAAGAAGGATCTTCATCACCACCAAAACTTTCAAACCTAGGTTTAACAATTGCACAATCTTCCTCGCATTCTCGCCCAATTTCAGAGTTTCCGTCTTTCACCGTCTCAGAACAAGACGAAGAAGGAACTTCATTATCTTTATCCTCGTTTAAGCATACGCGTTTCGAGGAACGATCTTGATCAGTATCATCATCACATTGAGATGTAATAATTTGTTTTGATTGTTGATCAAGATTCTGCAACATACGCTTAAGCAAATCAGCTTCGTTTGCAAACACGTTCTTTTCAGCTTGTTGCATCAGTTGCTTCGGAACATTGGACGTTGTTGTCGGCGAGAGTTCGATTACCGTTTTGATAAGATCCATACTCCTCCGATCTCTCTCTTTCTCTCTTAATTACCAATCACTTATAAAGAAAACTCGTGAGTGGTTTCGTCTCCTGTGTCTTACTACTTCTCACTTATATATAGGTGTGGCGTAGGTCTCACTTGTCCATTGTTATTGTTCCTAATTATATTTGAATAATGGAAAGTGAGTTTGTAAACAAGAAATATTTATTTTCCTTTTTAAAATCTCGAATTGTTATAGATTAACTCAATCTGTATATATCCTTTTATTTTAAAATTCAACAATACAAAAAGGTAGTTTTCCTTTTTTTTTGGGTCGTAAACAAAAAGGATTTGATGGGAATAAACACAAAAAAAGGAAACTCTTTTCCTCGGAATCGACTTGTGTCGCGTGGGACACGCGTTAAACCAAACTCGTGCACGTCTGATTGGTTTTAATTTTTTTTAAAATAGATTTATATAAGCCAGCTGTCAATATATCTGATTGGTTTATTACTTTTCTTGATAAATAATCTTGTTATTTTTTTAATTCAGTTCAAACGTTAATATTTTCCGCGTGGAAACATTATTTTTAATTATTATTATTGATTGATAAACTTCAGTTTTCTTGCAAGTAAATGTAATGTACATCATAAATAGGCCTACAAAATGCAAGAATTTTTAAAAAGGTCAATTGTGAGCTTATGCCACGTGGCAAGTGTTACACCATTGATTGTCGAAAAGTAAATCAGATTTGATTCAGACGTGGTTCTTTAGACGTGACGTGGCGAGATTAGGCTATGAGGTCAGCTTGACACATCATCGAGAAGGAGAAACACGTCTGATTCTTTACATGGGCTTAATGTAGGCCCATTATTAGTTATTTATAGCCCAGTTTAGCGTTTAACGTCAATAACAACTGTATTGATTCAGTTCTTTCTGTAACGAGAGAATTTGAAATTCAAAACGCTCATTTTTTCTTCAAATCTACCCCCCTCTCTCTCTCTCTCTACAGTCAGAGTATAAACCCTAGAATTCGATCTGTGTTCTTAAGGATGAATTTGGTACCGGCCGTTGGTCGCGAGCTTTCGAATCCGCCCTCCGATGGGATTTCTAATCTCCGGTTTTCTAATAGCAGCGATCATTTACTAGTGTCTTCATGGGATAAGGTTAGACACGCCTTCTTCTCTCGGACTTTATTATTCTGCTCGTTTAAAGTTTGATCTGACTAATATGATGCTTTGATTGTGTAACTGGATCGAAGAGTGTAAGATTGTATGATGCGAACGCCGATTCGATGAGAGGGGAGTTCAAGCATGGCGGGCCGGTTCTTGATTGCTGTTTTCATGACGAATCTTCTGGATTTAGCGTCTGTGCCGATAATAAAGTTAGAAGGTCTGTTAGTTTGACCTTTTTTCTATCGAAGCAGTGTAGATAAAGCTTTCATTGTTCTTTTGGAAGTGAGATTTAGTGTTACCTCTGGTGTAGGAGAGTATACAATGGATTCTCTTAATCGATTATATAGCTAACTTGGAACTGCGTAATCTTGTTAGCGACCTTGGAACTCTGAACTTTTAAAAATTTTATAAGCGACCTTGAAACTTTTGAATTTCTAACTTGTAGTGGCAAACAGATTGAACTAGATGTGTATCTCGAATCGGAGGCTATTGGGTATTAATGCTTCCAGTAAAGGACATGTCAGATTGCTGTTGTTTAAGTTATTCCTCGTTTTTTTTTTCAACTATGATTAGTAATGCCTGTGAAAATTTATCCATGGAATTCAGGATCCTTGAAAGAAAACGTATGTGCTATAGCGTGTACAATGTATTGTGAAATTATGCTTATGGGTGCTTATCTTGCTATACCTCAGGATGGACTTTAATGCTGGCAAAGAGGATATTTTGGGAACTCACGATAAACCAGTGCAATGTGTTGAATATTCTTATGCTGCAGGTTGGTAAAGTGGTAATCATGTTTCTTATGCTTAGTTGAAAACTTACCTTGTTGGTACTTGGTGCTTTTCATGGCTAGATAAGTCAATTGTTAATTAAACATTGGTGAAACTGTTAAAAGTTGCTCAGATATTATCTGTTAAATGTATAGATTGTCTTTCATGTTGTGACTTTATTTAGAACTAAGAATTTAGCTTTCAGCGTTTTGGTAATATTACTTGAACACTATGTTTATGTGACGTTATAGGGCAAGTGATCACTGGAAGTTGGGATAAAACAATTAAATGTTGGGACCCAAGAGCTGCAAGTGGGCCGGAGCGCACACAGATTGGAACATATCAGCAACCTGAGCGTGTTAACTCCCTTTCTCTTGTTGGAAATCGTTTGGTAGTGGCAACAGCAGGAAGGCATGTCAACATATATGATCTCAGAAATATGTCCCAGCCTGAGCAAAGAAGGGAGTCCTCACTTAAGTACCAGACAAGATGTGTACGTTGTTATCCCAATGGAACAGGTTAAATTGGCTGATATGTTGCTTTCGGTGGTTTTTTCAACAGTCAAAGTTTCTTTCTAGTATACAGTCACCTCAATTTCCTCTTCCACACTTTTGATTTTCATAATACTTTGCAGGATATGCCCTTAGCTCTGTGGAGGGGAGGGTCTCGATGGAGTTTTTTGATCTATCAGAGGCTGCTCAAGCTAAAAAGTATGTTCCTAATGTTTTTTCTGTTACCTCTTTATGATGAATTTACTCTCTTTTTTTTTAATCTGATAATTATATTATACTTCTTTTCAGATATGCTTTCAAATGTCACCGGAAATCAGAGGATGGAAGGGACATTGTCTACCCTGTAAATGCGATTGCCTTCCATCCGATGTAAGTCTTTATCTTAGAAGGAATCGGAATTTTTCCTTTCAGATATATGATTGCCTCTAGATATACCTAACTTTTCCGAAAAACGGCAATAAAATACAGTTTAGTACGTGATGGAGGGGCAGAATCTGTTTGTTTAAAATGTCGAAAATGAAACAGCTTATTGTGAAATTTCTGGTTTGAAACATATATAGGTGGAGGAATATAGTTCAGAGTATTGTGGATGATAAATCTTCTTTTAAGAAACTTCTGTAATATTTGTCGTCCATCGCCTCTAGTAACCTAACGGTTTTAAAATGATAGTTATGGCACTTTTGCTACGGGTGGTTGTGATGGTTTTGTCAACATATGGGATGGTAACAACAAGAAGAGGCTATATCAGGTTAGCAATGTGACAAGAACTTTTGAGATTTATTTCTTACAATGTTCCTGGTAAGTGCGACACCTGGTAAATACGGTCTTGATTGCTCCTCTTTTTGTGTAGTACACTAAGTATCCAACGAGTATTGCGGCGTTGTCATTCAGCCGAGATGGTGGATTACTGGCTGTTGCTTCTAGTTACACGTTTGAAGAGGGAGACAAACCGTAAGAGTCTCACTCTCTATAGTGCTATTAGATATGATTAGACATGTAGAAACATACATACATGTTATTGTGTTTCCTCTTTAAACCAATTCTTGAGTGTTGGGTTTCTGCAGGCATGAACCCGATGCAATCTTTGTTCGAAGTGTTAATGAAATCGAAGTGAAACCGAAACCTAAAGTATACCCAAATCCTCCAGTATAATCAGAAATTATAGAATGATGAGCAGTTAGTTGGACTTGGTGTTGGTTTCCCAAAGAAGATTGTAGCATTTCAGAGTGTGTTTGAAAACTTATTTTGGCTGTAAAGTGGAGTGTGAACATTACAATGGATTCAGAATCTGAGGTTGTGTTCCTTTGGTTTTGAGTAAATGGACTTTACTATCTCGTGGTAGAAAATAAACTCTTGTTTCTTGTTTTGTTTTGACTTTGATTAGAATCAAAGTTAATTAACGTAAGTGAACTGTAAGCAAGAAACAAGTATTATACACATATACGTTTGCTGCTTACAACCAAAAAGAGTTCACTTAAGTACCTACGCCATTCTCTATCCACCTGCAACAGATTCAGCTTCTTCTTCTCACTCTCCATTGCCTCAGGCACGAATCATCTGTTGAATCACATTTTTCATACAACCATTTTGAGATTTGCAATGTCTTTCTGTCATAATTTCTTTTCATTTGTTTCTCTACCTTTCAATTTCTTTGCAGCTTCTTTAGCAAAAGCTAAAGCTGTTTCTGCTTTGGCTTCTGCTTCCTCAGCTTCCTTTGCAGCTTCTTCAGCTTCTGCCATGGCAGCTTCTGCCTCTGCAACTGCCTGTCCTGCAACCAATTCCGCCTCATGTATGTTCATACTCTTCATTCTGGCTAACTCTATATCAATCTGTGACCTTGTCTGAATATTCACTTCATCTCTGTCTGTTCTAGGTGAAGGCGAAGAAAGAATACTCTGTTTTCCGGAAGATTTCCCCATATTTCTTTTCTTGTGGGCAGATAAAGGAGTGTTCGGAATTCTATACTTGTTTTTAACCTGTAAAGACAAAACCCACACAAACTGAACATTGCAAGTCACTACGAATGAAGCATGTCTCTGTTCTACTAAAAACCCACAAAGACTTAACATACTATTCAAAACAAAACTATATGCATATTGCTACCTGCTGTCAAATACATTAAATGAATGCATTGAACCTTACCTTGAGAAGTTTACTACAAGCTGTCAAGTCCTTAAGCTTGGTAGACAGCAACCGTTTGAAGTCTACCGGAGCGTTATAATGTTCCTATACAGCCGAATCAAACACCGATACAGTCAATCCCTTATCAGTCTTTTACAAGGAAGTTAAGCAACTCATCTTAAAAACGGTAATCGTTCATGTAGAACTCATTATTTCCCATGCTTGAATCAAATAGTTAGATAACAAAAAGTTATTTCCATCAATAAATATCTCTACTTAAAAAAAAACTAGTAACTAGAGCAAAATTCCTATCCATTTAAGCTTAATTTGGGTTATAATGGGTTTTCATCTGCAATGGTGACTTGATAGATTTAGTTGACAACATATAACCCACTGAGGATCATCAGATTGAAATGTAGCACGATAGGACTTAGCTGCAGACAAAAATTTAACAATAAGCAATGTCTATGACTATGAATAAGAAGTAAAACTGAATACCTCAATGTAGGCACGGATTGATGTTTTATTAGAGCCACTAGGCTCCTTCAAGGTAGCTATTGCTTCCATTATAAGGTAATCCAGCCTGCCACGTTTTCATAGGTTACAACAAGGCGTGAATAGAGAGACCCATTATCAATTCACAGCCAAAAACTGATGGCATATCCTACATTTTGAGATTTATCCAACAATCCATGTTAAAAACTTCAGAAATAGCATAAACAGATATGCAAGAAACATTTTCTCTTCAATAAAAAAACACATACAGCTCATATTTCTAACCTTAGATTAAGCCTGCTTGGAGCAGGAGTAGTAGAAACTTCCAGTGAGTTATCTTCCTGTTTAGGAAGGGATTGCGTCCTTTTAACAGCTAACCTAGACCTGTAACGCGATCCCCACCCATTTGCCACAGCACTCATATTTCTCCATTTGTCCTGTCCCAATACAATAAACAAACCCCAATCTAAAATCATAATCACAAAACGTTAGAGTTGACACAAAGAATAAGAAGGAATCATGACCTTAAGATCTACATTGGATCGTAGGTACAAGACTCCACTAAATTCAGGGTCTCGGAGAACTGTGCGCCATTTACCAGGACCATGCTTGATAACGCCAGCTTTTAAAGCTGATTCTTCTTCTTGGGTCCATTTCTGCTTAAGAACACGCATCACGATTTCGAAACGCAACTACACAGCCTGCTATGTCAATGTTAACTGTTCTGCAACAAAATAGATTATACGTCAGGTGACCAATCAAGCATAAGAAAAATGTCTTTATCAGATCCACAATTCCGACTCTGTTCCCAACCATAACTAACAGTCATGACCCCAAGAGTAGTTTATCACAGTAAAACCCTAATTTTCTCTACCACGGAAACCCTAAAAGGTAGTTTATCGAGCAATCCAAGATTAATTCAGAAACCCTAATTTGCTGAAAGATTTTGAAGTCATACCAACTTTTTATTTTTTCTATGGAAAGTTCAACAGATGACCGTGAAATATCCCTTCACGGTCAAGAAAGTAAATAGCAAAACCCTAGAAAAGAAAAATCCTCCTTCATGCTGAAGCCAAATCTCATGCTGAGAATATAACAATCGATAAAAGAAACAGATGAATTCACCAGAATAATCAGATATTCGAGGGGAATTTGATCTTCTCGAATATAATTCTTGGTAGAAATCTTCGTCAGATTGAGAATCTTCTGATAGACTAAAACCAACACAACCGTTCAGAGTAAGGAACCTCCGTCAATTTTTTTTACGGCTAACTAATTAAGTTTAAACCGCTCTTTTTGTTTTTGTTTCTAAACGGCTTTCTTTTATTGCAGCAATATTAATTAAGCTAAAATTTTCAACATTTTAATATAATAACAAAAAATCCTGGTATAAGTCACCAAAAATATCGTAAACAAAAAAAAATTTAGATATGCAAATGTGAAAATGTATACTAGTTGTCAAAATTCAAGCAACAATCGGAATAATAATTAATAAAAGTTTCGTCTTAAAACGTTTATTTCAAAATTTTCATAAAAATATTCGCAAATTATATAATATTGTTTAGTTTTTATAAGAATACCATAAAATAGCATCTTTTAAAGCTTTTCTTCCAAAATTAAATTCCCAAAAATAGCACAAATACTTATGTAAAAATACTTATTTAGTTTAAATAAATTATACATAAACTTAAAGTATTATATTTGGATTCATTTTTTCCAATTTAGGGTTTAATTTTTTTCTATTAAAATATAGTTTTAATGGATTTTAATTTTAAATTTGTGTTATTATTGGAAATTTAAACTAATGATGCTATTTTTGGAAAAAAAACTTAGAAAGTTGCTATTTTAGACATTTGCCCTATTGTTTATTAGTAAATATAAATTAAATATTTATATAATTTTTTATTTTTATTTAAAATTATTTTGAATATTAATTTTGTATATATAAATTAAGAAAATAAAAATAATTATTTTTTATGAATTTAATAATAATTTTTGGTTAGTTTAGTAAACTATATTGATTCTGTAATCAAATTAATAACAATAGCATATATTGTAATTATTTTAATAATTTAAATTCATTTTTATATTTATTTAAAACTCACTGGGGTGATGATACCTCAGCATGATATTTCTGTTAATAACACGTTATATTAAGATTATTTTCTTAAAATATTTCTCAACTACTATATTAGAGATTGTAATCTAATATTCTTTATGTTCCTAATTAAAAAACGTTTTGGTTTTTAATTTTGTTTCATAAAAATATATTTTTTATAAGTTTTCAATATATTTTTTGTTAGTTAATAATTATAAATTATAAAAGTTAAGAAAGTGAGTTAAGTTTATTGAATTATTATTGGTTTAGAATTATAGGAAATTGTTAATCAGAAAACAATGTATTTATAGTTCAATTTTAATTTAATTTTTTAATATATGTGAAAAATTGTAAAACATTTATTATTTAAAACATTTAGTATATGAAAGTAAACCTTGTTAGATATTTCTCTTTTTCTTTTAACTGAGGATAATACTGTTTTTGTTTTATTTTATTCAACCTAAAACAATAAGTCATACCAATTATTCATGCATTTTTGCTTGATTTTGGTTAAAAAAACAAGAGAATGTTTAAATGGTGGATGAAGTTAGTTGTATACTTTTTTGGAATTTGCTGCTTAAATAAAGAATCTTCTTAGAGTTTGTAAACATCATATTCTTAATACTATAAATAACATTTTAAAAAAAATGGTTTCAAATATAAAATTGTAAAAATAACACAAATAATTATTTTATCTAAATAAATTATATATAAACTTAAAACATTATATTTGAGATCATTTTTTTTATAATTTAAAGTTTATTTTTTTTCATTTAATATATTTTAATTTTAAATTTTTGATATTATTAAAAATTTGATCTAATATGTTAATTTTGGAATAATTTTTTTTTTAAAATGTTATGTTAGACATTTATCCAAATAAATAAATAGACAGTGGTAAATGCGGAAACAATAAAAAAGACAAGTAAAAAATCTGGTTAAGTCAAAGCAGTGGTTAAATATTAGTGCTAATTACGTGCACGAGAAGACAAGAAAGAGTCAACAAAGTTGGCCATCTAATGAACGCTTATTAACACATTTGAATCCATTTTTCGAAATGATATAAACTTCACAAAGTGAGTATAGAAATCGTCGAAGAAATTATTATGGCGACAAAGACCGATGATTTTGCCCCATTTCCAGTTAAAGATCAGCTTCCTGGAGTCGAATTTTGTGTTTCGAGCTCTCCAAATTGGCGTATGCTTTTTTCTTTTGTGTTTACTTAGCAGTCGAATTATGCTTAATGTTAAATTTTTATGGGTTAGGACAATTAGTGTTTTGTGATTAGTTTAACCACAATGATGCAGCTGAAGGCATAGTTCAAGGGTTTCAACATTACATAGTTATGCTTGGAACTACTGTAATTATACCTTCAATACTTGTCCCTCTCATGGGTGGTGGTGACGTAAGCTTTATCATTAACCTCGTTCTAATTACAGCTATTTTTTGGTAAAATGAAAATAAAATCGACGTCATTTTTAGGTGGAGAAAGCGGAAGTGATCAACACAGTATTGTTCGTGTCGGGAATAAACACGTTGTTACAGAGTTTGTTCGGAAGTCGACTTCCTGTCGTCATTGGAGCTTCTTATGCTTATGTCATCCCTGCACTTTACATTACTTTCTCTTACAGATTCACTTACTATCTCCATCCTCACCTGGTTAAAATTACAAACCCATTTTCTTGTTATCAAAAACGGGTTGTATGATTCAAAACAGAAAAGTTGAAAAGCTATTGTGTTATTACAGAGATTTGAGGAGACAATGAGAGCTATCCAAGGAGCTTTAATCATTGCTTCTATATGTCATATGGTAATGGGTTTCTTCGGCTTGTGGAGGATGTTGATCAGGTTAGGAGTCAAATTTGTTGAATTAGTACTTGTGGAAAAAGTAATCTAAAACCCTAATGTTTTGCTTTTTTGGTTAGGTTTCTTTCTCCCCTTTCGGCTGCTCCTCTCGTGATTCTCACCGGCGTTGGCCTCGTTGCGTTCGCATTTCCTCAGGTAACCAAATCGGTTTGGAACTTTTTGTTGAGAGTATTCAGTTCATGTTTTTTATTTTCTGTTGCAGCTTGCGAGATGTGTAGAAATTGGTCTCCCAGCGTTGATCATACTCATAATTGTATCTCAGGTTTCAGTTAATTTTCGTGAGATTTCTTTACAAAACCCATCAGTTCTGAATCTCTGACAATGATTGTTGAATGTTGTGTGCTAATATTTTCCAGTACCTTCCTCACTTGTTCAAATGTAAAAGATCTATATGCGAGCAATTCGCGGTTCTGTTTACAGTAGCGATCGTCTGGGCTTACGCAGAGATTCTGACAGCAGCTGGAGCTTATGAAAAACGGCCTGATAATACACAGCTTAGTTGTCGTACAGACCGGTCCGGTCTCATTAGTGCTGCTCCATGGTCTGATCATCTTACATCTTTCATTGGATCTCCTCTGTTTCCAAAAGAAGGATTCTCTGACGATTTCTTCTTTCTCAGGGTGAAAATTCCATATCCATTGCAATGGGGACGTCCAAGCTTTCATGGAAGCGATGCATTCGCAATGCTGTCTGCTTCTTACGTGGCGATTGTCGAGGTTTTTGTCACCATTTCAATTCAGATTTTTGGTTTACAGAAGGACTTATCTTTCTTAAAGAGCACGTTTTGTGTTTGTTCAATGGACTAGACGACGGGATCGCTCATAGCCGCTTCAAGATTTGGCAGCGCGACTCATATCCCTCCCTCCGTGCTTAGTCGGGGCATCGGATGGCAGGTAAAATGGATTGATATATGATTCGATTTCAAGAAGGTTAGTATACAATGAAACCGATGTGTGTACTTTGTGGAAATCTAAAACATAACAGGGCATAGGCGTTTTGCTTGATGGACTGTTTGGAACAGCAACTGGTTCTGCTGCTTTGGTGTAATGCCATCATTCTCTTCGGCTTTTCGGGTTTCTTGAACCAGGAAAACTCCTTTTTCAGATCCCAGACTTTAACCTTTTCTCTTCTTGTTCTTCTCATTTTGTAGTGAAAATGCAGGGCTACTAGGATTAACAAAGGTCGGGAGCAGAAGAGTTGTTCAGATATCTGCAGGTTTCATGATCTTCTTCTCCATTTTCGGTAATGATCAAACCCGTGAAATCACTTGAAAACAATCAGTCTTTTTTCTTTCTGTTAAGAAAGTAACTGCTAATCTTGGTTAAACACAGGGAAGTTTGGGGCTGTTCTTGCTTCAATACCATTACCGATCTTTGCGGCCTTGTACTGTGTTCTGTTCGCCTATGTTGGTATGTATAACTCAAGAACTAAGCTCTTTCTGATCCTTTTAGCTTTCTATAAATGTGATTGAGATCAAGCAGAGAACCTTGTGCACAGCTTCTGCAGGACTTGGCCTTCTTCAATTCTGCAACTTGAATAGCTTCAGGACTAAATTCATCCTCGGATTCTCCATTTTCATCGGTCTCTCTGTCGCACATTACTTCACCGAATATCTATTTGTCTCTGGTCGTGGCCCCGTTCACACTCGTACTTCTGCTGTAAGTGCCAAAGAAAAACAAAAACCTGACATCATCAGTTTATGTCTCTTGTCTCTTTTGTACTGATTCGTTTTCTGATGTTGCCATCGGCGAAGTTCAACGTTATAATGCAAGTGATATTCTCTTCGGCTGCAACGGTGGGGATAATGGCGGCTTTCTTGTTGGACTGTACTCATAGTTATGGACACGCCTCCGTAAGAAGAGACAGTGGAAGACATTGGTGGGAGAAATTCAGAGTATACCATACTGATACTCGAACCGAAGAGTTTTATGCATTGCCTTATAACCTTAACCGATTTTTCCCTTCTTTCTGAAAACCCGGAAGACCAAAACTCAGTTTTTTTCAGAGTTTTAGAAACCTGCATCTATATGTATGTATCACAAACCAAGCTTCCACCTAGAAACTCTTTGTATGTACCCTTTTTTCTGCCGTTTTACCAACACTATTGTATGATAATACTACATGTGTTTCCTTATAGATTGTAACAGCTACATATTCAACAATGGTTAGGAAAATTGAGCTTCAAACTCTTTTAGTTTTGGTGAATTGATCATTTTAGTCCGGCTGGAGCTGTTGGACTGCCTCCTCCGTGGGCTTCCAACGACTGTTACAAACAAAGCGTATTTTCATATTACCATGAATGAAGGCAACAAAAAAGATATACTTGGTTTTTGGTGAATGTAATAAGTACAATGTGAAAGTTACCTGTTTCTCAAATGAACTGTCCTGCGAGTCAGCTATCTTGTCTGCAATTCCATAGTCAATAGCTGCTTGAGCTTGGAGATATTTAGGTTGCTTGATGTCCTCGTTGATCTGCTCTTTGGATTTACATGCTCCCTTAGCTAACAGCTCGATGTAGTGTACTCAGTATTTGCATCAAGTTCCTTGGCCTGCCAGCGGATTATTCATTACAGCACTGGTGAAGAAACTTGAGGGGAAATACATGCTCGATCTGTTTACTTTTGGCAAATACAAATTTTCAGCACTATTAACCATAAAACTTAACGGAAGGAGAACAACATCAATGCCTGAACAGAAAAGGAAACAGAGTAACAAAGCAATAGGTATAATAGTAAGTTATGGACAATTGAAAGTTTTACTGGCATGCCAATGTAGCATATTCGAGCATCCAAGAGCAAGGAAGGCAAATCTGGAGGAATAGTTCTTGGTCTTTCAGATTAAGGTGGTAGCCGTGAGCGAACAACACTCGACAAATCGGAAAACAATGGCCGTGTGCAGCCGTCAGGGCTCTCATTGATCAAACTTCAAAGCTTCGTTTTTTTTCTGCCTTTTTGGTACAATTCTTTATCGCTTTGGTTTACTGTAGAAATTTAGAGCTGATACGGTTTAGATCCGGTTAAGGAAAACTGTGCATTTCAAAAAAAGAAGAAGAGAGAAACGGTCATAAAACCCATTGCCAAACAGAACCTAAGCGACAAAATTCAAAATTAGAATATGTGCCAGCTCATAAGGATATCATTAACCGTGGTTGGCAGTAACCCAGTTATATGACTACACGTGTCCTATACGAGCCGTTACCTACAGATGGATGATTTCTCTTATAAAATACACCTTCAAAACACAGCATCGGTAGAAACTAGAAATCGAAAAAGTCAGATCTAGATCTCATCTTGAGGGGCGTCTTCATAAACGCCCTCCGATTCTTCTTCGTTTTTTCCTGCAATTCTAGTTTGTACTTCTCTTCTTCCACTAAACGAAAATGAGGGAATGCATCTCGATCCACATTGGTCAGGCTGGTATTCAGGTCGGAAATGCCTGTTGGGAGCTTTACTGCCTTGAACATGGCATTCAGGTTCGCCTCGTCCTCTCCCTCTCCCTATCTCGTATATATTTGTGTTATTTTGCTATATTTTCTGTGTTATTTTGCTATATTTTTCGTATTTCGTTAGATCAGATCTGAGATATTTTATGTTACATTCACTTGTTATTAGGAATTCTCAGATCTGGGGTTGATGCACTAAATTCGTTTTTATAACAAAAATGTTCGATAAACGAGCTTTTGTAGATTTTGTTACAAATATTACCTGTTTATATCTGTGTGCTTTTTTAATAACGTGTCGATTATGTATTTCCCATATGTAAAAGTTGTTTTCGTTGGGATTTTCTCTAGTAATAGTTGATTCTATGTCCTTAGATCTTTGGATCTTCTTCCTTTTGTTTATGTGCTTCCTTACTGATGTGTTGTTTTTATATGGATCTGGAATGGTACAGCCAGATGGCCAGATGCCAAGTGACAAGACTGTTGGAGGAGGTGATGATGCTTTCAACACCTTCTTCAGTGAAACCGGCGCAGGGAAGCACGTTCCACGTGCTGTGTTTGTCGATCTTGAGCCAACTGTGATCGACGAGGTCAGAACCGGTACTTACCGTCAGCTTTTCCACCCTGAACAACTCATCAGCGGTAAGGAAGATGCAGCTAACAACTTCGCCCGTGGACATTACACCATCGGGAAAGAAATTGTTGATCTTTGCTTGGACCGGATCAGAAAGCTTGCTGATAACTGCACTGGTCTCCAAGGATTCCTTGTCTTCAACGCTGTTGGTGGAGGAACTGGATCTGGTCTTGGATCTCTCCTCCTTGAGAGACTTTCTGTGGACTATGGGAAGAAGTCCAAGCTGGGTTTCACTGTGTACCCGTCTCCGCAGGTTTCTACCTCTGTTGTTGAGCCTTACAACAGTGTCCTCTCCACTCACTCTCTCTTGGAACACACTGATGTCTCTATCCTTCTCGACAACGAAGCTATCTATGACATCTGCAGACGCTCACTAAGCATTGAGAGGCCAACCTACACCAACCTAAACCGTCTCGTCTCTCAGGTATAAAGCCAACCACAAAGTTACTCGGTCTGCTTGTTTCTAATGTTATTCTCATGATCTTTGATACATCGTTTCAGGTGATTTCTTCATTGACTGCTTCTCTAAGGTTCGATGGTGCCTTGAACGTGGATGTAACTGAATTCCAAACCAACTTGGTCCCATACCCAAGAATCCACTTCATGCTTTCGTCATACGCACCAGTCATCTCGGCAGAGAAAGCCTTCCACGAGCAACTATCAGTGGCAGAGATAACAAACAGTGCGTTTGAGCCAGCTTCCATGATGGCAAAGTGTGACCCGCGTCACGGGAAATACATGGCTTGCTGTTTGATGTACCGTGGTGATGTCGTCCCGAAAGACGTGAACGCAGCTGTTGGAACAATAAAGACCAAGAGAACGATCCAGTTTGTTGACTGGTGTCCTACGGGATTCAAGTGTGGTATAAATTATCAGCCACCAACAGTTGTTCCAGGAGGTGATCTAGCGAAAGTTCAGAGAGCTGTTTGTATGATATCAAACTCGACAAGTGTCGCTGAGGTGTTCTCAAGGATCGATCACAAGTTTGATCTTATGTACGCAAAACGTGCTTTCGTTCACTGGTATGTTGGTGAGGGTATGGAAGAAGGTGAATTCTCTGAAGCTCGTGAAGATCTTGCGGCTTTGGAGAAGGATTATGAAGAGGTTGGTGCTGAAGGTGGTGACGATGAGGATGACGAAGGTGAAGAGTACTAAGAAAGAAAAAGAAAAATGGATTTTGCGTGGCTTTTATCTCATCTTTTGTGTTTGCGTTTAACCAAAAAAACAAGACTCGAAACATTCTTGTAACGAGTCTTAGTCGTCGTGTCTTTTCTCTCTGTGTCTGTATGATTATTACTCTATCTACTTGATTTTTGTTTTGTTTCACATCTCTCATAACTCTCATCTAGTGTCTGAACATAAAAAACAAAATCGAGTTTTGTTTGGCTTAAATCTCCTTCTTATTATATACTAAAGTCGTTTTAATTATTTTTTTTGATTTAAAGTGATTCAATTCATCCAGAAATAACATAATAACACCAACTTTACGTTAATTATAGAGATCGGCCGGTTGTGTTTGAATGACAAAAAATTGAAAATAGTTCTCAAGGGCATTTCTTTGTAAAACCCTTTTTATAAAGAAGTAAAGTAGAGAAGCACATATTTTTTTTTTCTTTTTAAGGAATAAATAAAAGAAGAACCAACAATAGTGTAAAATATATTTACTTAATGCAATATATATTAGCTATTACTTGTGCGTGTAAAGCAGAAATTAACATATTTGATGCTTCTAATTGAGACGAGGATCTATCCCTGATATCCTCTCATCCTCCAATAGAGCATATGGATCGATGTACGGTGTTGGTGAAACCTGAGTTCTACTTCCATCATGAACGAAATCTGCTCCAAAGTACTTACATTTTCAAAACAAAACCAATCAACATAAATCACTTTAGTTCTTCATTGCAGTTTTAAATTCAATGATAACAAAGAAAAGTTCATTTGTAGTTCTTATTAACTTACAGCGTAAAGCGCAGAGAAGGCTCCAAGAGTTAACACTATCAAAGGCCAAAACCCCAAGAAGAAAGTCCCTCCAATTGTCAGCAAGATCTTAGCCCGCGGAATCAATCCCTGAACACAACACATTTCTTTAATAACCAAAACCAACTCCTAATAAGTACATCAGCTGGTAAGAACTACCCGAATAACAAATGATCGAAATGAAGCATAAATTCGTCTATTGGCATGAGAAGGAACACTAATTTAAATGCCAATGTATAGTTATAAGTATCCAGACCTCAAGCCCTTCGCTGTTTAAAGCTAATGATCTCTCTCTTTGATTTAACAAGCTTTGGTCGAATGTGGGAGTAGTTGCAGTCGTCTTGGAGGTATTTCCAGTCTCTTTACTGGTTTTGATCTCATCTACATCCACTTCATAGTCTTGAAGCAATGAAGTAGGAGTCATACCTCTTCTCTTCAATTCTTTCATAAATAAAGATTCTGGAGGTTCTTCACCTGCAAAACTCAACAAATCAAAAACCTCACTCAACTTGAATCAAGCAATACATAAACAAACTTCTAGTAGAAACAACACAAGGATAATCTACTAAAGATCCTTTTTTGAGTTTTAACTTTGAAAAAAGAGAGTAAGAGAAAGAAACAAGAAGATATCAATCAATACAGAGCTTTGACTAGTTAACAAAACGATTAAAGAGCTAATCACGAACAATCCTGTCTAACGAGTGAACTTAAAATGTGTACTCTCCAGATCCTTCATCTATTGCAGAATGAAAATTCACTCTAATTACTACTTCTAGAGAGATTAGTAAGAGAAGACTAAGGAAACTAAATTACGAAAGCTGACCTTTGGACTGATCATCACCGTTACGAGCAGATGAATAAACCCTAACACGTCTACCAAGACGATGCCAATTCCTAGAATCGGCTAATCTGAAAACCCTTTTTCGAAATTCCAGTTTTACTGGAGATTTATGGCGGGAAAACGGTACAGGAGATCCACAAAATTTAACAATCTCCAGAGAAGAAGCCATTTTTGTTTCCTTTGTTTGTTCACTAGAATTCTCTCTGTTTTTGTTCAGTTCCCGGAAAGAATCATGATTCAGACGCTGCCGCAGAACAAATAGGAGGATTCTCACAGAAATTGAGACGACAAAATTTCTATTTGATTGGATTTTTGTGGGGGCAATGGAAAAATGTGTCAATATTGAAGCAAGTGGTGGCGAGAGGAGGCTGAAAGTTATCACCTTTAATTATGGATGCGTATTTTAGCACGAACGTTGAATACTGTACTAAACTGCGCTAAAACTCTGAGGGTGTGTGTGTGGCTGCTAATTGCCGCAAGGAGATTGATAAATTCGAGACTCCACGTCTCTCGTTTTTCTGTCTTTTTTTCTAAACCAAAGAAAGAAAAAAGAAGATGAAGAAAATCAATCATTTTAGTTTTTTTGTTTGTTCAATCACTCATTTTAGTTAATGCCCAGAAGTCAGTTTTCGAACGTTTGAGAAATATTTTAGATCTCATCTATTACTCAAAATTCGATATTTTAAAGATTAATCATATTTGTTCGTTAATCGCAAGAAGTTACGGTTATGATTGTGATAAATTGTTATTTGTTTATTTGTCGCATGTATTTGTGATTAATTACAACGGTCAAACGTTGTTCTATATGTTATAATTATTTTTTTTAACCGTTGAGTAAAACAGTATTACAATTAAAAATCTATGATTAAACGTAACTATAATTATCGGACAAACGAATAATATATATTACAATTAACATTGCAATATTAATTATAGCTATAACTACCGGGGTCGATGGTGATTAAACGGATAAAACTACCATAAAGAACAAATAAAAGTTCCAAATTTTCAAACTTTTATGTGCTGCTCGTGCTAAAATACGCACCGAGAACTATAATAACGAAACATGACAATACCACATGGCAATTAAATACCATTTGTCTCGTTTTGGTAGGTTTTTAATACAGAAACATTATTACAATATAGATTCTTTCCAACATGGCAACAACACACGATACGAATTTGAATTTTATATTTGTATTTTTGAAATTTTTTGAATTCTATATGAAAATTTGCATTCTATTAGAATAATAATTTTAATTGAAACGAGTGGTAAAAGTCTTCCGGTTAAGCTGTTTATTTGGAACGATTAAGTTGATTTTTAAGAGATTTCCAACAATTCATCAAATATTTTCATTTATTAAGCTAAGAAAGATTATATAATTCATAAAATAATTTCTTTTCTATTTTTTTGTCGACGACAATCATAAAATTTTAGAAAAATACATTAAGCGATAAAGTGTATATTTGAGATGCAATAAGATAAAATGTAAACAAATCACGATTTTATAAAATCACGCCGACGTCTTATATAATAAATACATTGATTAGAGACCTAATAAATTATTTACATTAAAAGATCATAATTTACTATCGAATTAAAAACCCAGATAAAAGCAACTTAGTTGAAATTTCAAAGCCCCTATTCACATTAAAATTGTATATAAAAAAAAACACATTTCACCAGAAAGGACACCACCTGCGAAAATAAAAACAAAAAAATTAATTAACATTTTTCCAACAATCCATTAGATAATTCATTCTAAAATCCTAATAAAATTCAAGAACATCAGTATTTTAGATTCTTAATTATGATATTAAAATGACTTGCTAATATCTCAAACAAAACTTATGTTGATGCAAAAGAAGATAAAGAGATGAGCAGAGGAACATACCCAACATAGTTTTGACAGAGATTTTCATGAGATGTGGCTTGATTGATTAGTTTTTGAACCTGAACTTTAACAGACAAACCATGTTCGACTTCATGAGAATCTCCTCCGAGCAGGTTATTGTGATCAGCAATGAGATTGGTCGGAATTGCAGAAGAAGAGAAATCGCGGCCTGTAAGCTTATTACTCATACGAGCCATTACAACTACTGCACGCTCGTTTAACACTTCATTAGCATCTCCAAGCATATTCACAGCCTGAAATAATCCAAGAATCAAATCAACAACAAACAAACGAAAGTTCACCCTCTTTTGAAGGAATGAGAACAAATAAGAAACCTGAAGAATTTCCTTCTCTCGAGTACTCCTTTGAGGCTGAGGAAGGTCTATGTCAGCGGGATCTTTATCTTCTTCCTCAGGTTCAGCTACAGCAGCTCCATTGGGATTGTTGTTACCGAGCAGGGCTAGTTGAGGGACTTCATTGAAATTGAAAAGACGCCAGTTGATTAAAGGATCGTGCACAAACGCCTCCATCATTGCCATTACACTGTCTTTGTTCGTTCTGAGAACTTGCATAACGTTTTCGCATGTTGAGCGGAAATTTCCTTCTATGCCACTTACTTCCATTGCTTTGACAAGCATTCTTGTCAGTCGGAACGGAACCTAACATTGTTCAATCAATAAAGCTCTCTCCTCATCGATACCCACAATTGTCACAAAGCAAGTATATAAATACGAGGAAAACACTATAGTTCATACCTTTTCAGGAAACTTCTCTCTATTCATAGAAGCTTCAAAACAATCTCCAAAATCAATATGCAAGATCTTACCACTGCAAAATGAAAACCATTAATAAGGAAATAGAACCAAAAGTTGGATCGTTTATGTAATGGAATACATTTTTAGTTTTGTGTACCTGTATCTATGGAGCATAAGATTACTTGGATGTCGATCACCTAACCCAAGAATATAACCAACCTGAACAAAAGGTAATGTGAAAAGTTCATTTTAATAGCAAGTTCAACATGCGTAAATTTTAATGTGATGCTAAACAAGTGGAAAACGAACAAGGATGAAAGCAACCACATACCATACTCATAACCGCTAGACTTCTAGTATAGTTGGTTCTTCTCTCCAGCCATACCTCTGAAGAGCGACTTTTTAACCAGAGAACCTACCAAGAAGGAGAATTGAAGCAACTTAGTATGCGGATTAGTTACTTGACCCACGAAAAAAACTACTAGAAGTTGGAAATAGAGTACCCTGGACAGATCATTTCCCTCTGTGTTTTCTAGAGCATACTCAAATACTTCAATCTTTGCTATAAGCGGTAGATTGTCATAGTCGGGAGCAAAACTTAACATGTGTTTATGTTCTTGATTAAGAATGATCTGAAAATTCAGAAAGACATGTGTGAGAATCAAAGGCACATTGCAGATATTCAAGAGTGAAAACCTTAGTGAATACACGGCAAACCTTTCGCGCATCTCTGTACTCTCGAATAAGATGGTGAAGGGTATCGCAGTTTGGAACCCATCCAATGAGGCCACTGTTGGGAGAGAGTGGTATTACAGAATACCGTTGGATGGACAGATCTTTTTCTGCTGTTTTTCTGGAATTCTCAAGCAAAGTATTCACCAAACCAAAAAGCTGGAAAACATTATAGAGGAAAGAGATAAGTGTGATTTTGTAGTTAGAAATGTATACGTATGAAGTGCATTGAAAACTTCAGTTACAGATATTCCAACCAGAATTCATCAGAATACCACACAACTAATTACTTTTCGAGAATCACCTGCATAACACGCTCATCTTGCCTTAGATCTTCATGTCCCTTCAACAAAAAGGCGTAGTCCTCACCGTCATTTCCATGAATAGTGAGTTTCCTTGGACGTTGTTTAGAGGTTATGACAACAAGTTGACGTGAAAATGAAGCAATCGTCACAACAGGGGCATCTAACATAAAAGAAAATCGAAGTATGGATCTAAGCAAGGAAGCCTGGGTTAGAAACATAAATCAGCTCAGACAAACTTTGGCAGCTCAATACGTTACCTGCACGATATGTTCCAGGAACCGCTAGCTCCAAGTCACGGCACAGAAGCAATTCAGGAGAAACAGACTATCCAACATGTAATGTGCCAGTCAGATTAGAACTTAAGGACAAAAGGAAAGAGAGAACCAAAGGAAAAGAGAGCTTAATTACTTCCAAATCCAATGTCGTGAGACTGGCCAGCTGTTTGTCAATGCGTTTGAAAACGTGATAGTAAAGATCCCAAGCCTAATGAAAATAAACAAATGAAAAGAAAAACTTGTCAACTCCCGTGCCTCTCCTATTATGACGAGCAGGAGATCAGCTGAATATCTTTTTTTTTTTTTTTAATTCAGTCACCTGTGTTAGTTCAGCATCTTTTCCAGTTCTCTTGTAATTGATACAGCATTCATATGCGTCTAGTAGTTCGTGACGGTAGGCCTGCATCAACAATACACTAACTTCAGTTGCGGTTATGAAAAAACATCAATAAGTTCACAAATAGCCTTTACTAAAATATATGAGAACAAACACTCCACACAGTAATTCTCTGATTCTATCAAGGTCTGGTTGATTTAAATTCTTCAAACCCAGAACACAAAAAATGACGACAGGTTACATAGCTAAAAAATTAGATGCTGCAATGCTGTATAGTTATGTGCTATAGAAAGATGAAATCAAAATACGTAAAGACACAGCCAAAGGCATGTATGTATAAGGAAAACACAAATTTACACCCAAGTTACAAAACGGGGATTGAAAATGGTCCCACCTCTATAAATGCTCTCTCCTGTATGGTCGTATTGTCCTTTCTTGCACCTTCTTCAAGCATCTCATGCAATGGTTCAAGTACTTTCAGCATTCCTTCAATGTTATGTTCACCAAAGTACAAGCGACTAGCTTCTTCCAGTGCTTCATGCCACATTTCATGCCAAAGTATCGCAACCCTGATAAGTTCATGTGATACAAGTTGCGCCTGTTTTTATGGTCATTGTGGGGGTAAAGGAAAGGGTCCACCAATCAGCTCAACTAAAATAATTAATTTTCAAATACGTCTACAAAGCTAAACACAAGAAGATGACTATTAACCTGATCAACAAGTGCACCACTGTGTTGGCGAACTTTATCAACCACCTCTTGAGCTGCAGCTCTACGCAGATTGCTTATTGATTTACATGCAACGAGAAGGGGATACATAAGTGCCTGAAAACGTTTGACAAAAGATAGTCAAGGAGAAATTATGCATTCCGGAGTTGGTATAATACTTAGTTAATAATAAAGAGATCAAATGTCTAAGATACCAACTCCAAATCGAAGTAGGTAAATTTTCGATCACAATGGCAGAGCAAAACATATTTATAATTCCCATCACAAATTCATAATATCAATGGAGATTTTTTAAAGTTAAGGTTAATGGGAAACTACAAACCTGTGGGTGGTTTTCTCCTATGCGGATGAGAAGAGACTGTATCAATTCCCTGACAGCACGATTATTTGAATGTATCCGAGCAATTATTTGAGGCAACACAACAAGCCATGTGTTAATGTTGACATGACTGAATCCTCTCTGCAATGCTGTTTGGACATCAGCCGTAGCACCATGGTTGAACCACAACGTGAGAAGGCGCAGTATATCCTAAGGAAATGAGACAGAAGGGAAAAATAATTCAACAAGAGCAACTTAGAACACAATACAAGCATTTCTTTATGTAATAGCTTTTACATTCTTCAAAGAGACCGTAGACTCTAGTCAGCAATTCACTTTTTGCTCACAACGTTCTACCCTTAAAATGCATGTTAAAGTAGATTCAACACCAGACTAAAAGTTAGAGTGAAGCAAAGAAAACTTTGATCAAACTCCCTAAAAGCAGTTACCAATGTGCTTCTTATCAGGCATATAATAATAGATCGCAAAGGGTAAGCTCATACAAAAACCATTAATGTTTGACCAGAAAATAAGGGAAGACATTTTTCTGCAAATGAAAAACAGACCACCAGTGTGGCAAACCAACCTCTCACTTCAACAAGTTTAAGAAAAGCAGCAAGGTAGGAATTTAATCTATGTGACATAACAAGGCAAAGAAAAAGAAATACATGGGTTGGGAATGTGAAACATGGAAAAGCCATGGAAGCATGCACATGTTACCTGTAAACTATCATCAACTCCTTTGGCATTAGCTGCACATGCTATAGAATGAAAATATCCAGTGACTGCAGCAACAACAAATTGGGAAGCAATTTGCCCTCTTGAAATATAATGAGACATCACTGCCGTATTGAATAACGCCCACGTGTGCCAGGCCTTAGCCCATTGAGGAGCATATATGGTAGATTTGCTAAATGCATCAAGAATTTCTGGAAAAGAGCATATTAACAACGTGTCAGGGCCAGACAGTTCGACTACACTTACACAGTTAAAAGTAACTACAATTCACCTTGAATAGAACCATCATTCAATCCAGGGGAAAGTGCCCACTGCCATGTTCCCAGTTTTAGATTTACACGTGCGAGAAGTGGAACATTTGCACCCTTGCTAGATACCATACTAGCCAGCATGTCAGATTGAGAATGTGGCAGACTTGAGAGTTCCCTTGTCAGAATCTAGAAAAAAATAAATTACATTGAGGGAAGAAACAACATGGCCATTTAAGAAAGAACTTTGGAAAATGTAAGCAAACGAACAAAACCAGACAATGCAAGTAGCTAACTGGAAAATGACATACCTGCAGCTTGGTAAATGCTTCTTTGCGCTTACGTTCCTCTCCAAGTGACCATTGGTATTTTAAGTATCCAAGCATCACTTGTGGAGGTCCATGATATTGCATGCTTTCTGGCGATACTTCTGGATCGAACTACAAAATAAGGAGGTCTCAAGTTTGACAGAACAGAATAAAGCTGCACTCTTGGCACAGAAAATCTTACAACGAGGTCTCAAGTTTGACAGAACAGAATAAAGCTGCACTCTTGGCACAGAAAATCTTACAACCCAAAACGGAAAAGGGCAATACCGGCAAGAGCTTGAGTAGGGTGGACTTCGCCTGACTGATCCTCCCACTTTTTCGACAAAGCGAGGCAAACTTGAGCCAAGTTTCAACATCTTCAGTAGGAGGTAGCACAAGTGCGCGAACAGCTAAAAGTGCTTGCCACACCTGAACAGTATTGAGAATAAAACATATTAAAAATCAGACTACCATAAGGAACAATTGAGGTCATTCCATAAAAATGTCAATTAGTTTCCTAGTTTATTGTTTAGGTGTACCTATGATGACACAAGCTTTGACTAATAGTATGAAAAGGAAGCTACTGTTCTTTATGGATCAAAAGTTGAACACATGTAAAACCAAACCTTGAATCTTGATATAAAGAAGAAAAAAAACTCAATCTGTTTCTTGTAAATATTCGTTTACTAAAGTTACCATACAACAATATTTCATGGTTAGAAATTAGAATACCATGTGACTTATCATTCAGCTCAGTGGCTCAACTAGCATGGAAACACAAGAAATACTGTACCTCCACATTACGCTTAGATCCCTGAATCCGCTGAGTCCACATATTACGAATTAGGGCTCTCCGTTCTTCAGCAATATTATTTCCCACAGGCAGCGTATAATATTCAATTACCTATTATCAACACAACAGGAAGAAAAAAACAAGAAAGTTCCATCAATGTATATGCTAATACAATATGATCAAAGTAAAGATGGAGACTTGTCTCCTAGGTTGTTAGGGAGAGTGGCCAGGAGGAGAGATCTTGAATAATTGAGATCTGACCTCCTCTAGTTCTGAAAGCTGCTGGACGCGAACCATATTGCTGTAAGCACGCTCATAGCTCTCCAAAACCTGCAGAAGCACAATTACACAAAAAGGGATACAGACATGTCCAAGTTTTTCAGTCCACGTGAGAAATATTCAAGAGCAACTACGAAGGCAACCAAGGTGATTACATGATGCTTTTACTGACAGAAACCAAACAATGGCACGCACAAAATGTTGACTAGTAGAGCTCAACATGCAACTAAGATACAAGAATGTATATTCCTAGCTCCAACAATCCATGACGTACTCAAATAGTTTCAAGGACATAATGAACAGGCTGAGACTAGTAACACATCATTACTGATACTTCTGTTCCCTTATTCACAACAGATGATTCAAAGGTATCAAAGTTAATACACAAATGGTGCTGAAAATGAAAAAATGGTGCTGAAAATGAAAAAATGGAGCTGAAAATGAAAAACCTACCAGCGCTGCAAGTTCTGTGGCAAGACATTTTCTAGCTCTTTCAACATATTCCCGCGCCTCATCATACTAATAAGGAAAAGGCAATAACCACAGGCACACATACACATAATAAGTGTATAGCAAATAGATTTAAAGAAAGCCTGCTATGAATTAAAACACAAAAGTATAGGTTCAAGTATACCTTTGCCCTCCGAACTAACAGAACAGCCCTAAAGAATGTGCCATTACTGCTTCCATCACCACTAGAAGCAGGGCTTGCTAAACCCCTAAGCTTTGTTTCATCACCATCATCTAACCGAGACACATATTCTGCCATTTGATCCCACTCTCCCATATTCCACGCAGCATTTGCAGCCTAGTAAAGTTGCAAAGAGAAATCCATGTAACCATGTAGACGTCACCAAATTTAACATAAGCAGAATTTACCAACCATTGGTGCCATTTCCAGACGCGCCGACGGCTCAGCTGGACTCCAGTACTCTTTGCAGAGATTGTTGAGCTCTTCCCATCGTGCAAGTGCAGCGAGACATCTCATTTGTCCTGCAGCATGGTCAATACGCTAGATATTCAGGACATTTCATTAAAGGAAAGAGAAGCAACACAAGAACACAGTTTAATCAATGCATAACAGAAAATGTTAGCACTGGAACATAATCCCGAAAACTAGGAGAGAGCAGCCATCAGCTTGCGAAACTTAGAAAGATCAATTCTAGGAGGGCGTAAGCAACTTAAGACACTGTTAAAATATTAGAATTCATAGAGGCCAAATTCATCTTAGTAAAAACATGACAAATAAATTTCTCAATGATAAATAAAATGCCTTCATATAGATAGATGGCTCGAGCTTATGCACATAAAACAGATGCTTGGATTTTTTTTTGTTCTGCCAACTTGGGTCTCAGAGCGAGAATGTTATGAATTAAGAACCACAATTCTGTATGAACTACTAGCTCTTCAGATCCTGATAATACATATCGACCCGAAAAACCTCAAAACCTTATTCCACAAAAAACATTAAAAGGGACAAGAGAACACTAAATCCTCCCAAAGTTAGACTTGGTTACCACAGACCTAGTGTCGCTTCTAATATAAGATGGGGATTAGATGTTTGAGATGCTTTCAAAGTGTACGCCTTGAGTGCATCATCCCATCGCTGCAGCTTCTCATACCTAGAAACAAACAATGTTACTATTTTTGAACTGATTGGGATCAAAGAAACTAGTAACCACACAATCATATGTCTGTGCGCCTATCAAACAGAGCAAGTAGTAGTGATCATGATTGAGAAAAGTCATGTTACCATGATTCTTTTAATTGCACATCAAGATGTTGTTGAGCATAGGTCAGTATGCCGACGGCAGCCTAAGAAAACAAATCCCAACCAATCAATAACGACAAATAACAAAGATGGAGAGGTGGTAAAAATAGGATACAAAATTTATTAAACCTCATGCTGGTGTAACTGATTATTTATGTGTATAAGAGCCTCGACAACAGCGACTGGATTGGCATCCATCCTCCTCGACCGTGGACCTTCAAATTCCATCTCTTTATAGTGCAGAGCTTTAGCAAAAACACGGCACTGGAAAGTTGAAAATTGAACCATTACCAAGAAAATCAGATGAATGCTTGACACGAAGAAGTGCGTTTTATAATTTGAATAGGAAATACACGAACAAACCTTTTCAGCAAGAGCCCCCAGGAGACGAATATCAATGGGAAGAGGCTTCTCATCATGCTCCATAAACTCGGCCTAGGAAAAGTATTGAGAAAACCAAGCTTATGTGACTCACATTGTGACAGGACCAAGCAACATGCTCACAAACAGAGGTAGGTTCATTTTGATTATAAACATGATTCGTATCCAACCTAATGTATACAACAGACGTTATTTTCCAGTAGAAAGACTAACAAGTTCAATCACTAAGGAAATGGTGACCTAAGCATTTTTTGTTTCCAGTCTAGCAAGATGTAGTTATTTCATTACTAAACACTATGTATTCGCATAGGTTTAAAACACTAGCTTTCAGTGAGAAAAAATGTAGTTGCAGGAAACACGCTTGATGTTCATTATAGACTGATTCAATCAAAGGAAGCAAGCTCACTGTCCTGATTTTATTTTCTTGCAGTTTAGCAAAAAACGTACCAAATTGAGTAGTGTCGCCAAAATCTCAGGAGGGATATTTGGAGATGAAAAAGCCATCTCCAAGCTCCTAACTAACTGCTTTTGGCTAGCCTCGTTCAGCTGTGCCCAACAACTGACAAAACCAGCAGCAAACAATTCTCTCCCAACAAATGGCTGCAAACACAATCATTAAAATGCATAGCATTGCAAGAGAGGAAAAGAAAGAGCATAGATGAAATACCTGCAACTGAGCAAGTTTTGCACAAGTTCTTAATGCTGGAGAGGGAGACTCCTTAAGTAATTCAATACTAAAATGTCTCATCCATTCTTCCCAATCTTCCTTGGTACTGCGTTGAGAAGCTTCTCCCGCTGTTCGTAGTCTACCATCATTTACCTATTAGATAGATAATCAAAAGCCATAACAATTTTAGCTCTTTAAAAAACAACAATGACTACAGAAATTTTACAAGAGGATCATATTAGGTCAACAACATAGTTTTTTATTCGTCTATATAAGCTGCAGGAAGGAATGCTCATGGTGAAGAGTAAAAAGGAGAGAGCATATTTTACAAACTTATTGAAGCAAACGACTCAGGTTGGTTCTCGAGGACAAAGTCTGAGTGCTTCAATGAATGTATGTTGTTATAGATAGATACGCACCCATCATTTGGATAAGAAAAAACGAAAAAGAAAAATCTAAGCTGGTTATACAATCAGCCTTATTCAGCTAAGCAATCCTATATTAGGCAATGAACCCCAAAGTTTGTCTCCTTAGCAGTACTCTTACCAATCTTTCCACCAACAAGGGTAAGATGCAGATTGCAGAGACACAAAGAAGTCATATAATAATGAGTATGCCATTAACTAGAAAGATACCGGACAGGAAGTTGTACAACATTACAGCAAAAAAAATGAGCTTAACACAAAACTTGATAAAAAAAATTAACACATCAAAGATTGTGTAAAAAACAACACAACAAGGAGTACCTGATGGTTTCTGTCGGTTCCTTCTTCAAAAGGATCAATTTCGTTCTCAATCACCGGGTCCCTGATAACCTCGACTGGCAGTCGCCTACTTAACTGTTGAGTTGCTGTTGTAGCTACAATCAACGGTTCACGTCTCCGCCATCGAGCATGAATTTCCTCAAATTCTTTATGCTGAAAAGATGTTGTACAGTGAGATTTTACATTCAAAATATGTATATATATATATGCAAGAATGAAATTCATAAGCATGCAAGCTATGATACAAATTCACGACAGATAAATTTCTAGTGCTATCTTTATGTAGAGGATAGTAAAAAGAAAAGACCCGCAAGCGATGCTTCAACAAAAGCTTGTGAATTGATTCAATGAATATGGTGAAGTCCTCTCCAAGAGCATGGGCCAAACAACACAGTGCATCCACCGCATCCTTCCGCAACTCATCATTCTTCCTGAGATTACAACAAAGACCCCATATAAAACACTTTTGGTGAAACTGACACCACAATTAAGGAAAGAGAAACATGAATGACCATCCCATCAGAAAACTGTTTAGTCAAATCGATAATGGAAAATAAAGTCCATGATATAAGAAATTTTGGCTTACATATCTTGAGTTCCAAAAGTAAATAACTCGGGGCAGACAAATTTATACCTTAAAATCAAATCTAAACTATTCATTAAAATGCAGATTTGTAACAGTTCATTTGAAAAGCAGTAAGCAATGACGGATGAAAGCTAATGAGAAAATAAAAAAAAATAAATCCTTTTCTGATAATGCCTTGTCAACTCTAGGATGTTATTCCACTATTAGTAGGATGAACCCAATCATTTTAAAGAGAATACGAGATACTGACACAATGCCTAACTTCAAAAGAAACATTGTAGAAAGATCTTAAGAAGTAACCAATACAGTGTTTTCTAAGTCCATACAGTTAAAATCAGCATACCAAGAAAAGGCGCAGATAAGTTTTCATATAGATTACATTACAATTGTTTAGCTTTTCAGTTGTTACGAATCGAAGACGGAAACTCACCCATCTAATACTAGCTTCAAGTGATGCACAAGAGCAGAGATATGACCGGTAACCTGAGGATATATCGATAATTAAAAAGGTACTACGAGAAGCTTAATATGGAATATTCCCTGAATTAGCAACATAAGGAGAGAAAAATAATAAATAATGGAAAAAACAGCTCCTAACCTGAACACATGGGATTACTCTTGTCAAAGTTTTAATGGCATCGCGTCTTATAGCTACGGGAGCATCTACTTTAAACAATCGGATAAGGGCAGGAAGGAGTAAATGCATGTGCTCATCAAGTGTACCTGTACATATGGGCTCTAACGGTCAACCATAGGAGTGAAGTCTGGCCATGGTGTGAAAATAGAAACTGCCGAGTAACAACCTGACTATTCAAAGATTACATATACAAAAAGAATGCCGATTCTCTAATTAAAAGAAAAAAAGTATGCGTACTACATGACTCGTCTTACACTACGCGATATGATACCATGGAACCTCGTTATTCTCCGGTTAGAAAATTGCATACATTAACTACTAGAACTTGCATGCCTGAATAATAATAAAAAAGACTGAGGATGTCAAAACAAGACAAGTTTTACTGACCGCCAAACACTTCGAGTGTGTGGAGAATATCAGGAACATAGATGTAATCATTACACCGCTCCGCATCACCTAATACTTGGATGAAACATGGTAGGATGACTGGAAGATAAGTTCTGAATTCATCATTAAGTGCCAAGCAAAGATGTTCCAGTAGATGCAGAACCTGATGAAAAGTAAGAGGGATGAAGTACTCTCCATAATATATATGTCAGTAAAGCAATAAGAAACATATCTCACTCTAGGATGCTGCATACAACTTACCGGAAGACCACGAGAGGGGCGTACGGGACCTGGCAAGGTGAAGGATGACCATAGTTCAGAGACTAGTGAGAGCAGCTCTGGCAGATATTTCCGAATGTGCTGCAGACAGAAAACATAAGCTAAGAGTTTACAAAGTCATTCATATTTTGGCCATAACTACAAATATTAAGGCGGATATACCTGGCGCACAATGGAAACAAGAGTCCCAAGACCCCATGTAATAAAATCCTTCAAGTTCTCATCAGAAGTGCGAACAGTGTGAAAAAGCTCAGGTAAAACCTTAAAAAACAGAGACGAACCCAACCCAACGAATTAGCAAAATGACAGAGGATGCATATAGTGTTAACTGATGGAATGACCCAGCCCTTCAGAATAATCAAAAAGTCACTTTAAATCAGAACAAAATTGAGAATCTCAAATAGCTGATACAAAAATCACAATGCCATACAATTGAACTGAACTCAGAAGTAATACAGTAGGCGTATGTATTCAAAAGTAAGGAAACCACAGACACAGCTCCAACAGAATTTCCATGAAAGGAACCAAAAAGGTAGAATGGAGATAGCAATGATTGAAAAGCTGCCAGAGACACAATATTCTATATACCTTTGGCAAGTAAGGCACGCATCCCAATCCCATTGACTAACCTCGCAAAAAACAAAGATGGATGAAGTTGTACATGTTCATTGCAATTCCATCCCAAATTTTATCCTGAAAACAGTCAAATGGTCTCCGTTACCTTGAAAATGATCATCAGAGATCTAACAACCCTTTTATGGTAACTAAGAAGTGATGGATCTCTAAGAATTCGCATAAGCGAGTTGATAGCAACCTATAACAAAGAGGAGAGTAATATGAGTACAATTCAGACTACAGTTGCAAAATATTCACACGGGTTAAGAACTACCGTTGAGTAATAGTCCTCAGATGTAGCAAATGATGGCCGGAGTTCCACAGGCAACTCATCAATCGATGGAATAGGTTGACCTGAATCACCAGTACCACGAGGAACTTCACCATGCGATCCTGATAAACTTTGTTGGTTACGTTTATGTACATGAGGATCCAAAGCTCCCATAATTCCAAGAACCTGTAGATAGAACAAATGTTTTCAAATAACCTATGTTCTAGAATACCTTAGAAATTTATTTCTCCAGATACTACCTTGAGCACTTCTCGTCTGGTGGACCACACTAAATCACCCTTCAGCAATTTCAAGAGTAAGCCAAGCAACAACGGGTATTCCTTGTATGGAGTCACAACATACCTACGTTACCAATGGAATGAGAGCCATAAATACATGTCATGTTCACAAAACCTTGTAAAATTATCAAATCACTGAAAAACGAAGTTTAAGTCTTAAGAGGTAGAAGTCCATCCCATACCCTGTACTTTGAACAACTTGACCAAGGGTAGAAACAGCCACCTCACGTTTGGCTACAGCAGCTCCATCCATTAAAGCTTCAACAATCAAAGGCATTAGCTCAGGAATATATTGTCTCATTGCCAAGCCACCCTGAGCAAGCAACGAAAAAAAAACAGGGAGGAATGTCTTAGCCAAACCCTAAAGTAACAACTACAAAGGAACTAGAAGTACCATGACTCTGTCAACTTAAAGACGATAAAAGACAATATTAGGCCATTCAAATTTTGAAATATGCTTTGCCAACACAGCTGTGAAGATTCAAATCAGACTGCAAATGCCATGCATAGCAAATTATATCTGCTCGAGACTGAATAGAGAAACTACAAACTTACCACATTTACATTTCAACTTACCACTCGTGCAAGATCCCCAACAGTTACAAGAACTCCAGTAACAATATTATTGTTAGCATTCACTCCAGTTCCTTCACTAAGTCTTGCAACAAGTGCCTAGAAAAAAAAAGAATGACAACCCCGTGAACTACAATAATAGCATATTATCTAAGAAGTGAAGAGAATACAAATCAAACCTTTTGCACAGGAGCTACATAAGGAAGAATGAGCCGTTCACAATTTCGAACTAAACAACCAAGGAGCTTTGCACTCTCTTCTCTGCACTTGTTATCTGCACTGCTGACATTACAATTGAAGTCAATGCACCTGATACTTGATAATAGAAAAGAAATCATCATACAAGAACTAAAGAAATTTGCAGTTACCTCAGCTCAAGATAGGTTAACAACTGTATAAGATGGCGACGAAGTGCTGGAAGAACGTATGCTGGATTTTTCTCGGATAACCTTCCAGCAACTGAGATGGCATATTCTCGGACATCAAGGTCCTGTTGAACAGAGATTCAAATATATGAATTGAAACGGCTCGTTAACTAAACATATAAAGTAGCCATGTGGTGTGAACATAAGCCAATCATTCTATCAATTTAACAGGGGTGTCACACGGATGCATTTTGTGCATCCACCAACATAAGACATGCATTCCATCCACAATTCATTCAACTAAGTTGCTCAGCTGCCATTTTCAGTACAACTTAATTAATCAAGACTGTTTTGTGACACAATAAAAGCTAATTAGTAGACCAAAAGTCCAGCTAAGTCTTGGTGTCTAAAAGTTCTGTTTTTTTGTCAACATCCAAATGTTCGCTTATATGGAGTAATTAAGTAACTAACTTCATGAACCCACCAAAACTAAATTCCAAAAAGCAATATAGTTGCAAGTCATCACGCATGTAGGTCCAAGTAATATAACAATCTGCAGAAGGATGTCTGATAGCATGGTAATTCTGGGGTTCAAAACATTATTCACTCAAATAATAAACAGGACCGAAAAGATAAAATAACAAAAGAAACAGAAGTATCATCAAATTTCCACAACAAAGGTATCATGTCGTCAGATATCTACTTTGGAGCTGATTAAAATATACACCCAAGAGAGTCGAATAAAAGATATGTAACAAATAGATTTGTCATATGACATATGCTATTTCATTCAAACAACATATCCATACCTCGTCATTTAAGGAAGCAAAAATGGCAGTCAAACTATCAGCCTGTGCTAGATAATCATCGAAACATTGGTTGCTATATAAAGCAACAAAGATCGACTTGCGAACAGTTACATCAGCATCTGCAACAGCTGTCCTAAGAAGCTTTTCCACAATCTGCGGAACCCAAACATCATTTCTCAGGCAAGAGCAAAAATTGGACTACTACTGGTAATGCAATTAAAAATGTCATCTGGAAGCAGATGACATACTGGAGTTCAAAATTGGAAAAGGTTGAAAAGAAACATTTTGTAATGAGAAAAGTGAAGACTAAAGACAAGCAAGCAATAAGAAAAAATGCAAAGGGCTTTTAGTAATTATATAAAACCTCTTCCACAAGGCGTCTTCGTCTTCCCCCAGCTCGTGTTGACCTGCTCGAACCAAATTGTGCGATCCCAGATAAGGAATTTGCAATTACTCGACAACAACACAAAGCAGCATCTTTTCTTGTGGCTGCATCCTCATCATCCAAATAAACAACAACTGCTTCCCGAGCAAATTCAAGAAGATCATGCCCCTGCCAGAAATCAGAAACTCAGAAACAAAAATTTCATATTGTTTAGAAAAATGTTAGTAGCAAGGAGCACTGACCTTGAAGTTGAAACGAGCCAGAGTCTGCAGGGCTAGTTGAACTTGAGCTGAACAACTAGGGTCAGTAGACTGTAGTGCCATGCTCACTGTACTACCTCGGACAACCGCAACAGGAGGCTTTGTTTGAGAATAGTGCGATCTTGAAAGAACCAATGAAATGCAATCTAGAAGTCGATCTTGTACCGTCGGCAACAATGAAGGAATGCTGAAACCCACAAGAATCGTCAAGCAATGAAATACACATCAATGCAAGTAATAACAAACTTCTATCGTTTCGCACTTCCACTATTACCTAATGGTTATCTGATCAAGAGCGTCAACAAGTGTAGAAGACAGACTAGAGGAAAACATAACATCTAGAAGATCTCGAACGTGAGTTTCCACTGTGGATCCCATCGCCTTTGCGATGTTACCAACACAAGCCACAGCTTCAAGCAAAGGTCTACCTTTACGTGGAGCAATCTACATGCAAAAGATAATCACAGAAACCTTTTTCTAGTTCAGTTCACAAAAATAAGACCAAAATTATACTAAACACAGAAAGTTAACATATTGTAAAAGATCAATTTGACCCACCGCATCCCGCAGATGAGACATAATTGTCGGCAAATAGTGAATAAGCTCACCATCCAAAGCACCAGCCATTTCCCCAAGGGCGATGAATCCACTGGCACGTTCAGCCGGTATTCTTAACACAGTAAGAATATGATTCATGCATATCTGCAAGAAGTCATTCACGTCACATTTTTACAGATAAATTTTGGTTCCAGGAAATCTTTCAATCACCTACCGTTAAATAGTTGGTAACAAAGCGGTCACGAAGGAAATGAGCAATGCGAGGCAGCAACGAGGTGATGCTAAGGCGAACAAGACGATCACGATGTTCAAGGTATCTGAGGACAATTTCAGCAACTTCTCTATATCTAGACATCATGAACTCACCTGTATTCCTGTAAACGAACTTTAAAATTAAGTCATAAACTCCAACACCTGATATGCCATGAAATCAATCTGGTGATAGCAGAAAACAAGGCAATTTTTCATCTTCAAGAGTCATTGGTTCAGTTATACAAGAGTGGTGGAAGTTACATGAATTATGTTTTATTTAACAGTGTAAACTACAATATAAATACAGATAAAACAGAGCATCACTGGAACAAAATATATTAAGGAAAATATTCCTCTTATAAACTTGGGTGTCTGACTAGTGGAAAGGGATAATTTAAGAAAACAAATTCACTTCTAGACTTACCTCAACAGCTCCCCCACAGCAAGTAAGGAACCATGAATACTATGGACCGGAGCATTTCTGCCCAACCCATCCTGTGTAGCTTCAAACATACGATAGTACCTGCAAAACCAGATGAGGAGATCAGTTACTATCATAAGTCATAACAAACAAGGAAAACTCTATTGCTAAATTAGAGACATTGTGCTGACAACAATATATTTAAATCCAGAAGTCTGCAAGTGAAAGAGCACTAATCAACTTGTCGAAACCTTCAAACATGTTAGGAACAATGATAATGCAAGACAACCAAGCTATACAGGTTAGTTACATTTCCAATCTACTATACATTGAGGCTAAATTGATCATGTTATACATGCACAAAAATATCACCATGGGAGAATATACAGTAAAATTTATCCATTTTTGGGACCGCGGCACAAAAATCCAATATCAGTAGCATTTACAGAATAAAAAAAAGCGACGCACCACCAGATGGCATACTTAAATGAGGGTGAAACCATGTAACAGGATTGCAAATGAAGATATAGCAACAACACGCTTCAAAATATCATACCAAATATAGTACTACCGTTCCTAATGAAAACATTTAAGGACATTTAATCATTGTCAAGAAAAAGAGAATACAAACCACTGTACTCTCCATCGAGTCTCCCTTTTCTCAATAACACGAAGGCAAGCGCGCAATGCCTCAACAGCTCGTTCTCGTACTTGCAACTGGGGATCCCTTAGTGCAACCCAGATCGCATCGACAAATTGAGGGACATGAACATTAAAGACAGTGGAAGCATTTTCCGCCATTTCCTGCAATGTTGCAAGAACACAGCTCTATCATTATTTATTTACTGGCTTGAAAAGTTATCCTCACTACAATTTTTCCAACATCAATAATCAAATTTGTTTGTGATTCAGAAATTTATTTTGTGAGTAACCAATAGAAAAAAGACAAGATTTACTGGAGGTGCTCTTGAGGATATGACAGTTGACGTCAGGATACCTTTAAAATTAAAACAGCGGCGAAACGACGATATTCCACCCTGTCTCCGTGAAGCCAATCGAAAGCAGTTTTCATCTGTGAAAACAAGAATCAAGACTTGAGCACATATAAGCTGAACCAATGATAGCAAGAGGCAAAAACAAGACAAAAAATCTAACCTGAAACTCCACTTCATCAGAAGTCATTGCTCCACCTGCCCGAGCAAGATGTCCCAAAACTCTACTAGCAAGCACCAAGATTTCAGGGTCACGCTTCAACTCGAACACAGTCCTCATATAACCTGCAAACCTAGAAACCTTTGTAGCATTCTCACCAAATCCAATCTCCGTCAACTCATCGATGGCTCTGAGTCCACCCATGTTTTCAGCCACATCCGTGCTCTCAATTAAATTAGCAATCCTGTCATATAATTGCTCCATGAACCTAGAGGAAGCTTCACCGCTAAGATCACGAACGGCTTCCTCTACATGTTTCCTAAACGCTAAAGGAGCTCCCTCCTACACAAAACATCGCAATTTGCTAACATCAGATACAAAACCCAAAAAAAGTCGCATACTTCAGGAAACTAGCAATACATCAAAATCAAAAATTGCCAAAACCTATTTGACCTAAATTTCGAAATTCCATTTACAAGAACAAAGAGATTCCTTAAGCTAAGCACAAAAAGCAAGAGAAATTTTCTGGGTTTCTACTAATTTTAATTTCCCATGGAACTAAGCAAGAAAAGAAGACTACTTTGCAATGCTCTTCATTACCTTAGGATTACCACGGCTGCAAAGGTCAGCGATGACACGGTTCAAAGTGTCGAAGCTTCCGCCGCCAGAAGAGGTGGCTGTAGGCCCACAAAAGCGATGCGATTGTGACGGAGACGCCAAAGATGCAGGCCGTCCAGCCGCAAAAGATTGCGACGAGGAAGACATCGTTGCAGGCCGTCCAGCCTAGAAAATCTCCCAAAAACCCTAAATCTGACCCTTTTCTCTGTTTCAACAACACTGGATAGAGAGAGTATGTACAGAGGAAGAGAGATGTATCTTCAACACATCGTGCGTAACAGAGAGAGAGAGAGAGAGAAGCGAAGATCACAGGAAAAAAATATAGGATTCCTTTTCTTTTGGTTAGAAAATCAATTCCCAATTGCTTTTTAGCTTTTCTAGGTTTTTGCCTTCTTCTTTCAGACAAACGTCCTCAGTAAATAAATATAACTGAAAGACTTTATCAAGGAAATTTGTATAAAATATTTTGAATAAAAATGTTTTGTAGTTTTTGGTATTTAAACGATATTCTTTTATGACAAATTCAAGAATAATATTACTTTTAAAATTTTTAATCTAAAATATAGCACCATAAAATTAAAATTTTTAAAATAACACAAATAATTATATGAAAATTCTTATAATTAGATTTTTTTAATTCATTATAATTGGATTTTTTAATTTAAAATTTATTTTTTATCAAAAATGTTAATATATTTAAATTTTAAATTTGTGTTATTTTTAAAATTTAATGTTATTTTTTTTAAAATTGTTATTTTTAAAAAAATTGTTGTTTTAAAGAATTGTCCAAAATTCAATGGTTATTGGATAAATCAAATCCTATTGGGTACAATTTTACTTGCTAAAAAAGCGGCAACGAATTCAGTGATGGTTAAATTGGTTAAATTAATAACCATCTAAAACGAAAATAGGAATAGTAGAAAAATAACTTAGCTGAATTGAAGTGGTTGATTGATTGCATAGGATTGAGTCATTTATTTGGGTCAATATGTATTTTTTTACAACTGTTTTTTACCTGCTACCACTGCGCCGCCGACAAATTTGGGCCCGACTACAGCTTACCCCGAACAAGTAATCGATAATCTCAACTCCCTAGCGAAATCGAGACGAAGCCGATCATAGTATATCGGAAGTTGAGATATTTCTACACTAGTATATATGGTGCATAGGTCATTATACTAATTGTCAATTGGTTTTGAATTAAATGTCCATGTTTCCTAATCTGGTATCAGAACCCAAGATTAGTACGACATATAATTTCCCATGAAAAACGGTTTTCCACATTGTAAATGGCACATATAAGTGATTCGTATTGTCGTGGTATGTTCGAAATGTTGGTGCATATACCGCCCACATCTCGAGTAAGTATATTAGAATGTGAAATATCTCATATCGAAAATTAAAACATTTTTATACTAGTATATATGGTGCATCGACAACTTCACTAATTGTCAATTGATTTTGACTTAGATGTTGATGTTTTCTAATAGATTAGCCCTAAGACCACCGGAGACCATTGTTGGATACCACTCAAAACAAGTAAGACGAAGACTTAAAGGAGAAGACATATAGTCTCCCACGCAGTTGCTACGTGACCCACCGTGCGTCGGAGAAGACAAAGGAAGAAACTATAGAAGACAAGCCGACGACGCTAAAGGAGATTTAGAGATAAAGTAAAAAACTATACTTTTCTGACTATTTTGGTTAATATATTAAAATAAGAAGATATGAATTTAGAAGATAAAATAAAAAATTATTATTGTTGGGTAAGTATTGATTCTTGTTATCAAGGCAAATCCTTTAACACTCAATCTACTAAAGAAAATGTTATTAAAGACTTAACGGTCAAAACCTATTATAGGTTAAGATCAGTTGAATAAGACCATATTTGTTAATTCGTTTTTGTGTCATCTTATTTGAAAACAGCCGTATCCATATACAAACGGATTACACTTCACCTCAAGAACGATCCATTTAACTTTTAAATTAAATATAGATTAATGTATTGAAATCAAATAAAACAATGAAATGTTAGCTTCAACATGTGATATATGAAAATGACTACATATTCTCTCTTGATAAAATAAAATATGGAAAGGCGTCTAACAACCCGACAATACCAACTTTGCTTAGGAGCATACAAACTGTTATGGACTCAGCACATTGAGATAACTTTGTCTGGATCAACTAGCAAACGAAATACGAAAGGTAGGACCATCTATTTTTTCGAAACTATGGTATATATAATACTAGATATCTCTCAAACGGGGAATCGGCCATTTCATACGCCAACTTTAGCCCTTAGTTACAATTCGTTAGTAAACTTTATACCTGTGCCATTACATACAATAACTATGCTCCGTAAGTTATAACATACGTTGACCATGACGGAGTTAGTCAATCCGTTAATGATGCTGAGTCAGATATTAGGTGGCAAATTTTAATTAAATCGGTAATGACTGGACACTAAACGACGTCGTTTTGGGAGCTTGTGTATTCAACTTTGAAACTGATGCTTCTTTCACAGTCACGGACCCTTGGGTGCTTTCATACGCCTCAACTGGCTTTTCCACTCTAACTTCTGCAGATGCCCGAGGGGCACTTGTGATCTCTGCAGCTTCCATTGATGGCTTTGCGGCAGAAGCATCGTTGTAGTTACTATGCGCTGGCTTCTTTTCGCCTTTGGATGCAGCAGAGATAGTAGGAGATAGAATCTTGGGAGGTGGACAGCGTGCAGACTCCAAATCTATATTATTTCCACAGTAATTTAGCAATGATGACTCAGACCAAGTTTAAAAACACATGAACTACGATAATGATAGACCTGGGATATGGCCCACGCTGCCAGCATTCTCAGTACTATCGTTTCCTGCTTCCAAAATACGATTTATAGTATCTCTGAGGGTCCTGTTTGGTAGAAGATCGTCAGCAAGTACGTCAGTTGCTCCACAAACACACCTCGACTTCGCAATAATGTGATCTCTGATACCTGAATTGCATATAACCAAAGTGAAACAGGATTTTATATTGAATTGCAACTGGTAATAGTCAACAGAGGGTTTTTGTGGAACAGTAAAAAACATTAGAAAAACATACAGTTGTCACAGAAGCTCTGGAAACAACATTTGCTTGTAAGCGCAGCATCTCTCATTACTTCTTTGCATAATGGGCATTTTAGCTCAGGCTGAAGTTCTCCCACAGAGCGTGTTGTTGATGGCAATCCTTCCATTTCTTTCTCAAAAGCATCCCTGAAATTGTCAAAAACACAACCACCATCACGTTATAATCAAATTATGAGAAAAGTGTCAAATAGTAACATCCTCATACTTTGTTTCTTTGCACAAAAAAGGTAGCACTCCCATACTAACTAACAACGTACTCATTTGGTTTCAGAACTGCAACTGCGCCGCTTGGCAAGGAATAAGAACCATCTGGGGTCGCCATCAACATGGACTTGGGGATACCAGTAGGTGGTTTAACTCTCTTAACATCATAGGTAGGGTCACCATTTGTGGGACAATGTTGAATAAAATGTCCTGAGACAGAAATAAAATGCTCTTAACACAAGCTTCTGTTTTATCTTTGCTATAACAATAGACAAACAACACTGTAAGAAAACCATAGACTTTTCAATGCTGACATACCAGGGACATTGCAACGATGGCAAACATATCCTGGAGGTGGCGTTTTCCTTTCCATTCCTATCGAAGCCAACAAAACCAAATTCATTTTTTTACAACTTGATGCAAATAAAATAAATATTTGACAAAAGTTAATGAAGACATTTCAGAATTCAACCAAAATCAAAGAAAATTAAAGAATACGTATAAATTACCAAAACCACGTCCACCCATCCTTCCAGTCATACCCCTTCCGTAACCTCTCCCAGCCCCAAAACTATCCGGAACTTGTCTGTTACATTGAAGAAAAATAAGAGAGTTGTTAAAAAGTCTCAGAAGTTCAACATTTTCACCTCCATTACTCCTCCAAAAAACTGCTTACCTCTGCCAGTCAAGTGCTGGAGTATCGATCAATGCCTGAATTTTGCTTTCTTCATCTACTTTCTCGTCTGCTGGTGCAACAGCAGTACATGGAATACTATGCTGGGCATCTTGGGCATCAGGAATGGAATATAAATCATTCCCAAACTCGTCCCACTCATCTTCGGGCTAGAAGGTCAAAATTAGTACTGTAGTTGAAGAAAATAGGGTGCACAACATAAGCCGAGAAATGTTCACCACTATCAACTTACATATTTGGCTGCATAAGGTTCGGCAACAGGAAATTTGTTGATTTCAGCCTGAACATTTTCCACTTTATTCTCCATTCTAGGCCTGCAGTATTCAGATAATTGCATGCATGAGGTTGCAGGTGTTTCATTAAACAAATAGTTGCAGTTTCAACTTATGTTCAATTAAATATCGTTTGTTGACCTAAGATAAAACAGCTAATTAACTGGACAAGCAAATGGAAATTAAAGATCTGAGGAAGGAAATGAGTTGGAAAAATAAAAATTATGAAAACGACGCCGTTTCAGTCGTTTAAGTGATTTAATGAAACGATGTCGTCGTTGACGTGTCGTCCTAGTCAGCGACGATTAACGGTGAGATAAACGTCGTTAAACATTAATGTATGTTTTATACAAATTATTGAAGTTAATGTATGTTACGGACTAAACAAAAAGTTAATGTATGAAACTGCACAGCAACAAAGTTCATTAACGAATCGTAACCACGGGTCAAAGTTCATGTATGAATTGGCCGAAACCTGTCTCTCAAACTAATAATATGTTCTTTATATCTTTTTGAGAAGTTGCAATTTTTTTCTTTGATTAGGTAGTTCGAAATATACTTATATCTCGTATTAAAATTCTATACCGTAATACACATCATCGTAGTTAATGTTGATTTACTGTTGATGTGTATTATGGTTTCGAACTATAACACGTGGGGTAAATAAATTTCAAATTTTTTAATCAAGGGGAAATAAGTTTACAATTTTTGTGGGAATAATATAAAAATGTGACATTAGTTTGAAAGATATCTGATGTTATACGATACTTTTCAGAAAAAAAATAAATCGTTTTTCCAATTAAAAAAAATAAGTAAAAACATTCGAGTAACACACATACATAAAAAAATATTAAAAATTTATGATGTATCCGACGAATTTCCAGGCCTACAGTTGGTCATCTGGGAATTGTTAGAAAATTTTGATGAATTTTTAGATGACTAGTTATTCTTCCAAATTCGTCGAAATTTTTTAAAAACTTTTTCAACGACCAGTATTTTGTCAAAAATTTTTGACAATGACAATCGTTTTTTATGGGAATAACATTGAAAGTCCGTTGCACATTCCTGACGAACAACAATGTTATTTTTATAATGTAATGGAAAAAATTTCATAACATTAAAAAATGGTGATAAAATATTTTCTATGGATTAAAAAAATATACGGTTAGTCGTGAGAAAATAATTGGAAAATTCGATGAATTTTCCGACGACCAATTATCATTTGAAAACTTCAGATTTTTCTTAGAATTCCGTTGGAAATTTTCGAAAACTTTTTTGAACACCATTTTTGTATCAAAAACTTTTGACGATCAGTTTTATGTCAAAATTTTCTAACGATCAATTTTTTATCAAAAATTTCCGATAATTTTTTTTCTACCGGAATAACATTGAAAATTCGTCGTGAACTCCTGACAAAACAATAATCATCAGGATTCTCTATGTTATTTTTATAATGTAATGGAAAAATTCCATAATATTAAAAAGGGCAATTGACTAAAATAGCATCATTTCAAGTTTTTGTTCCAAATATAACACTAATCATTTAAATTTCCAAAAATAGCACAAATTTAATACTAAAATAATTGAAAACTTGTTCCTAATGAAAAAAATTTAAACCCTAAATTAGAAAAAGTGAATCCAAACATTATGTTTTAATTTTATATATATTTTATTTAAGGTAAATAATTATTTTTACATAATAATTTATGTTATTTTGAGAATTTTAATTTTATTGTGCTAAATTTGGAAGATAAACTTAAAATTGTGCTATTTTAGGGTATTACTCTATTAAAAATGGTGATTAACAGATCTCACTATATTTTTTTTGTCACTCAAAAAAATATCATTGTATCTTTGTCATTGTTTTGTGGATCTTTGAGTAGTATAAAACTACTAAACCCAAATGAAAAGAGACTTTACATATCAATCAAGACTATTCTTCCTAGAAATATCTCTTCTTGATAATCAACCGAATTACAAAAATTATGTGTATTTGATTGGAATTCAACTAAAAAACCATAAAAATATCAGACAACTAACAATGAGAAGAAAAAAACCCATAACACTGTTTTCCGTTCTCCTTTCTTTATCTTCATAGTTTTTATGCTTAATTCTTCTTACTGCTTAATTTCTTCCTTCTTTGTTTTTACTTATCCTTTGATATTGTCTTTCCTAGATTTACTTCTTTTATGTCAGAAAGCGAATCTATTCCAACACACCCATCAATCTCCACTATCCAACCTTTGTTATCTTCAGCAACGCCCATTTGAATATTGGTTAACATCAAGTGAAGCTTTGTAGATAGTGCTTCTTCTCCTGTCCTGTATTTTATCCTGCGGTTAAAGATAAACATGAACCCTGAGTGTCGGAATGAACAAACACCAAATGAATATGTCTTCAAAAATCTTATCACTTTTTGCCATGGAAAGTCACTGTTTCAACAGCTTTAACGACCATTGCAGTTCCTGTGCAGAAAACTTCTTCTGCCTTTAATAGCTCATCCACAGAAACATCACATTCTTGAACCTGTGACATAATCTTGAATCACAATATGTGGATCTGTGAAATATGTCAATGTAATAAAAAAAGAATGGTTATGGAACCTCGTGGCCAATATCACGAGCTAGCTCGATTATGCTTTTCCTTGTGATTCCAGGTAAAATGGTTCCTGAAATTTGTGGAGTGGACACAATATTTCCCTACAGAATGAATGCCTACTAATGAGTTTATGCACGCAAAGGAATATTTGATAAATGTTGAATGTTTCTTTACTTTGACAATGAAGATGTTACATGTAGAAACTTCTTCGATGTTTCTACCAGTTGCTGCATCCAGGAACAAGACATCAGAGAAACCTGATGACTTTGCTTCAAGCAATGATTTCACAACCTTAATTACAAAAAAAACACAAATTCGATTAAACACATAAAGAAACATTCCATTAAACTTGTTATATGTATCTTTTACTTACTGGAGAATAGTTTGTGCAACTCTTCACACCGCGGGTTCCACCGGTATGTGCACGGCGATACTTATGGTCAACTATGAGGTTCAAGCCAGAGCTTGCCTACAATGTTCAACAGTCTCAATCTTTAAGTGCATATGGTTCCACAAAATAACATAAACGTTATCAAACTCATCACCTTATGGTAATTTCCAACGGGAGATACATAGACGAGGAATGTATATTCAGGTGCTGAAGCTACTCCAAGGATAGCACCACTACCTATTAGCAAAGGCCTTATATACAAAGCTCCTTTACCCGAAGGAGGAACCTAAAACCATAAAAATGTGATCAAATGGATATATAGAAACGTATAGTTCCATAATTAATCATACCCATTTCTTGTTGGCAAGTACAGTTTGCTTAATTGCTTCGACGAATTGCTCCTCTGAAGGAGATGTCATACAAAGCCTGTCTGCACCAATTTGCATACGAATAGCGTTTTGGTTAGGTCGAAAGAGTGTGATTCGTTCGTCTTTTGTCCTGTAAGCTTTGAGACCTTCAAATAAGCCCTACAAACCAAATCCATTACAAGGTTTTACTTAAGATTAGTCAGTCTAGACAAGCTATATAAAAGAATTAAGATGAAAACTTAAGAGAGAACCAAAACCTGGCCATAGTTAAAAATTGCAGAACAAGGACTAACTGAAATGTCCCCATAAGGAACAATCTTCCCTTGTGAAAAGCTTTCTCCTTGTTTGCATTTCGACACATACATATAATCTGTTGGAGTCAAAGCAAATCCAAGCTCTTCCCATTTCACATTCGCATATTGTTCATCTGACCCATTACTGTTTAAAACACATTGCCAACAAAACAACTCAAATGACTAAACTGAAAAACCAAAAGATGGTTCTAATAACTAAAGAGAAAGGTTCATTTTTTATGAAAACTTTTGTTCATAAAAGAAAAATGATACTACTTTCGAACCTTGTAAGAAGAGGTGATGAAGAAGGCTGCACAGAAGGAGCCATTGGATATAGATTAAGACAAAGAGATCAAGAAAATGGTTTAAGCTATGGAGTGGTGATGTGTTTTTGAGAATTAATGACTTATTACGTCTCCATTTATAGGAACAATAATTCCTTCATTGAGTCTTAATTAACAAAGAAAAATATTCCATGAGTCTTTTAATTTATTTTATTTTCGGTCAATGGACCAGAGATTTAATTTATTAATAGAATTATTTTTCCATCACATGCAAAGTTTATAGATTTAACTTTGTTTAGCAAAGTTAACTATGTTAACATTAAATATTATATATATGACCTAGTTTTTAACTTTTTATTTATTATTATTTAAGACAGTTGTGAGTCTTTAATTTATATATATATATATATATATATATATATACTACTACAAATCGACAACCATCGAATACGACTAACTAAGGAAGATATCTATGTACATGTTAAACAATTTCGGAATATTGAATTTAGTATCACTAGGTGACAGCCCGCATGGATTAAAGTTGATGATGTGTAATAATTTTGGAACTTGTTTTTTGGTTTAGGTGGATAGTTTTACAAACCTCAAATAACTACTTTTATTTAGTAAGATGTGAAAAAGGATACATATTTCGATATACACTTATTTCAAGTAAAACTTATTCATTTTAATGATATTTTTATAATCTCTAATATATTATTTCAGAAACATTTTTTAAAAATAACCTTATCGTAATGTATTATTAACAAAAATGTCATAATTACGTGTCATAAATATAATAAGTTTTAGATAAATATATAAATGGATTTTAAATTACTAAAATAATTACAATATATGGTATTGTTATTAATTTGATTAGAAAATTAATATATTTTTTATTAAACTAACAAAAAACTATTAAATTCATAAAAAATAATTATTTTTATTTTCTTAATTTGTATATACAAAAATTAATATTAAAAATAATTTTAAATAAAAATTAAAATTATATAAATATCTAATTTAAATTTACTAATAAACAATATTATATAATTTGCAAATATTTTTTCACACATATATTTAAGTATAAATCTAGTTTTAGAGTATTTCTCTACTAAGTAATAAAAATATTAGTTTATGTTTATGGTTAGATAATTTTACGTGGAAATTGTGTTTCTTTACATGTTTGTTTTTGCATTTAATTATATACTTTATGTGGAATTTTAGCTAACAAATGACAGTTTGGCCGAGTGGTCTAAGGCGCCAGATTTAGGCTCTGGTCCGAAAGGGCGTGGGTTCAAATCCCACAGCTGTCAACTATTAATTTTAATTTTCATTTTGTAATATTAAATCACAAATCCTGTATATGTTCATTCTTACTGTGCATAACTTACAAATTTAGCCATATTTCAAGAACTGCGAAGCAAATGCTATGGAGTTTAGGGTGTTTGCTTTCTTTCTTCACTTTTTTTAACCATAAACAGCAACCGATCCATGTCTTCCTTGGTTAACAATGTCGTTTACATCGTTCAAACTGTGATTAGTCTTTCTCTCTCTCTCTTTCTCTCTCTTGCATCTTAAGAATTGTCCATTACAAGTTTCATAAAAGAAAAGAAAGTGCAGAACAATGAAAAAACACTAAAGAGGGGAGATACACATTAAGCCAAAACTTATTCTATTCAGCCATGACCTCCACCATCCAACCTTTGGTATCTTCAACAAGACCTGTCTGTATATTCGTCAAAATCGAATGAAGCTTTGTGGACAATGCTTCTTTTCCTGTCCTGTATTTTACCCTGCGTTCATCATCCCGAAAAATTCAACATTATGATTAAGAATCAGAAAGAATGAAAGATCTAATGAGAAGGTCTTAAGTCTACACTCACTTCTTGTCATGGAAGGTCACGGTTTCAACTGCTTTTACGACCACTGCAGTGCCCGTGCAGAAAGCTTCCTCTGCTTCTAGAAGCTCCTCCACAGAAACATCGCGTTCTTGAACCTGTGATACATTTGGTGAATGACAAACTTTCTTGAAAAGCATTTATACGAAAGGTATCAAAATGATAAAATGGTTTGAACGCAGGAACCTGGCAGCCGAAATCACGAGCTAGCTCGATTATGCTTTTCCTTGTGATTCCAGGTAAAATAGTTCCTGAAGTTGGTGGAGTGGACACAATGTTCCCCTATAAAATGAATGATTTGTAATTAATGGGTTTATGCAAAGGAATCTAAAAAGGTTGAGACTTTCTATTAACTGTGGTAAATGTCGAATGTTCTTTACTTTGACAATGAAGATGTTACATGCAGAAACCTCTTCTATGTTTCTACCAGTTGCAGCATCGAGGAACAAGACATCAGAGAAACCAGAGGACTTCGCTTCCATCAACGATTTCACAACCTTTCAAAATTTATATAAGAAGAAATCAGATAACTAGATATTTCATTGACTTGTTGCCATGGATGATATATTTCTGGTGTCTCTGTACTTACTGGAGAATAGTTTGTGCAGCTCTTGACACCACCTGTTCCACCTGAATGGGCTCGATGATACTTATGATCAACTTTTAGGTTCAAGCCTGAGCTTACCTACAAGAGAGACAAGCCGGTTTAACATTCTCAACATTCATTACTTCACCGAGTATTTTACTAACAAACTCACCTTATGGTAATCTCCTACGGGAGAAGCATATATGAGAAATGTGTATTCCGGTGCTGGAGCTACTCCGAGGATAGCACCACTGCCTATGAGCAAAGGCCTTACATACAAAGCTCCTTTACCCGTAGGAGGAACCTAAAATCACAGAATCAACTACACTCTCACTATTTTTAAAGAAATGGGCATGTTATGATCAAAAATCATATCAAAATGGAATTATAGAGACACTTTGGTCCACACTCCATACCCATTTCTTGTTAGCAACCACAGTTTGCTTAACTGCCTCGACGAATTGCTCAATGGAAGGAGATGTCATACAAAGCCTATCTGCACCAGTTTGCATACGAAGGGCGTTTTTGTCAGGCCGGAAAATCCTAATCCGGTCGTCTTCAGTCCTATAAGCTTTGAGACCTTCAAAAAGTCCCTACAAAGCCAAACCAATATCAAAAAGTTTTTCTCAGGCTCTCATATGTATAGACACTTATGTTCTAAGCTTTTGCTCACTTATACACTCAATCAAACAACGTTACACAATCAACGAAAACCTCCGACAATATCTGAATCATTTCTAGATAATCCATTTTCTAAATAATCCAAAGGTCCTATAATCCAGTGAGATTTGGCAAGCTAGTGCAGCAAAACAAAGCAAAAGTAACATTGATTTGGTGAAGAAGATCAAAACAAGAGTTATAAGTGACTATATATGAAAATAAAGAGAAGAAAACCTGTCCATAATTAAGAATCGGAGAACAAGGACTAATTGAAATGTCCCCATAAGGAACAATCTTTCCTTGTGAAAAACTCTCTCCTTGTCTGCATTTGGCTACATACATATAATCTGTCGGAGTAAGAGCAAATCCAAGCTCTTCCCATTTCACATTCGCATATTTTTCATCTCCTTCACTGTTTAAATTTTCAATGCATGCAACAAAAAGACCAATAAAAAGCACCCATATGAATAATTTTAAATAAACAACACCAACAAAAACGAGATACCCAGATGAGGAGATTCAAGACAATAATAAACAAAAGAAAATGATTTCTTTCTATTCGGTTTCATGAAAAAAGATTAGATTTTTAACCTAGTGAGAAGAGGTGACGAAGAAGGCTGCACAGTGGGAGCCATGGATGGACAAAAGCAGAGAGGCGTGGAGCGGTCACGTGCTTTTAGAAGCGTGTTTTTATAGTGACAACAAACAAACCCTTTTGATTCCTTCCATCGTATTTTTTATTTTACAAATGTTGTTGTAATAGTGAACAAAAATAAATTGTAGAATCTCCAACTGTGTTATAAGCTTAGTCTGGAGAATCTAATAAAGAGAATTCATGATCTCATATTTTGCTTACCACAAACTATGTAATAATTGAACCTAATAACATTCGTGCGGTCCCGCATGACAGGAAACCAACTCAAGGTGTCAAAGATCCGGTGGCTAAAGATAAGCCACCGGAGAATATTTAATGATCCTAAGTTGGAACTGTCAAGGAACTGGTAGCTTCTTGGTAGTTCAGAGGTTACGGAAATTGCGCAAAACGTTATTCTCGGGATTACTTTTTCTTATGGAAACGAAACAGAGCAAACACTTCATCCAAGATCTCCAGGCTCATCTAGGATACGATTTCTTGTTTACGGTCGAGCCGTCAGGTCTCAGTGGAGGCCTGACCCTTTTGGCTCGTGCCGAATTTAATGTTGTTGTTTTATTTTCGAATAAAAATATCATCGATGTAACTGCTACTATTGATGCTAATAAAGTATTTCTTTCTTTTGTTTACGGTGATCCTGTTGTACGATTTCGAAGCATTGTCTAGGAACGTCTTACCAGAATCGGTCTGTCCCGGTCGGAACCGTGGATTATGATAGGTGACTTTAATGAGATAAATGGGAACCATGAAAAAACAGGAGGAAGAATTCGCCCTGAAAATTCGTTCCTGGACTTTCGGTTAATGCAGGAAAATTGTGGGATGTGTGACTTCCCCTTCAAAGGTAACTGTTTGTCTTGGTATGGTCGAAGAGGAGCTAATACTATCCGATGTCGACTGGACAGGACTATGGAAAACGAAGAATGGCACAATGTGTTTTCCCACACATTCGTGGAATACATACGTTTTGTGGCTTTGATCACCGTCCTGTCTGGATCCACATCCACAACAAGGTTAGTAAACCAAGACTCTATTTCCTATTTGACAAGCGATGGCTTTCTAAACCCAATTTTGAAGAGGTCGTAAGGAATAGTTGGTTTTTCCCGGAAGAGCCGGAGGGTCATCGAATCCAGGACCGTATTGCCAGATGCTAGAGAGCTATCTCCAGATGGAGGCGCGGAGAGAAACTCGATTCCTCTCGTTCAATAGAAGATCTCAGAGAGAGGCTGGAGAAAGCCCAGTCGGATGACACGATAAGCTCAACGGAAATTCAAATGATATAAAAACAACTTTATGGGGCCCTTTACGAAGAGGAGATTTTCTGGCAACAAAAGAGTCGGGCTCTTTGGCTCAGAGAGGGAGACCAGAATACTAAATTTTTCCATACCTGCACTAAACAACGGCGGGCAAGGAATCATATTGTTGGTCTCTTGGATAAAACAGGGGTATGAACCAAAGAAGAAACGAGTGTGGAATCAATAGCGACAGAGTATTTCCAGAAACTTTTCTCCCCATCGTCACGAGTCGACTTGGGAGTTTCATTGAGCCATGTGTCTTCGCGTGTTACACGTGAAATGAACTCACGACTGACCCGGGATGTTTCAAAAGAAGAAGTGAAAGAGCCTTATTCGCGATGCACCCTGAGAAAGCCCCCGGGCCAGATGGTATGACAGCTCTGTTCTATCAAAAATTCTGGCATCTGCTGGGGGACCATATGTTGGAATCAGTTAGTTGTTTTATGACACTTGGGAAGATGGAACCTACCTTCAACGAAACCAATATTTGTCTTATTCCAAAAATGGCGAAACCTAGATCGATGTCAGACTTCAGGCCCATCAGCCTGTGCAACGTAAGTTACAAAATTATATCCAAGGTCTTATGCCACAGACTCAAAGAGTTCCTCCCTGTATTGATCACGGAAACACAATCAGCTTTTGTCCCTGGAAGGGTTATCTCCGACAATATCCTCATTACACAAGAGGTGTTCCACGCACTAAAGACCAAGACAAAATGCCAAGCGAACTTCTTTGCTATCAAGACAGATATGAGCAAGGCCTATGATAGAATGGATTGGAGATTTCTAGAAGCCTTGATGGCAAAATTAGGTTTCGACAATCAATGGATTTCTTGGATTATGGGGTGTGTGACTTCGGTCTCTTATCAGGTGCTTCTAAATGGAACACCAAAAGGTTCGATTATCCTCGGACGTGGCCTTAGACAAGGAGATCCCCTGTCACCATATCTGTTCATCCTTTGTACAGAGGCACTAATAGCCAGCCTAAAGGCGGCTACGGACTCAAATCAAATCTTTGGACTACGGGTGGCTCTTTCAAGCCCACCAATATCCCATTTACTCTTTGCAGACGATAGTCTGTTCTTTTGCGAGGCCTCCGTGGAGCAGTGCAAGACGCTGTCAATTGTACTTCGAACCTACTGTAGGGCTTCTGGTCAACAAATAAATCTAGACAAGTCTAGTATTGTTTTTGGAAAGATGGTGCCAGGGACAATACAGATAGCCATAAAGGAGGCTCTGGGAATAGTTCGACTGGGCGGAATGAGGAATTATCTGGGACTCCCCGAAAATCTACATGGGTCCAAGGCCCATATTTTCGCATATGTCAGAGATCGGATCCAACAAAGGATTAATGGATGGTCTGCGAAGCTGTTATCCCGAGGAGGAAAAGAAATTATGATCAAGTCGGTGGCTATGGCAATACCGACTTATGTCATGTCATGTTACCTACTACCCAAGATACTGTGCGATAAGCTCACAAGTGCAATCGGTAAGTTTTGGTGGACTTCTGGAAACACAGGCTCTGGGATCTACTGGCTTCCCTGGACGACCCTGTGCTTACCCAAATCCGAGGGATGACTTGGATTTAGGTCATGTGCTGACTTTAATAAAGCTCTCCTTGCAAAACAGCTATGGAGATTGGAGAAATATCCGGCATCATTAGTAGACAGAGTCCTAAAAGGATGCTACTTTAAAGACTCCCACGCCTTTAAGGCAAAAAAGGCATACCGACCATCCTACGGATGGCGGAGTATCTGGTCGGCTAAAGATCTGGTAGATAAAGGTGCGAGGAAACTCTATGGAGCTAGACATAACGATCAGGTATAGAAGGATCCCTAGATCCCTGATAGGTACCCAAGAGCACCACGGGGATTGGGAAATCGTCATCACCCAAAGCTCTCTATTCAGGATCTCACACACTCAGGGCAGTGTGCCTGGAAGATTACTGAATTAAAACGATAGTTCCAACCAGAAGACATAAACCTGATTGTTAGCCTCAAGCCGACACCCAAAGGTTATAGAGAGAACTATTGTTGGCATTTGAACAAGACTGGTGTTTATTCAGTAAAGTCAGGGTACGAGACACTCCAACTACTGGAGAACGCCAAGAGAGACCTCATGCTACAAAAACCATCCTTAAACCCTCTGAAACAGGCGGTGTGGAAAATAAAAGCACCTGGGAAAATACAACACTTTCTGTGGCATGCCCTCTCTGGAGCACTAGCAACCAATGGCCGTCTTCAATATCGTCATGTTAAGACAAGCGTAGCATGTGACATTTGTGGAGAGGAGGAGGAAAGTATCAACCATGCCCTATTTTTATGTCCCCCTGCCAGTCAGACATGGGCTCTATCCAATATCCCGTCTGCTCCGTCACTCTTCCCCTCACAAAGTATCTATGGGAATTTTGATTATTTATTCTGACGTATCCCGAAAGAATTCCACTTGGATACCGATTTCCTTGGGCTACCATGGATCTTATGGTTCATTTGGAAAGCACGAAATGAGAAAGTATACAAAAATTCGGCTCAGTCAGCACCGACCATCTTAGGAAAAGCTCAGAAAGAACATGAGGTGTGGCTTTCGGCCATAACTCAGGTTGAGACTGATCAAATTTCGAGGCAGAGCGTAGCCCACCGAATCTACAAATCTCCCGCATACACACCCTTTGTCTATTTCTTCGACGGATCGTGGAAAACAAAGGATAGAACTGTTGGGATGGGATGGATCCTTAAATTACAAGATGGAACGAGCGACCTTTTGGGTATGCAAGGAACTTATAGAGGACTTTCTCCACTACACATGGAGTTTCGGAGCCTCTTGTGGGCCATGGCGAGCCTAGTAGATAATCACCGTTTCTGCTCTCAGTTTGTCACCGACTCAACGGACCTCGTCCAGCTGATCTCGGAACCCCATGGATGATCGGCTTTTGATGCAGAGATCAAGGAATACCAAGAACTGAGAAAGCACTATCCGGAATTTGAACTCATCTACCAACCAAGAGAGACGAATATTCAGGCAGACGCACTTGCGAAGGAGGCCTGTAGGAGAAGTAAAATTTTCTTGTTTGTCAATACTTCTATACTGTTCTGGATCAAAGATACCCTACATATCTTCTGACCACCTATGTAATTTTCTTTTAAATGCCAAAAAAAAAATTAAAAAAAAATAACATTCGTGTAGTAGTGATTCCAGAGATTTCTACATCTGGTGTCTATGAATGATATTTTAGTATTTGTTGTCAACATATTTTTTATATATTATTTGATAAATATTAAAAAAACATTATTTTTATCTATTATTGTTTGATGTGTTATCAAATAATAAATTTTAAATAAATATATAAATAAGTTTAGGTTAGTAAAATAATTACAATATATGTTATTGTTATTAATTTGGTTACAAAATCAATATATTTTATTAAATTAACAAAAATATTATTAAATTATTAAAAATAATTATTTGTTCCTTTAATTTATATATATAAAAATTAATATTAAAAATAATTTTAAATAAAATTTAATATTATAAAAATATTTAATTCATATATACTAATAAATAATATATATATAATTTGTGAATATTTTTTTCTATGTATATCGTGGATATAAATTTAAAATAATTTAAAATGGGAATAACTGAGTTAAATAGGTATATATTTTTTACTTTTAAAATCAAAATAGTGATATAAAAAAATTAATATTTTCATTAAAAAAGTAATAGTAAACAAATAGAATTTTTTCTTAAAAGATCATGTTTTATATTTTTTTTGTTCTAAAAATTATTATTTTTTCAGTTCAAAAGAAATTATTATATAAAATACTTATTTATTTTGAATATATTTTAAATCAAATTAAAATATTATATTTAGATTTTAGATTTTAATTTAAAGTTTAGATTTCACTTACTAAAATTTTAGTCATGCTAATTTATGATATTTTTAGGAAAAAATTAATGATGATATATATTTTTTAAACTGATATTTTTTAAAAAATTGTCCTTATACACATAAATGGAAATTAAATAGGAAAACTCATCTAAAATCAGATCAGAAAGCTGAAGCATTTCGGTTAACTGTATAAATCTCCACCTTTATGCTTTTCTCGATATTTTCCCGATTCTAGCTGCAGAGGATTCTGTCGCCGGACGTTCGGCTTCGAAGACCTTTTGTTCCGGTGCCGTCGTCCTGTTGATATCTCTGTTTTTGCTGTCACGGACTGAAGGATTAGTCTCTGCGAATCTGACTGTGAACAAGAGATTTGCCTTCGCTCATAATGAAATCTCACAATTTAGTTCAATGATCTGAGCGATTCCTGTCGTCTTCTTGCTGGATCTGAGTTTTGGTTGAAGTGATTCATTGCCATTCTTTAGCTACTTTCTGCACATTTTATGTTTGGAAGGAACCTTGAATCGGGTTTTCTTGCTGCCCCAACTCCATCCAAGTCTCGTCATCATTCTAATTATCACGTGTAAGTCATCTTCTTCTTCTTCTCAGAAACCCTAATTTCTGGGGCTTCGCAGAGTTTTCGCATCCCCGGGATCTATGATCGATATTTCGAAACACGCAATGTGAATTAAGAGCCTTTCTTCGTTTCTTGTGATTGTTTTGCTTGCTCTCAGATCTACATTTGAGGCATTTTCTATAAACTTTAATTAAAAGGGTTGCTGATCCGGTGTCTGAACAATTTGACAGGGTTTATGCCTAATGGATTTATTTAAATCAGCTTCTATGGTTTGCTTGGTGCCTCTGACCGACTAGTTGTACTTGTTAAGGAACACAGCCATTGAAGCGATGTTATCATCAAGGTTTTCATTTTTGGGGATCGGCAGTTCCAACGAAGGTCATGACTCTTTGGGTGTTTCTGGAAGCAAGTTCAAACCAACTCTAAGTGTGCAAACGGATAAAGATATGTACAGGCCTGGGGATTCCATATTTGTAACTATTGAGGTTGGTAATTCTCTTGTAAGGGATCATGAGAGCGGGGCTAGTCCCTCAGTTTTAGTTGAGAAACTTAGTTTTGAGGTAAAGGGAATAGAGAAATTGGACATTCAGTGGTTTTCTACTCAAAAGCCATCACCAGGAAGCAAAGGAAAAAGAGGTATTCAAGGAGCTTTTTGTTACTGAAACTGTTATATATGCTATATCAGTGCATGGAGATTTCCATATTGTGGATGCTTTTGAAATCCTATGTTACATGCATAAACATATATACACACATACACACTCTGGAAAGTAGGCTTGTTTCTAGTTAACTTCCTTGGTCAATCCTTTGAGAATGAGTATGCGAAATAGCTAATAAAATAAGCATTGAAATTGTGTAATTTCGTACATTTTGTAACTTCCGAGAATACCAGCTTCCATGCTTCTTTATTTAGAGATATTATGATATTGCTTTCAACACGTGATGTTCACTGCACCTTTATAGCATTTATGAAACTTAGCTGCCTCCAGATGTTTATACTAGTGCGAGTACTTGCATTAGTCTTATATCACAAAATGTAAGTGCTTCATTATAAGGTCTTTTTCTTGATTCTCACAAGTTTCAGGTAACAAAACTGTGCTAGGTTCCTTGCCATTTATGCATACTTTTGTATCGATGTGCTAATCATATATTTTTCGTGGAGACTTTCAGGTGAACACATCTTCCTAGACAGTTCATCACCATCCTTAATTTCAAATCAACGCCTATCTCCTGGTGCTAAGATGACATGTAATCTTTCCTGATTCCTTTCTTTTACTATATGAATAATAACATTCTTTTACTATATGAATAGTAACATAGACCATGTTTGATGCTAACGACCAGAGCTTACAATGTTAATCTTTGAGCTCACAGGCGTTGTTGTTTGTAATTTCCATCTACAGTAATGGTTCGAGCTATACTCCCACACATTTTACCACCTTCTTATAAGGGTGCTACTTTACGTTACCTGTACTACATCAAGAGCACATTAAGCGGAAGATTGATGACATTAGAAAATAGTCGATTTCATAAAGACTCAACAAATGATTTTTTCGAAGTGGTTAGTTTACTTGTCTTTCCGTGTTCTTTTTAGGTGCAGTACATGATGCTTGATCTAAAATATCTGACTGAATGCATCTGGTATTAGGACTCTTGTTCTCCTGAATATAATTTTTTCCCTTTTGCAATTATTTTTTTTTCTAATTGAAGGCGGCATAGTATTGACTACCGTAATCCTGTTTTTGTTTACCAACAGGAGACTCGAATCCCAATACATGTATGGGTAATTCAGAAGAACAACGGGTTGCTATTAGAGGAAAGTCAAACAGATGGTAAGTTTTGTTCCAAAGTTTCGAATTGGGAAATTTAGATCAGTTTTTTGGGTAAAAGTCAGGTTTAAAACTCTGTTTATTCATAAGATAACAAATTTCAGAACGTAGGAAAACAAATTTTATCCTTGTGTTTGGATGGCATTAGTGGTGCAACCTGATAGGGATCTTACATTGTCTCTCAGGGATTGTTCCAACCAGTACCATTCAGACAGAAATATACTGGAAAGAGATGGATGGAGACTCAGAATGGGTATGGAATGCTCACAACTGTGCCATTTTATTGCTTATCTTCTTTACTATTGCTTGTATGTATACCTATTGGTTTCATTGCATGGTAGTCAACGTAAGAACAATGAACCAAATGCATTTAATGCAGACTAGAGCAAATGACGCATATGATAGTGTTGAGGATGGATATGACAGTTCACGTGATGAGATCTCATCTGTTTCTTCCTATCCCAACAAAGGAACTTTAAACAGAGCCTTTGGCAGTTCATTGTCCTTGAATTCTGGACCGCGATTATCATTGAAAGACGCATCATATATTGAAGAAGTTGGTGGTTCATCTCCAAAAATGAAGCTTTCTCAGTTATCAGCTGCTGTGGTGTCTTATGAATCTGGAACTGGTAAATTTTAATGTAATTGCCTCGAACAACATTTTTACTCGGTCACTAAAAATGGCACGGGTTCAGGTAGCCCCTCATTTGTTTGCCGAATAGATTAGAAAAGGCTTATTTCCTTAACATAAGTCGTCATCTTTAGTACAGTGCTGGTTTGAAATTGATGCTGAAAATAGTACGGAGATGCAATTTAAAAAAATACGCGTTAACTATTTTGTTCGCCAGCTCTGTAATATTAAGCTGGTGAGCAGGAAGAGATTACTGAAATTTAGTTCCATATTTTTCCTGCTAGATGGCTTTTCACCTGATAAATCATCAACTTCTGTGACCCCGAGCCAACAATCCAAGCAGACAAATGGCCCAGGAGCATCTATGTCACCTAAAGCTGGAGAACCAGTTCCATGTAAACTAGTCTGCTCTCTTAACCTTCTCCCATTTTCTAGTGTCTTTGTTTGTCTGCTGATTCTCCAAGTAGCAACTTATCCAGTGCAATCATTTTCTTGCAGCAGAAGGATTTACACGAGGAAGATCGTACAACATAAGAATGGATGATCAAGTCCTTCTTAGATTTTCCCCGAAGAATGCTGACTCTACTTATTACTTCAGCGATACTGTAATGGCAGTTTCATGTCATTCCAAATTGTTTCATAACGTTTCCTGCATTTAGTAAGCATTTCTTACAATGGTAATTGTTTGCAGATTGGTGGAACTCTTACTTTCTTCCATGAAGAAGGAGGTAGAAGATGCCTCGAGGTAAATCCAGAAAATTTATAATATCTGTATGTATAATCGAAGTTGAGGCTATATTAGGGTCTGTTATATTTGATGATCAATTATCCAATTTCCAGGTCTCGGTTACACTAGAAACTTTAGAGACAATAAACAGGAAATTTGTTCATCCGTCTAGGAGAAATTCTCCAACGCTTACTAAGGTACAAATGCCAGGAGTATCATCTAGCGATGGACCTTGTTTGTTCTTTTCTCCGCTACTGATTTTTATATGCTACGTCTCTGCAATTGAGATCTTTCTAGTACTTGACTTTTTTTCTTTCTTTCTAATGTGGTTTTTTTCTCAATAGGTCCAAAGCGATCACCATGAGTTGGTGGCAGACCTTATTCAGACAAGCTTTCTTTTTTCGATTCCCACGGATGGTCCAATGTCGTTTACTACACCCCATGTTTCTGTGCAGTGGATTCTAAGGTTTGAGTTTCTAACTACCCCGAAGAATATGGACTTGAGCAGGTATTACTCGAAATACTCTTCTAATGTTCATTCTCGTTCAATATCTGGTTCAGTCGTTTTGAAATGGTTAAGTTGTTGAAATCAGTTGCTGGTTCTTGTTTTGCATGTATTTACAGGTATGAACATCCGCTGTTAATCCAAGAACGGGAAAAAAGCGAATGGGTTCTTCCGATTACAGTACATGCACCGCCTCCTCGGACATCAGCTGCCCAAAACCGAGGAGATGCACTCTTTGGTTTGGAGCCTTCTTGGAATCGTAGCTAAACCACGCTTTGGTAAGTTTGGTTTTAGTAAAGAGTTTCTGGTCTCTGTGTCTAGATCAGTAGAATCTCATTCTTCACCTCCTGCGATATAATTTTTCTTTTCTTTTTGATTTCTAGTTTCTGGTTAAGGGGAAGTTTACCACAAACGTTGTTTCATTTTGTTAGAAAAAAAATGATCATCTTATATGCTTACATTTGTTTTCTGTTATTGGTATGTTTTGAGAGAGATCGTAAATCTTTAACCACATATGTTTCCTACTTAGGTTATTTATTTACAGTAAATTTCATCAATTTTGGTCACGAAACAATTCGTAAAAAAACAGAAAGAAAATATAAGATAGATACAAAGAAAGTTTTTAAAACATTGATATCTGAAACTAAGCTATGAGTAAATCAAAAGCATGTTAAGCTACTGTAACCTCCAAACATACCTCATTTAACGCCCTCCATGGCAATGCAGCCATCTAATGCATCATAGAAAACATACTTCATATCCAGTCGTGTTCGAGATCATTTCTAAGTAATAAGGGTGAGTGAGTCAAAAATTTCAAAACTGTAAAATACAAAAAATGTTTTAAACATCAAAATTATGATATCATGAAGCTAACTACCAACTGGCCTCGTCTTCTTATATACAAACAAAATTATTGAGTAAAACATAAAACAAGGAGAGCAAAAGTTACCTATAGCTCAAAGGTTTTTCCAAAGAAACAAATTTTCATGAGCTAACATGCTAAATGTGGGGCGTAAGCACTAAAAGAAACATACTTACGGAAGAGACACACTTACCTAAACATTTTGCTACTGGCTACTGTTATGAAAAATGGCATATTGGAGTAGGATGTGTAGATTTAAATAGGATGGAACGATGTTGTGTAATTAATGTAATATGATATTTGATTCATGTCTTGTTTTATTTGCTTTTGAATGTCCGTTTTAATTTTTTTATTGGATGTCTTCATCATAGTTTGGATTCACACATTATTATGAAGTTTTTGACTGATTTTTTTCTCATGCACGTTACTTTTTTGCGAAGCTACAGTAAATCCGACAATTTCCGTTTTATCATACCATATAATACCATAAAATAATATCATTTTTAAATTTATCTTTCAAATTTAATATAGTAAAACTAAAATTTCAAAAATAACATAAATTATTATGTGAAAATAATTATTTACATTAAATAAACTATATATAAAATTAAAACAATGTTTGGATTCACTTTTTCTAATTTAGGATTTAAATTTTTTTTATTACGAAGAAGTTTTTAATTATTTTAATATTAAATTTATGCTATTTTTGAAAATTTAAATGATTAGTGATATATTTAGGACAAAAACTTGAAATAGTGATATTTTAATCAATTATCCTACGTATATGTATCAATAAAATAATTAAAATCAATAATTAAACTGACATACATGAATTAAGAAGGAATTAGTTCAACTTTTCAGATCAATCTGATCCATAAACATGATGGATGTTAAAAGTAGTCTCATTCTGATCCATCAACGTAAATGTATATTTTTTCTTACTAAACCAGTGGTCCGGTACACCTTTGATTTCAACTTTTTTCAAATCATTTCTTTCAAGATCATAAAGGAGAATGTGAAATGGAGAAATCAATGCCTCTGGTATAAAAAAAAGCTTGCCATTTTGAGTTGTACCTTTGACATTGAACAAAGTCTTGTTATTGACCAAATGCCGATGACAAGGCTGCAGCAAAACCAGAGTCTTCATGGACCAATCATCATGTTCCACTGTAGTCCATAACTTCAGCATACCCCTTCTTTTAAAGTTGGTTTGGTCAATGACAGTTACTTTTCCACCATATTCTATAAGATTGAAATCTTCCATTCTCCGAGGAAGATCATCGTCGTACCTTGGAGGTAATCTAATCATTTTGAAGTCTTGGGATCTAATGTGGAAACTCATGAGCGCAGTAGTATACTTAGCAGTCCTACCTAAATAATATATAATACCATCTATACATATTCTGATCTTTTGGAGGGAAGGTGAGGACGAAACCTCCGTGGAGTAGCTGCTTTTTTCCAACAACCTTGTTCTCCTCCAGCTTTTAGGATATAGATCCAATGCTGTGACTTTGCCTGTCCCAAATGTTTCAAGATCACACCAGTTGAGCGGACCACTGTGTACTGGTCGATAACAGAGTCGTATCCGAAATAGTAACCGACACTTTCCGTAAGTATTTTTCCTGATCTTGGAAGTATGTCGGTGTATTTTATGGCGACTGACAAGCTGATAAGTTGTCTGGTGGAAAGATTATATATCCGGGGCATTTCGTTAAAGGTGAAGCACATGAAGCTATGAACGTTTTGCATGATGTAGCCTCCCATCCGTGGGATGGTCAGATCGTGGTCAACTACAAAGCAAGAGGTCGAAGGTGTACCACTTGGAGCCAATGATAGTATCACGGAGTTACGATAGTTAGACAAATCCTATTAGAGTGTGTAAAGTCATACTTTGAAAGTTGGGAGCTTTCTACACACCTATATTAGGTGCATAAGCTATTCCACTCATTGCCAATTGGTTTTGAGTTGGATGCCCATATTTCCTAATATTTGTCTTTTGACAACAAGAAATACGGCTTTCGCAAAATTCATTACCCAATCAGATTGAAAGCACAATTTCCTGATTATGTCATAAAGAAAGCCAGATTTGATAACGCTGGTGAATTCACTTCACAAGTTTTTGATAATTATTGTATGTCAATGGAGATTGATGTTGAACACAAGCTTTTGATAATTATTGTATTCAATGGGGATTGATGTTGAACATTCAGTGCCCCATGTGCATACACAAAATGGAATGACTGAAAGTTTGATTAAACGGTTGCAATTGATTGCAAGACCGTTAATATTGAGAACAAATCTCCTAATTTTTGTTTGGGTCATGCTATACTGCATGCAGCTGCATTGGTCCAGATTAGACCAAGTGAGTATAATAAATATTCCCCATTGGAGTTGACATCTGGTCAGCAGCCAAATATATCCCATCTTTAAGTTTTTGGGTGCGTGGTTTATGTCCCAATAGCCTCACCACAAAGAACAAAAATGAGACCACAAAGGAGAATGAGAATATATATTGGGTATACATCACCAAGTATAATTCGATATCTTGAACCTCGAACTGGTGATATGTTTACGGCACGCTTTGCCGATTGCCATTTTAATGAAGATGAATTTCCAGCGTTAGGGGGAGGAATTAAAGAAACATCAAAAGATGTTACATGGTGTACACGAAATTTGATACACCTTGACCCCCCTACAAATCAACGTGAGCTGGAAATTCAGAAAATTATACATTTAGAGAATATGACAAATGAATTACCAGATGTGTTCACAGATACGAAAAAGGTGACGAAATCATATATACCCGCTGTAAATACTCCATCAAGAATTGATGTTCCAAAGAAACAATTTGATGGAAATAAAATAAATGACCCAAAAGTTCAATTGAAAAGGGGAAGGCCGATGGACTCTAAAGATAAAAATCTCTGAAAGAAAAAGAAATTGGGAAGAATCAATAAAAATCTCCCAAAAGTATTACATCATGCAGATATTCAAGAAAATGAGAAGGTTTTTGAAAAATCCGATGATGAAAGTCTTCTTGAGGAAGAACATGATATAGAAAATTGTGAAACATCCATTAATTACGCCAAAAATGGAAAAATCTGGGTTAGAAATGAAATAGAAGATATGGATGGAACATTTTCATTTTCTATATCTAAAGAAATTGATGATGAATATAATGATCCGGACCCGAGATCATTATCAGAATGTCGGGCGAGACCCGATTGGGAAAAATGGCAAAAAGCCATGAAAGATTAATTACTCTCTCAATAAAAGAAATATATTTGAACATATTATCATTACACCAGAAGATGTAATGCATGTCGGATGCAAATGGGTTTTCGTGAGAAAACAAAATGAAGAAAACGAGATCATAAGATATAAAGCACGATTTGTGGCACAAGGTTTCTCTCAAAGACCGAGAATTGATTATGATGAAATATATTCCCCGGTTATGGATGCAATTACGTTTAGATACTTGATGAGTATAACAGCATCCAAAAATTTAGAGATATACCTTATGGATGTCGTGGCTACATATCTATACGGATCACTTGATAGTGATATATATATATATATATATATATATATATATATATGAAAATTCCCAATGGATTTAAAATCCCGAAAGGATCCAAGATCTCGGAAAAATCAAAGGATATTTGTTCGGTCAAATTACAACGATCACTTTACGGGTTAAAACAATCTGGATGCATGTGGTATAATCGCTTAAGCGAATATTTGTTGAAAAAGGAATATATCAACAATGCGATATGCCCTTGCTTGTTTATCAAGAAATCCTCATTATGATTTGTTATTATCGCTGTATATGTTGATGATCTGAACATTATTAGAACTCAAAAGGAAGTTCATGATGCACGAACCCATATTAGAGAAGAGTTTGAAATGAAAGACCTTGGTAAGACAAAGTTTTGTCTTGGGCTTCAAATAGAGCATCTCAAAGGTGGAATATTTGTCCATCAATCAAATTATACCAAAATGGTATTAAAACGCTTTAATATGGATAAAACAAATCTTTTGAGTACTCCAATGGTCAATAGATCACTTATTGTTGATAAGGATCCATTTCGACCTTGTGAGAATAACGAGGAAATTTTAGGTTGTGAAATACCTTATATGAGCACTATTGGTGCGCTGAAGTATCTTGCTAATTGTACTAGACCAGATATTGCTTTTGCAACTAACTTACTTGCAAGGTATAATTCAACCCCTACACGAAGACATTGGGCCGGAATAAAACAAATATTCCGTTATCTTCAAGGCACAATTGATTTGGGATTATATTATCCCAAAAATTCCTTGTTTGGTCTAGTTGGTTTTGCAGATGCAAGATATTTATCAGATCTGCATAAAGCTCGATCGCAAACCGGATACGTTTTTACATTAGGAGGTACTGCGATCTCGTGGCGTTCACAAAAACAGACATTGGTTGCCACTTCCTCAAATCATGCGGAAATTATCGCACTCAATGAGGCATGTAGAGAATGTGTGTGGCTCAAGTACATGACTCATCATATACAAGAAGCTAGTGGAATCACTACAAATAAAGAACCAATAAAATTGTTCGAGGATAATGCTAGATATGTCGCTCAACTTAAGGAAGGTATATCAAGAGCGATAGGACGAAACATATCCCACCAAGATTTTTCTCATATACTCAAAAGCTTGTGAAAAATCAAGTAGTCAACATTGAGTATATTCGCTCAATCGACAATGCAGCAGATCTGTTCACAAAGGCGCGTTCTACAACAACATTCAGAAAGCATGTTCAGAATATTAGAATGCGCCATTTGCGAGATATATAAAGGGAATTATATATATCTTTTTGAGGGGGAGATTGCGTATCTGTACTCTTTTTCCCTTATCATGATTTTTATCTCATTGGGTTTTTACATGATACGGTTCTTAACCAGGCAGTACGCAATACTTCAATAATGATAAATAATCAAGGAGGAGTTTTGAAAAGTCATCGTCAACAAAAACGTATTCAGCGACGTCTTTTGTTGACTCTTCTTTTGTTGATTATTTCAGTTCAACTTACGTCGGTAAACTTTCTCTATAAATATGATGATATGCATCATTTGTAAAAAGTAGAACATGAATAAAAAATTTCTTTCTTCTCTCTATCCTCTTTTCTTTTGAGTAAAATTATCAGTTTAATTTTATCTCTAAATTTTTTTCATAACAATATAATATATTATAACTTAACTTTTTTGGAAAAAAAGGGAAAACTCTACATTAAATTACCGTACAGATATATATGACTTTGGGCGTGCAACTTTCCCATCGTTTTATATCTCCACTAAGGAACAACACGCCGTTTTCTGTGCCAAGAAACGACACAATATCTTAAGAATTAGTTAAAAAATATTTGACTCAACAGAATGCAACTGGTATGTATTAGAACTGTTGTTTTCCTGAATATAACAATATTTTTTCCCATTAGAATAACTCACTTTATCAGTACACATTTTTAACGAAAGGAAAAATAAAATCAAATTCTGTAACAATTAAATGAAGCCAAAAGGAGACTTAGTTCTGTTCCCTCCTTCACCGTATTGCTCGTTCCATTTTCTCAGTTCATTCATCGTCGTCGCATCATATGCCACTGAAGGGCTCACCTGCAAAATCACATCACCCATACATATTATCACGATCACATCTTTCCGGTTTGGATCAAACATTTCCATAACGCAAAAGGCGAAAACCGCAAAATCAAGATACTAAAATTTCTTCTCACATTGACGCAACTAAAATACCTTAGCTTTAGCTTGAATGAAGTCATCCAAACTCAACGATCGTATACCAGGAGACGCATCATCTGCTCTTGTACCCTATAGAGACAAACGAGGCAAAGCATCAACCGAAAAAGTTGTGAAACCAACCGACCACTTAATGTCCTAATCCAAACTGGTTTTGTACCTTTTGTTCTTCCTGTAATAGTTCTTGAACAGCTCTGTAAGCAGCAGCAATGCATAGATTCTGCAATATAAACCACATAAAAGTATGAATCAAGAAGAAAAGCGTCGCTAAGTGTTGTGCTCAGAACAAAGAATAAAACAAATACCAACCTTCAAATCGCTACCGGAATACCCTACAGTTTCCTTTGCTAGCTTGTCGAATTGGAAACCCGGTTCCAAATTTTCTGGAGTCAGAAATACTTTCAATATCTTTAACCGGTTTTCGGCATCTGGTAAGTCAACATATATCCTAGATTACATAAAGAATAACACGATTTTTCAATTAAAATGAGGATGAGGATTCAATGTTTACCATTACTTCAAAAGGCAAATGAAACTCAAATCAGGTTTTACCGTCTTGGTAGACGACGAATGACAGCATCATCAAGATCAAAGGGACGGTTGGTAGCACCAAGAATGAGGATTCTTTGGCTGTCTTTCGACCTAAGCCCATCCCAAGCTGCCATGAACTCATTTCTCATTCTTCGGGTAGCTTCGTGCTCTGAAGCGCCACCACGAGCACCTAACAGACTGTCGATCTATTAAACAAACAAAAATCCCCCTCCGTTAAATTTACCCATCATATAAAAGTGTTCAACATAATAGAGTGTGCCGACAACAATAAATCAGTCGTTTGCAGTATGACATGCAAAACGAAATTTAAGACGCAGAATTTTCACCTCATCGACAAAAATAATAGCAGGTGCTAGCTTGGTGGCAAAGGAAAACAGAGCCTTAGTGAGCTTCTCTGCATCTCCGAACCACTAAAGCCAAACAAGGGAACCGAGACAAGGCAGAGTCAGATCCAACAAAAACTTATCTGGATGAGGATAATTGAAGTATCAGAAAATCATTTATCCTAGTGTGTCCCAAAAACTATATTTTTCCAAGTGTATTAATACAAGCACCATGTGGGTTAAGCGTAACTTTTAACTCGTTTAATTATTCTTCTTAGTTATTTGAAACATGCATACAAAAAGACACAAACAACAAGGAGCATGCGATATAGTCCATGTACCTTTGATGTAAGCGTTGAGCCAGTTATGCTAATGAAGTTTGCTCCAGCTTCTGTTGCAAGTGCCTTGGCAAGGAGTGTCTTACCCGTTCCAGGAGGACCAAAAAGCAATATTCCTTTACAGGGCTGGACCAAAGCTCATGCCATCAGGAACATCAACCAAGTTGATCAGAAGAAAGTGATCAAGGAATGAAAAACAATGCTATGCTATGTACCAAACAGAATGTAATACCCGCAAAAGGTTTCCACGGGAGAAAAGCTCTGGCCTCCTCATGGGAAGAATAACCAGCTCATTTAACGTCTTCTTCACGTCTTCGAGAGCACCAATGTCTTCAAATTTTACGCCTATCTCTCCAGGAGCAACCACAGCCGACACAAAATTTCTTTCATATTCATCATTTGCAATATTCTGCAAGAAATTGTCTGTTAACATTATTACTACTCAAATCATTCATTTACCAGAATCCTAGGGCATAAAAATCTAACCTTCAAGTCTTGGGAAGGTAGAGAATTATCTTCTAATGTTCTTAACCTCGATATTGAAACCTCAAGGCTTGAAAGAAAAAGGAATAAAAAGACAGTAAGATAACAAAACAACAAAAATTACAGATCCCCAAGATAAAGCCACGATCACAAGTACCTTTCACGAGGCAGAGACAAGTGGCCTCCTTTAACCAATGGTTCTGAACAAGAAGCTAAATAATGATTTCTGGCCCATCCAATAACTTTCTCTGCTTCTGCAAAAAAACAAAAGCGACAAGTTTCTAAGCTCGAGCATTGACTTAAAACAGAACAAACCTAGTATTTTCATCCTGAGTTACGCACTTTGCTTTGTTAATATCACACCATCAGTGTTGACTTGGTATAAGTCTGTGCATAATAACTCATGTTCTTCAAATGCCTGGGAAACAGTGCATTGAGGTATACAACAATTAGTGAAACACTACACGTTTGGCTCAGCTTTTCTCAATGGCAGTCGAACTAGATCTATGTACCTTTAGCAACTCATTTATATTGCTCCGCGATATCACAATTCTCCTATCTTCTCCAAGTTGCTTCTTGAATAGTCTGAGGGCATCTTCTTCCTACACCAAAATTTTAAAGGATGGAATCAAGTACGAGAGTTATTTCTTAAGATATAGATAATAGTCTGTCATATGAAATCTCTAGAAAATATGTAGGAGCTAGTCATAGATGGTTGATGCCTAGAGCAGAGTCATACGAATGATGATCGTTAGTAGTACCCGAGAACCGTCTTGGCAATATCAGTATATGTCTCCAACCACATGTGTCCTTTAAGTAGTTTCACTTTTGTTAAGTAGGTGAACACGTGACAAAGGAGTTTGCTAATGCATGCATGTGTCATGCACAATACTTGTGTCTATTAAAAAGACTTCAAGACTATTGTCTAACCGGCACAACCAAACTAGTCTATGCTATCTCACTTAAGTTTAACAAGATATCTACACCTCCTTATTTACAGGCATACAGGACCACTTGATATTGTGATCAAAACTTTTTATATGACATTAGGCATACCTTTGGAGGATGTAGGACCATGACATTAGTGAAAAGCTTGTACATCTCATGTTCCTCTGATCTTTTCCTTCTCGTGGATCCTTCAGTTAGACACTTCAAAGGAACCGGCTGCAACACACAAAGGCATATCACGAAGAACATGACATTTCAAGGGATGTCTTTTTAAATAAATCCAGACTCACAAACTAAGCAAGAGCCATATCAAGAATATGGATGTGCAAAACCATATCTACAGTGTTGCACACGTTGCAAAATATAACAAAAGATTCATAGATGCCACTTAACGTGTGTGAAAGAAGTTGCACCATGATTTAAAAAAATTCACATATATCAATAAAATGCTACTTTGATATTTAGCTTACCAGCTTTCCAAGCTGGCTAAAATTTGGGAGTACCATCGTCTGTTTCCAATAAAAATAACTTGTTCAACGACTGATCAAGAACAAAGGCCAAACAGTAAACACTGACAAGTGAGAGATTTCGACACGCTTACAAATTTCCCTCTTTCTTTTGAGCCTGTTTCTATCTTGTTCTGCCCACATATCATAACAATAGGACCTGATAATTTATTAAACATTTCCTGAATTTTTTCTACAAATTCCTTTTGTCTTGATTTAGGCACAGCTCTAGACAACCACTGAGAGGAGTCTGGAAAATAGACTATAAGTGGTTGAATGGATTTCAGAACCTACAAAGACAGGAAAACGATGGAATAACTGTAGTGGACAATACTTATATACTTATAACCACATCAATAAATAAAACTACAGTCCAGAAATGAAGGCAGAATGCATGTATCCACATATTGATAAAAAAACCTCCCTCAATTCATTCAAGATCTTTGAAAAAAGTTTGGCAAATTTCAACGTTATGGTGCTAGAATTTGGTCACAAATATCAACACACCACTGAAAACGAAGAGGAAAATGTTAATAAGGCTACTACCTAAAGAGAGCATAGCTTCTTGCTGTTTATAGACATGTATACACAAAAATGTATATAAACTAATATAAAAAGTTATGAGCACTAGCTACTGCTGGAAACATCATCTTCTAAAACATGAAAATTCACAAATTACACATGTACATTTATATCTGAAACTAAGATATGAGTAAATCAAGCATGTGAAGCTACCGTAACTTCCAAACATACCTCATTTAACGCCTCCATGGCAATGTAGCCATCTAATGCCTGCATATCCAAGTCGTGTTCGAGATCTTTAACTGCATAGAAAAACTTCATTACTTAGCTACATTTAAATATGATGTGGATCATTTCTATAGTAATTCGCCAGATTCACAAGGATGACACATCAACTATGGGAATATTATGAAGCAACTATACCATCTACCCAGTGGATAGGTAACACATGGGGCTGTCCTGCTGGTTTTTTCTCACTTTCCTCTGATGTTTTATCGTGGTTACAATCGAATATGACCGCAACACGGTTCCCACTCACCTCATATATTTCTCCACGTTGTCCACTAGACAACAGCCTGAAAGAATATAAACTCTCGTTAAAGACAAAACATAGGACATCTTTTAACACGTTAAATTTTCTCGAAGCTCTTCGTGTTCAACATTTTTTGCAAAGGCGCACAAAAAAATAGAATGTCACACTTGCAGGCAAGTCAATTTACAAAAATCACAGAAGGCATACTGTCATTAGAAATGTCAACATCATGAATGAAGGGTATCCGATGATGATATTCACAGCCAAACAAAATCCCATTCATCAAAAAAAATTTATGGTGACTGGGAGACTTGTGAATGGCATTAGACAACTGGGAAGAATAGTTCTAGACAAACTATGATACATAGAGGTCTAATGAACACATCAGCAGGGAACAATCGTAACATAAGTTTGCCTAACATCCAATGGTACATCTGTCTATCTCAACCCAAAGCCCCAAGGGTTCCGGAAGACAGGTCAAATTCACTCAGCACAATCATAATATTTGGCAGTTGATGAGAAAATTACTATAAGTACAACTAGGCAGACCAGGCAACCATCGACTTAAATACTATCAGAACAACAGTATCATAGAAGATATTTACGCGCCTCAAACTACAAGATGATATGTTATAGTTCCGAAAGCCTTTTCATAGCGAAATCGTTATACTCCCAGCTGTCAACCTTTTCACAAGCTTGCATCACTCTACAATAGAAACATACAAAAGCCTAGAAAAAAGCGTAAAAAATTTGTGGAAAGCCAGACTATGAGATAAGCAAAATAAACTATAAACAACAGACTACTGCTGTAACCAAATTTTCAAATTTATCCCTTGTCAGAAATTTAAGAAATTCAAGACTCGATTTTCATTCAAATATGAAAGAGGACCAACCCTACATCCAGGTCACTCTCTGGACGGCCAATGGTGTTTCCAACCCCTCGAAGAGCAAGAAATATTGAAGAGGAAAGAAACTAGGAAGAAGAAAGATAAAACCTAAAAGTAACAACACATTTCTCATTTTTGAAACTAGATGACTTACCAACCCACCTGCCAGTAATAACGGTAAAAGCACTTTTTTGACCATCAGATGTAGAAATCTTCCCCAATACGACCCTGTGATCCAATTACAAGCCAACACAACATAAGGATGCAATCATAATTACGAGCTTTGGTTACTAGAAGGTTTCTCTAGCATAGATCACAAATACGGACATCAAACAACTCCAAACCACTGGTTACAATATCCAGGTTTACAGGAAGCCTTTGATGCCTCATTTTCAAAACTTTTGCTAGAAGGTTTACATATCTTACAGAATACGAAACATATTCAAATAAAAGTTCATAAAAAAGTATGGACATTCGATTTTGTATTTTAAACGACTAAATGATAGATCAGACGATTTAAACTGGAAAAACGTTTTTATTCTATCAAAACTAATTGATGACCATAAACATGTGAGAAAGGATATGCATAGGGGAAGCAGAGATGGACCAACTTTCCAGCAACGACATGATCGAGCATCAACATAGAAAGTATAAGTAGCTATGTATACAGTCCAGAGTCAAATATTTTTAAGTTCTAGAGGTGAGTGAATCAAGAATTTCAAAGCTGTATAATACAAAAAAAATGTTCTGAAGCAAGTAAACTTCAAATTTATGAAGTTACGAAGCTAACTACCAACTTGCCTCTTCTTAAATACAAACACAATTACTGATTAAAACATAAAACAAGGACAGCAAAAGTTACCTATAGCTGAAAAGATTTTCCAGAGAATCAAATTTTCATGAACTAATATGCTAGAGTGGGGCGTAAACACTAAAAGAAACCATGCTACAAAGGGACAATATGAAAATGAAGACAGATTAAACCCTGTTTCTCCAATACTATGCAGAAGCTAAAAATCTATTTTTTAGCCCTATTTGTGCTCCATAACAAATGTTAGAAAAAATCGTCTAATTAACGGCACTCTAGAAGAGCTTGATCCAAATCTTTAGGCACAAATAAAGGGAAAGTAGATTCCCACAGAAGTGAATCAGTAAATTACCTATGTTTTGCGTCGTGCTTCTTAGCAGACCCAACATACCTAACTTGATCTCCTGAAAACATGTTGGACAGAAGAAAATTTTGAGAAAAGGAAAGTAAGAAGTCAAAGTCCAATAAGGGAAAGACAGCACAAAGAAAATACAAGATAGATACATAGAAAAATTATTTGAAGTGACGCTAGGACCATTGAATGGATACAAAAACTCATAAAGAGCATATAGAGCTTCTACAACAATGAAGCTCCATCATAGAGCCTTGACACTTATACAATACTATACAAAAAGTTTTACAAACTTCCTTTGATGCTAAGGAGCAAGGTGAACATGCTGAAGTTGGCTACCTTTCTTAAGAGGCCGCTTGGCTTTATCATAATGATCAACAACTGCAGCTTTTGACACCTCAGAAGGGCCAAGCAGCTGTTCCGACATTCTCTGCCACAGTGTAGAGCAGATAAGCACATGAACAGCATTTTTAAACTCTATCAATCAGAAGTGAAGAACTGATGCAGCAGTCATCGTGTAGATCAAAGAACCAGCAACCAAATGGCGTGCACTTTTAAGTTTCTAAACTGTGTGCATTTACCCCAATAAAAAATCTCATACAAATGATTAGTAGAAGAAAAAATCCCATTTCAAAATCACTGAGATTATTATCCAGAGGCAAAGGATGAAAACAAACACATTGTCATGGTAGATTAATGAACCTCACATAAAAGACCATACCTTCTCGATGTCCTCTATGTCGGCCCCGAGTTTCTTGAGGACTTCCTTAGAAATCTCCAAATATCTTTCTTCATCATCAGTCCCATCTATTTTCGCCTCACTGCTACTTGTATCTTCATTTTTTGCATCTGTTTCTCCCTCAGCTTCTGACTCTGAAGTGCACTGATCTGATTCTGCGGTGTCATCATCTGATTCGGGCTCTTCGTTGTAGTCATCAGCAAAATCCTAATCAGAATAGAGAAAGATCATGCTAACAGTCATGAAACAGAAAGAAAACTGGTAGCATGTCATAGCAAATAAACATCAGAATCTCACATAAGGGGCAAGAACGCTACTGTCAAGAACCAGCAAGGGAACTTGGGTGTCTCGAGCAAGTGCTCGTACCAGTCTTTCTCGGTACAGCTCAGTGCCTGTATAATCAAATCATTATTGGACTTTATCCTCTTACCAGTTATAAAGTTTGATATAAAAGAACAAAGACATCAAACAGCGCAATGCTTTTTCTAGTCACAACTCACAACAAACCTGGAACACTCTGGAGCAATATTCTTCCACTTGAAGAATCTAAACGAGCACCATATGTGGACACCACATTTCTTTGTTTTATATGTGAGCTAACACATTCCACCAGAGTATCTTTTGTGTGCTCGCTGGGGAAAATGAGAAAGAGGTCAAGAACAGAAGATATTAGCAAATGAAACAAAAATGGAACTGACTAGGAGAACTAAACACGATAACAGATAGAAAATTTTCTTTGGCTATTACTGAACATAGTAAGGAAAGGATTCCCAAGAGAGCTGTATAGTTTGCCAAGGTTGAATTCTCCGCATAAACTCATTCTTCAATCTTTCTCGTTTATGAAGGAAAGGTGACTCCTTTTTGCTCCGACTTGCAAGCTTCTCATTCTTGAGCCAATCCATTTGGTCTTGCTCTCCAAGTTGAGCGTGAGAATCAAAGGGCTCAACTCCAAGAGCGCTCTTCTCTTTTCCCGTCTTTTCTTTATTCAAAGGAAAATGGTTATCCTCACTAGGACTCCTTCCATCACTTTCAGAACTAAACGGACGAAACTGGCTATTATTCCAGGAAAAACTCAAATAGTTTCCAGAGGCAATAGCCCCACAAGATGGATACTTTCTTGTCAAATGGTTTGTAAGTATATTTAGTAATCTAGAAGATGGGGAAACAGTGTAGTAGTCACGAATCGCAGGCCTGAGTAAGCATTTGTCTTGCTGCAATACAAAACCACATCTCTGCTTCCTCCTTATTGCTCTTGTATACATCGGAACTTACTTTCTTCAGTTCCCAAGATAACTGCCAAAAAAAAACAAAACAAAAAAACCTTCATTTGAATCAATGCAGTAAAGAAAATAAAGAAAAAAGAATACACGGCATGAGCCAGAAACCGAAATCAAATGCTTACCAAAATCTGGATTAAATTGAAAGGGAAGGAAAAACACTGCAAATTCTAGTAGCAGTTGTTTCAATTTGATGAACTCACTTCCCAAAATCTAAATCTCATAAATTAGTGTCTAGCGAGGACAAAAAAAGATGAATCTTAGACGCATTATAATAAAACTCAAGGAAGGAATACGCACAAAAGATTTTGCTCATTCCATCTTAATATATTGTAACTCAGACTTTTAGAGAAGAATGAGGAAGACGAATATGAGAGAGGATCCGTGACGTAGAATTCAAGTGAACCAGAGAAAAAATCGAGAGAGAGAGAGAAAAAGAGACCGAACTTCGTAGGTTAGGGAGATGGGTTTCCGACTGTAGCTTTGTCTTCGTGACGTGTCGTTTCTTGTTTGCCAATTTTGTTTCATTTTCATATGGGCTTCACAGCCATAGGCCCATTATATTAGCAAACCCGAATTTCAAATCTACTCTTTTTTCATTACAGCTTTTATTCTTGGAAAAATGTCAAAAACATACTTTCGACCAATTTCCATTTATTCTTTGTAAGCTGAAAAACTTGTTAACTTTTTTGTTACTAAACCATTTTAGTCATAAAAAGTTGACTGACGACTAGAATTAAAACAATTTGATCAATTAGAATTTTTTTAGCTAAAATAAAATATTGATATCTTTTGACATCTCTCAGAAATAAAATAAGTTATTCATTATATGTATATGTTGTGCCAATACCATAAACTCTAATTGAAAATCTAATGTTTTTTGCTTCAAACACGTGTTGTAGGTGAGAACTGGGGAGAGAAAGAGCCCAAAATAGCAAATTGAAGACTACGTTTTTTCTTAGGTGTTTCTTGTGTTGGAGGGAAATTATAAAGAGAAATATCAACACAAAGATCTAAAAACTCCAACAATGTAGCACTGGAGAGACTTTCTAACTAGTAACGTTGTTAGCTAAATCAATCAATCACTCATTGAAAACGAATAATAAATGTGTATCTTGTCATAATAGATAAGTCCATTTTGACGAAACAAACTAAGTGGTGGGTTAGGAGATCTTTTGATTCAATGGTTGTGTGTGTGTGTAAATACAGATGGTAGGCACTAAATTCAAGTTTTTTTCTTAGTACAACGGTAGAATAACAATTTACATCTTATGACGTATTTCGTAAATATTTGGATTCGATTTTTCGATTAAAACTAAAATATTATTTTATAGATTATTAAGTTTTTGCCTTGTTGGATGATGCATGGTTTCTATTTTGCCTTGTTAAACTTTTATGTTTAATCCGAAGTACATGTATTCTACGAATTTGTATATATTTAAAATTAGCCAGATTTTTCGAATTATTCATGTTATAAAAATTTTTATGTAATAAAATATGTGCAACATCTATTTTTATGTAATAAAAATGTTTGACAATAAATTTTTAGAAAATCTAGAATATATGATGTAACAAATTAGAATATATGATGTAACAAATTATTACCACAATTAATTTCAAATAAGTATATAAATGAACTTAAGTTATTAAAATAATTATAATATATATTTTGTTCTTAATTTGGTTAAAATATCAATATATTTTATTAATCTAACAAAAAAATACTATTAAATTTGTAAAAAATAATTATTTTTATTTTTTTAATTTACATATATAAAATTAATATTAAAAATAATTTAAATAATAAAATTATATAAATATCTAATATATATTTACTAATAAATAATATTAGATAATTTGTAAATATTTTTCCTCATGCAATTTTATCTCTAATATATTATTTGAGAAATTTTTTAACAAAGTAACGTTATCCTAACATGTTAATAACAAAAATACCATGCTGACGTGTCAACAACACAACGAGTTTCAGATTAAATATATAAAAAGATTTAAGTTAATAGAATAATTACAATACATGACACTGATATTAAATTGGTTAGAGAATAAATATAATTTGTTCAACTAACCAAAAAATACTATTATATTTGCAAAAACAATAATTTTTATTTCTTTAAATTTTTATACATTAATTTATAAATAATTTCAAATAAAAATAGAAATACATTTAATTTACTTGCATAATTCCTAATATATTATTTGAGAATTTTTTTAACAAAGTAACGTTATCCTAACATGTTAATAACAAAAATATCATGCTGACGTGTCAACAACACAACGAGTTTCAGATTAAATATATAAAAAGATTTAAGTTAATAGAATAATTACAATACATGACACTGATATTAAATTGGTTAGAGAATAAATATAATTTGTTCAACTAACCAAAAAATACTATTATATTTGCAAAAACAATAATTTTTATTTCTTTAAATTTTTATACATTAATTTATAAATAATTTCAAATAAAAATAGAAATACATTTAATTTACTTGCATAATTCCTAATATATTATTTGAGAATTTTTTTAACAAAGTAACGTTATCCTAACATGTTAATAACAAAAATATCATGCTGACGTGTCAACAACACAACGAGTTTCAGATTAAATATATAAAAAGATTTAAGTTAATAGAATAATTACAATACATGACACTGATATTAAATTGGTTAGAGAATAAATATAATTTGTTCAACTAACCAAAAAATACTATTATATTTGCAAAAACAATAATTTTTATTTCTTTAAATTTTTATACATTAATTTATAAATAATTTCAAATAAAAATAGAAATACATTTAATTTACTTGCATAATTCTTAATATATTATTTGTGAAATATTTTAAGAAAATAACTTTATTCTGACGTGTTATTAACAGAAATACCATGCTGACGTGTGAGTAAATTTCAAATAAATATATAAATGAGTTTAACTTATTAGAATAATTACAATTTTATCATTGTTATTAACGTGGTTAGATAATTAATATATTTTATTAAATTAACAAAAAAATACTATTAAATTCGTAAAAAATAATTATTTTTCATTTTTTAATTTGTATATACAAAAGTTAATGTTAAAAATAATTTTAAATAAAAGTTAAATATTTAATTTATATTTACTAATAAATTATAATTTGCGAATATTTTTTCCCACGCATATCGTGGGTATGAATCGAGTATATATTAAATGAGAAACAGTAGGAGTAAAATTTGTCGATATAAGCACCACATTCACTCTCAATAATTTTACTATTTAATTTAAATAAAAAATCTAAATTAATTATTCTATTAGATAAATATCCTAATTAGATAACCTAATTATTTAATTTAATAGTACATGAGTTTTTTGAAACTTTCATTTATTATTTGAAAAACAAACTAAATTATTTTGTATAATTATGGCCGATTAAAATATAGAAATTATATCAATATTAAATATTTGTATATATTCGAAAATTCAATATTCTCACAATAAACATTTTAATTATAAAAAATAAAAATTATATTTCATATTTACTATTATTTAATATCTCCTATTAATATCAATATCTTATATATATATATTAAAGAATAAACATTGGAATATTAATAAAATATTATTTAATTAATAAAAATAAAATAATTTATTTATTTTATACTAGTATAAAATAATGTAAATCAATGAGCACAATAATCATTCGGTTATAAACTTTTGTTAATTACCAAATTTGGGAATCCGTGATATTATTTATTTTTTTAATTTTATATTCGTTTGTATTATATGCATGTGTTTTTGAGAGAGCGCTAGTGATGGCCACAGAGGAAAGAGTAAAGATTTTTCCCTCTTTTTGAATTTCAAAAGTTTCCGAGAATATCCAAACAGAAGACTGAAAGAGTTTATCTCTCTCCCCAAACATCAATTCCACGGATCTCTCTTCCTCCTATACCTCGATTCACCGCCGTTCTTTTTCGCCCCCGGTTCTGCCATCTCCGTTGGCCACCACTTCGTCTTTTTTTACGCATTTTCGCGAGTCACGGTTCTATATTCTTCTTTACTTTTTTGATTTAATCTTCGGTTTCCCCGTTTACTCTGAACTTCGGCTGAAATTTTTTTTTTTGCCAATCAGATTTATGATCGGCATTTCTACCTTAGTCTGATGTTTCCCCTTTTTCGATTCGCTACTTTATCTTATGTTAAACAACAAATCGGAATGCATCATAGTTTAGAAATTCTTTGAAGCATTTTGATTTTTTGAGACTGAATTGTACTGTATTGGTTCTCGGTGCCGTGATTATATTTTTGGAAGCCAAAACGTTGCTTCATACGGCAGATTAAAAAATATGGGTGTCGAGGATTATCATGTGATAGAACTCGTCGGTGAAGGCTCTTTTGGGAGGGTTTACAAGGGAAGACGGAAGTTTACTGGCCAGGTAAGTTGCTTTCTTGGGTTGTCTTGTTCGTTAACCTGTGCTTTTGAAATCAGCAAAACAGTCTTAATTTGATGATTTGCTTGGGGTCAGACGGTGGCGATGAAGTTCATCATGAAACAAGGAAAAAGCGACAAGGATATACATAGTCTAAGACAAGAAATCGAGGTTAGGGATGTTTCATGCTTCACATCACGTGACACCATCTATTGTGACGGCTTCGTAAATCATTGCATTTGATGTGACCACATTTTTGTATGCTTTCAGATATTGCGGAAGCTCAAGCATAAGAATATTATTGAAATGCTCGATTCCTTTGAAAACGCACGAGAATTCTGTGTTGTCACAGAGTTTGCCCAAGTACTTTCTCCCCCTTGATTGTAATTCTAAAAAAACTGATTTATGAAGCCTGTAGCCGGACCTATGTAATATAATGAATCATGATGGAACACCTAAATTTCGTAGGGTGAATTGTTTGAGATTCTTGAAGATGACAAGTGTCTTCCGGAAGAACAAGTTCAAGCCATTGCGAAGCAGTTGGTAACAAGTTTTGCCACAGGGGCTCTTATTTCTATATCTGATTTTCATATTATATGATTGATTGATAAGACAATGTGCAATTCTCCAAAATCCAGGTAAAAGCATTGCATTACTTGCATTCAAACCGTATAATTCACCGTGACATGAAGCCACAAAACATTCTTATCGGTGCTGGGTCTGTCGTTAAGGTAAGTTAACCTTCCTTTTGCTACTTCTTGGAATTGTGCATGGACTGTTGCTTTCTCTACTTACCACACACCTGCCACTCTTATTTTTTTGGTCTCTTAGAGATGGAAATATTTTTAAAGTTACAAATATGATTTTTCTACTCACGTACTCTTCTTATGAGTAAGGAGTTGCAGACGAATCTCTGGAAAATGATTTAAGACTCATGGAAGCTGGAACTTTCAGTCTCATTTTTTTCAGAAAACTAAGCTTATCATGTAAATATACATTACTAGAAGAGGATACAGCTAGCCATGATTTCATATACTTGCTACTTATAAGTAGAAAGAAAAAAAGCTTCTCATTGCAGCATGATTATGTGCTTCTCAATTATTTTTCTGTAGCATAATTTTGCTTGTGTTTCCTTTGATATATCAGCAATTATTTCTCTGTAGCATAATTTTGCTTGTATTTCCTTTGATATATCAGCTTTGTGACTTTGGTTTTGCTCGTGCTATGTCCACCAACACTGTGGTTTTGCGATCCATTAAAGGTTAACGCCTTTTTTCATTTCTTTAGGCTTATCAATGAATGAATAACTCAATAAGTCCTGCCTTGTTAATATTCCATCAATGAAATCTTACTTCAGGCACTCCGCTGTACATGGCGCCGGAGCTTGTGAGAGAACAGCCCTACAATCACACTGCTGATCTGTGGTCACTTGGTGTTATATTGTGAGTGGAGAAACTCATCAGAGTTGTACTACTTCCATTTATATTCTTATGAATGATATGGCATGTGTTAATTCGCAGATTGTGGTAGCTTTATAGTTTTCTTTAGGCTTATCAATGAATGAATAACTCAATAAGTCGTGCCTTGTTAATATTGCATCATTCTTGTCACTTGTGTTGTTCACATTTCACCCCACTTGGGATGATTCTAAATAATCTTTTGCGATATATCAGGTATGAATTATATGTAGGTCAACCTCCGTTCTACACTAATTCCGTATATGCTCTCATTCGTCACATTGTTAAGGTATACAAATCACTGCATAATTTTGTCCATCGTCTATGCTTAAAAAATTCAGCTAACATTTTGTGATTCTTTAAGGATCCTGTCAAATATCCTGATGAAATGAGTCCTTATTTCAAAAGCTTTTTGAAAGGATTGCTCAATAAGGTAAAGTTTCTATTTTGGCCAACCTGTTCTTTACCATTAATTAATATGCTTGAGATTTATCTTTAGCTGGTTTAAAATGTATCTTTACAATGCAATACAGGTCCCCCAAAGTCGATTAACCTGGCCCGCTCTTCTCGAGCACCCCTTCGTCAAAGAATCATTAGAAAAAGTTGAAGCCAGGGTACAATCTGATATTGATGACTTACATTTTGCAGCTTGTGTCTTATGTACAAAGAATTTTGTTGAAATTGTCTTTTCGTTCAGTAAAAAGGATTTCAAATCGGAGATATTGTCGGAACAATAGATGACTAAGATTTCAAACGTGTATTCAGGACATTCAAACTGTAGTAGTTGACCATAAAGCAGCTTGGAGACTGAAAGGAAATGAAGGGCAGCCGAGAAATGGTTTGATTAACTTAAATGTGTTGTTAGACCCTATCTATCAATTATTTTTCTCCTTTATTAATTTTTCACTGTTAATTTGACTCAGAAAAATGTGACTCTGGGACCCCAATTAAGAACGCTTCTACTCCAGGAACTCTAGCTGACGTTCAGTCAGATATGAAGAGTCTCAAAATAAATTCTCCCTCTCCTGAGGATTTCCTGGGATTCCCAACCCAAGAGGAGATTAACAGTTCAGGTAATGGGAGATACTATCTTAAATTTCTTCTTCTTACTTTTGAAAATCTAGATTTATCCAACAGATACATAGAAGGGAGCAGTGCATGTATAACACATGTATTTCTTAGATTTATTTTTGATGATAACGATTTTCTCTCTTTTTTTTACGTAAGGATTTTACTTCAGGTTTTGTAAATATAAACCCATGTCTCCTTTTGTCTATCTGCATGTCTTAAATATTAGCGTCAGAACACTATATGCGAAAAAGAACCTTAGCTAAGTTTCCTTCTTTAATGGACCCATATCTCATCTTCATATTTGCCTGGGTTGTTTTTTCCGTTTTAGGCAACGCAACATTAGACAAACTGGAAAATACATCCCGTACAGTTAAAGGAGCAAAAGTTTTAGGTGAAGATGATAAAGCATTAGATCTTGTTTTGCTGTCACTGAAAAGATGTTCAAAATCCCCACAAGATTCTAAAATGTAAGACTTGGTGTATGGGTTATCTTTTAATATATAACTGGTTGTGCTCTTACTTGATGATAATAACAGGAACATAATACGTAAAACAGACTCTAAATCAGGCCTGCAACATTTTGGTCTTATGATCTGTTACTCTATTCCAGAGTTGTGGCAATTTTATGATACATGTATATTCACATTTTTGTTCATGAGAGCGCAGGGACAAAGATGTCGCTTGCTCTGTTCAGTCCCTTAGGATCATCTCCAATTTGGTTGCAGCTCGTGCCATAGTTTCAGTTGAACTGATTGAGAAAATAACATGTGCACTGCTGGACTTTACTGACGCTCTTGTTGGGATGAAATCATCCGAGTTTAACATCATAATACCAAAGGTGAACTGTCTTGACAATAATTTTGGCATGTGTCGTATTAGTTCTCAGACTTTATTTGACAGATGGCCTGTTGTTTCACATTCAGCAATTAAAGAAAGTTAAATGATCTGTAACGCTGACTTACTGCTTTATCAGAGTCTTTCAGTCACGAAAAACCTGGTAGGGCATATTGACGAAAATAGCATACATAGCTCCTACATCAGGCATTGGACCAAAGTAGTGGAAATCTTCGTACAGGTGACCCTTCCTATTAGTGCACAAGTCTGTTGTGAGAATAAACCACTGGCACTTATTTATTACTTTATGTGTATGTAGGTTGTCGGATGGGAAGAAGAGGGAACTGGCAGAATATTATATGAGGCCTGTTCTTGCATCACATTGATGTTCTCTCGAGTTGCAGAAGATCTTAAGTCTTCAACTCCTGATTCTGCTTCTAAGCAGATTTTGGAGCATGCTAACATGTCCCGCCTAGTTGATCATTTGTGTCTTTGTTTGGCTTCCTCCGGGTCGAGTTTAGCTTCTGGCTCTTCACACATGTTAGCAGCTGCTTGTGAAGCTTGTAGAGCAATATGGATTCTCATAGATACTTCAGAAACATTCTCCAAGAACGATAATGTCTACATATTTCCTCTAGATGCTTTGCAGAGCCATCGTCTCTCTCAGCTTGACGAAAGGAACTGTGAATGGGGTGCGTTATCTGAGAAACTTGTCGATACAGTGACAAGAACATATCTACGATCCAAGCATGTGCAACTTGCTGTCTGTCACTGTCTTCACCAACGAATGGAGGCTCCGTTGATTTCTGTAATTCAGGTGATTACGTGTTGTTCCTGTCCTTTGTTTGGTGATGTTAACTGGAAAAGCTGTAGGTTGTCTGGACTCACCAAGTTGCATGATAACTTGTTTTTGGTTCTACCACAATAACCACATTTGTTTTTCTTTCCCCTCTTGAAACTTAACTAGAAACTGCTTATGTGATGCTTCAGCTCTTGTCAAGATGCTGCCTTCACAATGGACTTATGCCTAGCGTGCTGTGTGGTCTTCCCAGTTCGCTGCCTATTACTTCCGTAGTCAGTGGTGGAGAGGATGGTACTGTTATCTCAGAAACATTTTGTATACTATCATATGCTACATCATCAATCAAGGACCAACAAACTGGTGAAACAAATAACTTCAAGGGTAGACTAAACAATCTGGTGTTCCATTCATGCCTTCTGCTGGCAACAGTTGCTCAGTGTTTGAACTTAAGTGGGAGAAATTCTGCTCAGTTAATGCTTACGACTTCTCCAAAGAAGCATCTACAACGTCTTTCTGTCATAGCCAATCATATTGCCTCAGATGATAAAATCGAAGCTTCCCTTCAGAATCACTCTGCATCAGCTATGCTTGCTCTTGCATCTATTCTCTCTCTTGAAAAAGGATCTTCTGCTGAATCTTCTGTCTCAGAGATGGCAGTGCCTCTGATTCCTCGAGCTACTAAGCTTTGTTATCATCTTAGGCCTACGCCAAGTAATGAAGGTGAATTCATATCTCATTCTGCCAAGTGTAATCTTACCAAATGGCATGGACTTCTCGATGGATGTACAGGTTTATTAGAATCCAGATTAAAGTGGGGAGGACCTTTAACTGTGCAGCAGCTTATTGCTAGTGGTACACCATTGCTTCTTATAAATATGTTAGCTGGCACATTCTCAAATGCTTCTCCCGATGACATCAAGAACACACCCAATCGGATTGGCTTGTCCCCTATTGGCGTTATATGGACTGTTTCATCCATATGCCACTGTCTTTCAGGCGGGACTTTAACTTTCCGTCAGGTTCTAGTGAAGATTGAAAGCATGAAGCTGATTTCTTGTTTAATGTCTGATGCTCACATCAAGCTAGTAAAGAACTGGGGAGGTCCTGGAGGAGGAAACGCTGGAGTCAGAGAGACAATTAATGTGATAATTGATCTGCTAGCATTTCCTTTTGTTGCTGTACAAAGTCAACCAGGTTCGTTATCTGCCACCGCTTCTGTAAATAGTGGATTCATTCTCAACATGGGCTCCCCTGGTGTTAGAGTGTGCATGGAAGATAGAGATTTGCTAAAAGCTATAGAAGAGGATATGGAAAAATACATAAAAGTTCTCCTGGAGGTTAGTTCTTCGATTTTCTTTGGTTGATTTTATTTACATTTTCGTTTGTTTGTTAATTGGACTCCATGGTTTATATTCTCATGATTCATGAGCTGAAAACACTAAATAGAACACAGACTTTGACAAACATTCTGTGAACTAAATCAAGCTCCATGACATGTCGCTGTACAAAAACAAAATTCAGGTGGGAGTGCCTAGTTTAATTCTTCGTTGCTTGGAACACTTGGATTTAAAAGATCTTGTAAGGCCTGTTGCTTTTCTTGCGAAAATGGTGGGTCGTCCACGTCTTGCGGTAGAGCTCGTTAGCAAAGGTCTTTTGGATCCTAAAAGAATGAGAAAATTACTCAATCGTTCAAGTCCAAGAGAAGTCATACTTGATATTTTGATGATCATATCTGATCTGTCAAGGATGGACAAGGTAAGTTTTCTAAATCTCTAAAATTGAAATAAACATTTTATTTTGCTTAGGCACATAGGATTGTTAAGTAAACGCTGCTATCTAATTTGTAAGTATCGTCAACCGCGTAGGCTTTCTATAAATACATTGGCGAGGCTGGTGTTTTGCAGCCATTAAAGGAGTTTCTTACTCATTCGGATCCAAATATACGCGCAAAAGCTTGTAGTGCTATTGGCAACATGTGCAGACACAATGGATATTTCTACGGTTCTCTCGTAAGTAAATGTGATTAGCTTCTACTTTGAGCTTTATGTATTCAGAACATATTGTTCCTTCACATGATTTGCGTGTTGATTATGTGTAGGCGGAACATCAAATCATTGGTCTCCTCATTGATCGTTGTGCGGATCCTGATAAAAGAACACAGAAATTCGCCTGCTTTGCTGTTAGATCATCAAAATTTAACAGACCATTTCCATAATACTTGTCTTTTGATCAAAATTGAAAGAGGTCTCTTTCCATTTTTTCTTTGTTTGCAGATTGGCAATGCTGCTTATCATAACGACAACCTATATGAAGAACTAAGACGATCTATAACGCAGCTAGCAAACGTTTTGACCACTGCCGAGGAAGACAAGACAAAAGCAAACGCTGCTGGTGCTCTGAGCAACCTTGTCCGAAACTCCAACAAACTCTGTGAAGATATAGTCTCTAAAGGAGCTTTACAGGTTAGTATCAACAATTATAAAACTAAGACTAAATCAACTCAAACGTTACTTATATGAGTTACCCTTACCTCTCACTGAAGTCAACAATGGTTATATTTTCTAATATCGTTTCTTGTTGGGATTTTGCGAGTAGGCCTTGTATAGGGTTTCTGGTATAGCCTAGAGGGATGGGTTATTTGGACTTCTAACTTTTCGGTCTTAGAGAATAGCTATCAAACTAAAACAAAAATAGGTTTAATTTGCTTCTTTGGATATAGAAATGCCATTGGTTTTCTTGTTTGGTTCTGTTCAAGTCAGTTCTGAAAACAAAAGGACAATTCTTACTATTTTTTTTGAAGAAGTTCTTCAATTTTAATATAAAAATAACCATACATTTGAGTATGAAAATTTGAATACATTTTTAATGTTTATTTGTAATTTATTTAGGAGAAACAAGTATTTTGACCAATTATAGTGTTATTTATGAGAGAAAAAGCAAACAATAATATTTTTTACGTAGTCTAAAAACTCTGTTCTCCAATAATTTGCATGTTTTTGTTGGGATTTTGTGGTGTAGACATGATCTGAAAGTACTAATAGTTTGCATGTTTTATTGGGGTTTTGTGGTTTTAGACATTACTGAGATTGGTGGCGGATTGCTCGGCTCGTGCATTAAACCCAAGCAAGAAAGAGACGGCAAGTGAGTCGCCGCTTAAGATTGCACTATTCTCGTTGGCTAAAATGTGTTCGAACCACCAGATTTGCAGACAATTCTTGAAGTCATCAGAGTTGTTCCCTATCATCGCGAGGCTTAAACAATCCCCTGAGGCTAACATTGCTCACTATGCTTCAATTATTGTCGCCAAAGTTGGTGCAGATTCTTAAGAAAGAAAAACGATACGTCCCTCTGTAAATTTAATTTATTATGTTACAAACACAGACTTTTGTCTTCTTATTACGTATGTGCGCAAACGATCTAAACCGACGTAAAATCTATACCGATCAAAGTCTGGTTTGGTTTACACATTCACATCTGGTTTGTGAAATTGTATATCGAAGATGCTAGGAAAAATGGAAACAATTGAGTAGACATTATCAAAATGGAAACAACATCAAAAAATTCACAGGATGGAAACAGTATCAGGAAAATAAAACATAATAGAAACAATATCAGAAAAATCAAGCATAATGGAAACAACATCAAGAAAATCAAGCATAATGGAAACATGATCAAACGTGATCAGGAAACTTTCTCTTAACATCAAAAAAGGAAGTTTCCAATCAAGAAGTCTGAACTCATCTATAAAAGACGAATTGGAGCAATTTAACCTAAGGATTCGAGAAAAAGGCGTCAAAAGAGTTAGAGAACTTCTTGAACTTTTGTCTGGAGCGGGGTCTAGGAGAGAGACCAGTTTTGAATCACTTAGACAGAACGTGTATGTGCTGAAGTGATCAAAACACGTGAGGTTATGATTTCTTTGGGTAGATTAGGAATCGTTTGGGCATAATCTATTGGGATAGAGTTGTGTAAGACCCAACATTGAATGTAATTTGTAACGATTAACTCAAGAAGATTCTAGTGAAGAAGAAATATCTTTTGATGAATTACTCTTGCGAGTATTTCACGCTTTCAATTGGTATCAGAGCCTCCATCTGGTAAGAATTTTTAATTCTTTAATTAAAAAACAGGTGAGGTCTAGGGACAAAGTATGGAAAACTCGCAGCACTTTGGTTCGATAAAACCTCTGCTGTTGGAAGCAGAAAACTTCGGATGGTGGAAGGTACAAATCAAGGCACTAATCAATGGGATTGATGAAGATGCCTGGACAGTTGTAGAAGAAGGATGGACAGAACCTACAATGAAAACAGAGGAAGGTATTCTGGTGCCAAAGCCCAAGAGAGACTGAACAGTTGAAGAAAAAACAATATCCAAGTACAACTCTAAGACGCTGTCGGTAATCTGGACATCCTTAACAAAGGACTAGTTCAAACGAGTTCAAGGCTGCTCAACAGCAAAAGAAGCATGGGATTCTCTTCAGACATCATATGAAGGGACAAGCAATGTTCGGAGAACTCGTATCGATATGTTAGCCTCACAATTTGAAACTCTCACCATGGATGATGATGATTCGATTGAAGGATTCAGCGGGAAAATCAGCTCGATTGCTAATGAGGCTATGGTTCTTGGTAAGAGGTATAAGGATAAAAAAATTGGTCAAGAAATTCTTGAGGTGCCTTCTTGACAAGTTTCAAGCCCACCGGTCTGCAATAGAGGTATCCCTAAACTCTGATGGAATGAAATTCGATCAAGTAGTTGGTATGATGCAGACGTATAAGTTGGGGCAGAACAAAAAAAACTACTCAAAAGGCAAGGGAATAGCGCTGGCAGCTAGTCAAGACAAAGACCAGGGAGAAAGTCTTGAAGAAAAAGTTGGGTTAATTGTGAGGAGATACTTCAAAAAGTTGGAAAAAGGTCAACGAAAGAGAAACCTTGTCAAAGAAGAACAAGATTACAAAACAGACAAGAACTACCGAAAGTTTGAGGTGAAATGTCATGAGTGTGAAGGAATTGGTCATTACAAAGCTGATTGTCCAACTGCCAAGAAACGAGAAGGTATCAAATGCAGTGAATGTAAAGATTTTGGTTATGACAAGACAGAGTGTGTAGGAATGACCAGACGAAAAGAAAAATCATTCATGAGCTATGATAACTCTGAGTTTGATGAGGACAACAATGATGATGAAGGAGATGTGATGAACTTCAATGCATATCTTGGACTGATTAATGAGAGCGATGATGACACTGATCAGGATGATGAACTTAGAAAATCGTTTCAGTCGTATCAAGAAAATGAAGATTTGATCCTCGAAATGGAAATCCTACAGAGAGAAAAGAAAGAACTGGAACAAATAGTTCAAGATCTGAGGAGAAAATTAAAAATGGAACGCATGAAGTCTAGCCATTTGGAAGGGCAATTGAATGATCAAATGAGAACATCAAATGAAGTAAGCAAAAAGACTCAGGTTTCATCTGATGAAAATGTACTCAAAAACAGGAGAAACCAGAATCGTCAAGGCAATTCTTCTGTGGTTGGGAAGTCACAAAACAGATGTGATCACAGGAACTTGGTCAATAGTTACATAACAGGTAACAAAAATAGACCTCAAAGGTACAAAACGTTTTCGGGCTGTTCTCATCAGTTCTACTTCAGCAAACGAACTGGGTGCTACTTCTGTGGGAAGATTGGTCACATTAAAACCTATTGTTATCAGTACAAAGCTTGATGAATGTCAACAAAATTTGGCAAGACTAGAAAAACAGAGCTTGGGTCGAAAAGGAGGATCTTTACACCTATGTTGCATACACAGCTGAAGGATGTCAAAGAACAACATATGCCATCTGGTACTTTGATAGTGGTTGCTCTCATCACATGACCGGAAATCGGGATAATCTTGTCACGTTCGAATCAGTGTCATCAGGGAAGGTCACCTTTGGTGATGGGGCCAAAGGACGGATCAAAGGAAAGGGAAATATGGTGTGTGACTCTCTGCCGAAGCTAGATGATGTGTACTTTGTTGAGGGGCTCAAAGCAAACCTGACAAGCATTAGTCAGCTATGTGATGAAGGTCACTCGTTAAACTTCACCAACTTGGAATGTTAAGTAATTGACAAAACTCACTCCATAGTTCTTCAGGGGATAAGATCTGGAAACAATTGTTATGTCTGGAGACCTACAGAAAAGTGCTTTACAGCTAGCAAGGACGGAGATCTTTAACTTTGGCATCAAAAACTCGGTCACATGAATGTCCGTACCTTGGTGAAACTATCTGATCAGGAAGTGATTCGAGAAATTCCCAAGTTGAAATTGGACACTGAGTTTGTATGTGGACCATGTGCTAAAGGAAAACAGGTCAAAATTAATCACAAAGTCGTTCAGGATATTCAAACAAAAAGGGCGTTGGATCTGCTGTACATGGATCTGATGGGGCCAATTCAGGTTGAGAGTTTTGCAGGTAAAAAATATATCCTTGTTATTGTGGACGATTTCACAAGATATACTTGGGTTAGGTTTCTCAGGGAAAAGACGGAGACTTTGAAAAATTTTAAAGTCCTTGCTCTACAATTGATGAATGAGAAGAAGTATGCAATTAAGACTATTAGGAGTGATCACGGGAGAGAATTTCAGAATGATCTGTTTGATGCTTTTTGTGGAGAACAGGGTATCTTCCATCAGTACTCAGCCCCAAGAACACCTCAGCAAAATGGTGTAGTTGAAAGAAAAAATCGAACACTACAGGAGATGGCCAGGGCAATGCTGCATGGAAATCAGGTTGCCAAACACTTTTGGGCTGATGCGATCAGCACAACTTGCCATGTGATCAACATAGTGTATATTAGAAAGGACATTGGGGCAACACCCTATGAATTGTGGAAAGGAAAGACTCCTATTGTGGACTATTTTCACGTGTTTGGGTGTGAGTGTTATATCCTAAATGAAAAAGATCAATTGGGAAAGTTTGATTCTAGAAGTGATGAAGGAATTTTCTTAGGATACTCAGGAATAAGCACAGCCTACAGAGTCTACAACAAGAGGCTAAGGTATGTTCAGGAAACAATATGATATTCAATGATACAACCCCAGAAGGTCTGATTTTTAAATTGATTGACAAGACACTAGTCACTTCAGAGGAAACAGTGAATAAAGAAAGTGGTGCAGAAATCAGGAATTTGTCAGATTCAGAATCAGGAGAAGAGCAGGTTCCTAAGGTACACAGAAACCACTCGGAAAAGGATGTAATAGGAAAAATAACTAGAGAAAGAGTCACTCGGAAAAAGCACATAGACTTCAAGAAAATGGTTCGATTTGCGTGCTTTGTATCAATACTAGAACCAAAGAATCACAAAGAAGCTTTGATGGATGAATATTGGATTCAAGCCATGCAGGAAGAACTTGAGCAGTTTGACCGCAGTCAAGTGTGGGATCTGACTCCACGCCCAGCAAATGTGAATGTTGTTGGAACCAAATGGATCTTCAAGAATAAACGAGATGAACATGGAAATGTTGTTCGAAATAAGGCTCGTCTGGTTGCACAAAGTTACTCTCAAGTGGAAGGAGTTGACTTTGACGAAACATATGGACCAATTGCTCGATTAGAATCCATCAGGTTTTTGATCGGTATGGCTTGTCTGATGGGATTCACCTTACATCAAATGGATGTTAAGAGTGCATTTCTGAATGGAGTATTGCAGGAAGAAGTCTATGTCAAACAACCAAAAGGTTTTGAAGATAGCAACCATCCTGATTATGTGTTCAAGTTAAAAAAGGGCTCTGTATGGTTTAAAACAGACACCACGTGCATGGTACGAAAGATTGACCTCATTTCTGATCAGTCAAGGGTATCAGCGAGGTTCTGTTGACAAGACTCTATTTATCCACGACAGCTCAAATGGTTTCATTGTGGTACAAATATATGTTAATGATATTATGTTTGGCGCAACGCATCAGAGACTTGTTGACTCGTTTGTTAAATGAATGACAAATGAGTTTGAGATGAGCATGGTTGGAGAGCTCAATTATTTTCTTAGACTTCACATCCAACAAACTGCTCACCACGTTTTTGTGTCTTAGAGTTCATATGCCAAAAACTTAGTAAGCAAGTTCGGGTTAGAGCAGAGCAAATCAGCCAAAACACCCATGACTGTAAACTGCAAACTCAGTCGTGATGAGCAAGGAGAAGATGTCGACCCCAAATTGTACAGAGGAGTGATAGGGAGCCTCCTGTATCTTACAGCTAGTCGACCAGACATCTGTGTGAGTGTGGGTATCTGTGCACGTTACCAAGCCAAACCAAAGCTGTCACATCTGCAGGCTGTCAAAAGAATCATTAAATATGTCAAGGGAACAGTCGAACTTGGCTTGATGTATAGCAAGGATACCAATCAACATTTGGTTGGGTATTGTGATGCTGAGTGGACATGTTGCTTAGATGACCGAAGGAGCACAAGTGGATGATGTTTCTTTCTTGGAAATAATCTTATTTTGTGGCACAGTAAGAAACAGAACAGCGTATCACTCTCAACGGCTGAAGCTGAATATATTTGTCTTGGTAGTTGTTGCACTCAACTCATGTGGATGAAACAGTTGGCAGCTGACTATGGTATGTCCTCTCAAACTCTCTTGATTCATTGTGATAATGAAAGTGCTATTAACATTGCTAATAATCCTGTCCAACATTTTCGAACTAAGTACATCTACATCAGACATCATTTTATACGTGACTTAGTTGAGGCATTGATCATATGAGCACAGAAATTCAATTTGCTGATTTGTTTACGAAACCTCTGGATTTTAGTAGATTCATCAATCTGCGAAAATCCATGGGAGTCTGTGAACTCTAACCATTGTCTGTGTGAGTTGTTTGGTCAATGGCAGGAGTTTGTGCTAACAATGGTCAGGACACATCCCTTATCAATTTTGAGTATGAACTTGAAGGAAAATAACTGCCCCTCATGCCGTTTCACGTGTTCATAAACTGGGTATCAGTCATCATAAGGAAGTCAAAGAGTTGAGGATGTTTTCAACAGTATCTATTGTCTTGACTACAACAACTCAGTCAAAAAAAGGAAGAAAGAGAAAACAAAAAAAAAGAAGGGAAGAACTGCAACAAGAGGGTCTAATACACTTTCCTGTCTTATACATCCAAAGGAAATTCCATCTACCTTTTGTGCTCATTATTAGAGTTCAGTGTTTACTGTGAGATAAAGGCATGAGGGTGTGAAAGTCTAGCCTACGGTTCGTTTCGATTGGTGAGCTAGTGGAGGACTGATTCAGTATTCAGCACTGCTCTGGATCAAATCTGGTTTGCCCTTGATCACACATCTAATGGTTGTCTACTTGTTGACACTGGTCTGGTATGATCACTTCAATCTTGTGGTCTCCTTAGTTGGTGTATTTTAAGTCTGGATGTGTTTATTGGACGTCACTATGTGTTATTTATTTATTTCTTTACTTAATTATTTATTTCTTTGGTTATTTATATTTCTATTGTTTTTTCTTGTGCGTTTGACGTATTTTTAGTTAGTCATTAAGGCTGCTTTTTGAACTCCCTCAATTGCTACATCATTAAGGTTGTTAGTCAACAGTCATGTCGATTCACCATCATGTCCCTTCACACCTTTATAAGCCTTGATTGGAATGCCTTCATCTCATTGGATCTCATTTGCCTCCTTCAAACATGAAAGCTCTCTTCTCCGGTCTCGCACGCATGATGAGTACCTCGAAATCGTCACCATCTTCTCATGTTCCCTCTGGTACGAACTCAGTGGGTTCACCTCTTCCCCCTGACGATTCTCCTGTTGGTACTCCTGTTGGTACTCCTGTCAGATCACCTTCTCTAGCTGAGAAGATCCCTGCACCGCAAAATCTGGCCCTTGTTGTATCTCAGGTCTCGCCCTCTACATCGCCTTCTCTAGCACTTCCCGATGACGCTCCGCACAGCCCTGCTCCTGCAGGTGAAGGCTCTCATGCACCCTCGACTGCTGCTCCTACAGGCTCGCATGCAAACTCATCCCGGTAGTCTGCTCTAGTGCCTCGCTCACGCAAGCGCTCAAAGGCTTGCGCAGTTCCTCTTCCGTGCAAGCGCACTCGCTCTCAGCAACAACAGTCTCAACCTGATCCACCACGTGCATCTCCTCGTCGCCCTTCTAAGCCCTAACGCCTCACCCTCTTCTCTCAGCATCAAATTCTCGAATAACGGGAGGTATGGTTTGGCACTATTCCTCATGAAGTGGAAAATTACATCATTGCGGCAGGTCTCGTTTGCATGGTCACTCCGATTCTCCCATTCGACAAAACAACCCTATGGGAATTCTGGGCAAATTTGCCGGCTGTTAAGACAGACGCAACTTAGATATCAGTGGATATCTAGAGCCGGCGTTATGACTTTCTACGGATCTCATCAACGATCTACTGGGATTACAGACCATGGTTGCTGTTGATCCTCCCTCATCCTTCTGGGAGTCATCCGATGATGAGCTTGCTCTTTTTATGAGCAGTGGATATGTGGGTAAGTGGAGTTCCCTCCTAGTATCCCATTTCTGCCTGACTATGGGATTCTGTTCAAAATCTGCTGCCAAAACTGGTCTTCCACTCAGAACAGTGGATATCCTAATCCTCATCGTGCTCCACTAGTGTACAAAGTGGTCCACCGTATTCTGTTTGACCTTGGGGCAAGCATCTATTAGCATGTTCTCCATCTTGCTTTGAATTCGGCATCAAAGTTCTTTCTGCCATTTCCGAGCTTGCTTTTCTGATTGCTTGATAGCCAACATCCCATCCCTTTCACTGGAAAGGTTCAGCGTGTTCGAGAATTCCGTTACACCAATCTGGGCTCATTCGCTAAAGGACCTCCGTCTGGCACTTCTACTTCCAGTGCAATGCTATCGGCTGCTGATCGTCAAATGATTCGGAATGCGATACAGATCTTCCAGTGGCTTGTTGATTCAGGTATCTCTGGTTCTGTACCTTTTTCTTTCCCTCTATCATTTATTGTTTTTAACTCAGATGTGCACTCAAGCAGGGGGAGATGATGATGCACAGGACTAACCTAGAGAACAAGTATTGCGAGTATAGCTACAAGTTCTGTGTATGCTGTATAAGTTAGTCTAGTTCAGGGTGTATGGGGGAGTTTCAGAGATTATGGGGGAGTTATTTCTGTGTTGCTTAACTCATTGTTTAGGTCACTTAAGACTTGTGTTTAGTCCGATATTTGTGTGTGAACATTTGTTTGTTTCTGGTTCTGTCATATGGTGAATGGTTATTTGGTTGCGTTCACCTGATTAATTTGAGATAAGTCGTACATATCTCTGCGTGCAGTTGTGTGTTGTTGTCTCTGTGTGTATTAGACAAGAAGGCACAATCACGGATGGATGCTTGAGGGACACACTAAGTTAAAAAGGGGGAGATTGAAGATGCTAAGAAAAATAGAAACAACTAAGTAGACATTATCTATATGGAAACAACATCAAGGAATTCACAGGATGGAAACAGTATCAGGAAAATCAAGCATAATGAAAACAACATCAGGAAAATCAAGCATAATGGAAACAAGATCAAACGTGATCAGGAAACTTCCTTTTAACATCAAAAAGGGAAGTTTCCAATCAAGAAGTCTGAACTCATCTATATAAGAAGAATTGGAGCAATTCAACCTAAGGATCCGAGAAAAAGGCGTCAAGAGAGTTCGAGAACTTCTTGAACTTTTGTCTGGAGCGGGGTCTAGGAGAGAGACTGAACGTCTCTTGGCTAAAGTGATCAAAATACGTGATGTTAGGATTTCTTTGAGTAGACTAGGAATCGTTTGGGCACAATCTATTGGGATAGAGTTGTGTAAGACCCAACATTGAGTGTAATTTGTAACGATTAACTCAAGAAGATTCTAGTAAAGAAGAAATATCTTTTGGTGAATTAGTCTTGCGAGTATTTCACACTTTCATATATGAATTACAAGGCGCCGACACTTTATATGTTTAACATTTTGTTTATTGCACCAATTAGTTTCACTTTCCAAATCTTACTAAATAAAAGTAGCTAATTGAGGCTCCTAAGGCTATCCACGTAAGCAAAAAAATTGTTCTACCATGATGACATGTGAAATTATTAAAAGAAGATAGAAAAATATATATTTAATAGAAAAGTAAATTTATTACTATAGGAATATCAAAAGTAACCGGTAACTATAATTAAGGTGTATTCAGAGCCGGCCTTGAATTTAACAGGGCCGCAAGCAAAAAAAAATGGGCCGTTTTATACTATAAAAAATTGTGCCGTTCTAATTTTTAAAATTTTTCGTTGTTATAAGGACTCGAACTAAAGAACTCAAGGAACCAGTTTACTTTTATTTACCATTTGTGCTAAGAATACTTTTGAAATAAGGACTGATTTTTTTATATTAATAGTGAGGGCCGCAAGCATGGGCTTGCTTTGCTTGGGCCCAGGCCCGGCCCTGGGTGTATTTATCAACAATCTTACTAAATAAAAGTAGCTAATTGAGGCTCATAAAGCTATGCACCTGAGCAAAAAAAATTGTTCTACCATGATGACACGTGGAATTATTAAAACAAGATAAAAAAAATATATGTTTAACAGAATAGTAAATTTATTACTAAATGAATTTCAAAAGTAACCGGTTACTACCATTAAGTTGTATTTATCAACAATCAATATACTTCAATATATACTATCTGGTGGTTAAAAAATAGATAATCTAAATCCAATAGTTAACTCCCCAAAAAAGAATATCAATAGTTAACAAATGAGTATAATATGAACACACATAAGCCGTCAATTATGGAAGACGAGAAATAAAAGAAACGCAAACAAATGAGAACGGAAAAATAAGAGAAACGCAAGCAAATGAGAAAATGATATTTTTTAATTATCTATTCAACAATTATAATGATCTATTCAGCAGTTTTTCCTTCAAATTTAAAACTTGAATATATTTCGATTAGATTTACACTCATCTAAATAATTAAAAAATTAATAATCATTTTTTCCTCCACTAACTCACATATGATTGGTCACTACTATCATAATAATGACATTTAATTACCAATATTATAATTATTTATTCACCTACTAAACCTTCAAATTATTAAATCTTCAAGTAATTTTAGTCGATTAGACTTACACTCATTTAAAAAATTAAAATTTAATAACTGTTACATTCACATCACGACCTCACTTATTATTGGTTAATAATAATGATCTCCAGTTACCAATATTATAAAACACCAACTATCATATTGTTAATCACAAATCTTGCACACAATCCCTAAATACAAATCATGACATCAAAAAAATTCTTACTCTTATTTTTCACCCTCATATTTTCACCTTCTTCGATGACTTTGATGGATATTTTGCAAAAAAAAAATGGATCAAACTTTTTTAATTTTGGGAAGCCAAAATTTTTAACAAAAGCTACACACTCATAGGTTTGGAAATGCTACTCCACAAGGAGGTATGTTTAATAAGCTTTGAAATACTTTTTTTTTATCTCGATTTTTTCTTTATATTTTGTCATTATTTTTTAATCTCCATTATTATATTTTTATTCTACTATATACAAAATGGATATATGACACATAGTATTTTTCTTTTGTTTAATTTCTGTTTTGATTACTTACAAATATTATATTTTAGTTATATAATAAATAACTTGCAAAATCAGTTTTTTTTCTCATTAAGCGAAATATATGTTCTTAAAACTATTTCCAATGTATTTTCTGTTTTATTTTAAAATATATTATAGTTTTTTCTAATATAGTATTTTATTTTTTAAAACACTACCTACCTGATAGAAAATTTTACAATCCAACACATTATAAAAATTCATTTTGGTAAATAGAATTTTTCGGTTGGAACATATTTTGAAGGGTAGTTCAATTTACAAGCTAAAAAATTTATTGTCAATATCAGTAAAAAATTATGTAAAGTTATCGATCATAAAAATGATATATGTTTCACCGACAAACAACAATAATAAAAAAATATAATCCGTACGGTACGCGCAGACTAACACCTAGTTCTTAATAAAATCTACAGTCGTTAACTCATCCAATATTATATCTGTAGAACTAGAGACAATTAAAAATTGAACTTCTTTAGTTTGAAGTTTGAACTGAGTGGCTGAACTAAATTTCAAGCCATGTAGAAACGTGGTTACTTGGACCACATTGATTGCTGGATACGTGCAAGGCCGTAGCTTCGATAAAGGGCTGTTGGTTTTCCTGGAAATGTTAAAGAGTGATGTTACGCCTACTGAGAAGACTCTAACCATTGTTCTTTCAGCTTGTGCTCGTGTTGGGGCACTGATACGCCTTTAAGGGCTTATATTCGCAAAAAGAAAGAAGCAACTGGAAAGAAGATTGATGATGTGGAGTTTTGAGGTTTGATTACGTGGAAGAAATAATAAAGAGTATAAATACAAGTAGAGAAGGAAAGAAGAAGTATCCAGAAAAGGGAGAAAGAGGTTGTTAGAGAATCGTTTATTCTCTGCAACTAGGCAGATTCAAGAGGTGATTCTTGGATCTGAGGGCTCGCATTAGAGATTCTTTGATTCTTTGTAATTTTGTTGCGATTGATTTGATCATTGAAATAAATTCTACTATTTCTCTTATCAATTGGTGCGGTGAGCAGGTTCGAGTTCATGCGATGGAAAATTTGGATCATCGAACTTTGAAAATTCAGGATTCTCTGGCCGAATTGACTGGGAGGTAGAAATCATTCGAGGAGGTTGGCGATTATTAACATCGCCGAACACAGAGATTTCTGACCGTGTCTCTTCGATTGAGGGTCGACTATCATCGGTCGACAAGAATCTCTTGTTGATGTCACAAACACTGGCTCGGATCGAAGCTAATCAAAGCTCCGATAAACTCCAAGGGAAAACAGTAGCTTCTTCTTCAGACGCTACTCACCAGGTATGCTTTACGAACTCCAACCATAATCCGCGCGAAACTCAGCTAGGTTATCGGGGAATTCATTTGGTGTTAGAAAATAGAGAAGGCATGCTGTGTAAGATTGAATTACCTATGTTTCACGGTAATCGTCCTTTTGGGTGGATTACGCAAGCGGAGAGGTTCTTTCGTTTGGGGAATTATAATGATCGGGAGAAATTTGATTTACTTTCGGTGAGCTTACAAGGACCAGTTCTGAATTGGTATAACCGAGAAATTGAACGGGAAGATTTTAAGGATTGGTCTCAGTTTAAACGCCGGATGATAGCTCGTTTCAGTCAGAAAATGGATGAAAATCCGGGAAAACGTTTGTTTAATCTTAAACAAACTAGTTCAGTAATTGATTACGTTAACGAATTTGAAGAATTGTCAACAATTGTTTCGGGTATTGATGAAACAAACTTAGAACATGTTTTCTACATGATAAGTATAATGCAAATAAGACAATTGAAAGATATGAAGAGACTAAGTGATTAAAACCTGAAATGCAGGAAGTTATCAAGCTGAAAGAACCACAAGGATTAACAGAGCATTTCCATGCCGTTATGCGAATGGAAGATAGTGTTTTCTATAAATCCATGGCTGATTCCTCTTCTGGGAATATTCCGCGTCGTAGTACGTTTTTCAATCCGTTGAAATCGTCATCGAATTATAATTCTCAGCGATCATGGTCTCCTCCTATTTCTTCAACGGAGAATCCAAAGCCGGACAGTCAAATTTTATCATTGCAAAATGATAAAACCCAAAATTTTAAAACTCAATCTCAGGAGAAGGTTCCATGGAGATCTCAACCTAAAAGCTCTAATATGGGTCCAAGAAAGCTTTCTCCAGCTGAATTTGATGAGAAACGTAGGTTGGGATTGTGTTTTAAATGTGATGAGAAGTACTCCAAAGCTCATAAGTGTCACAACATGGAGCTTCAAGTATTAGCTCTTATTAATGGATCTGAAGTGGAAATTGTGGGAGATGATTGGATTGATACATTTGAGGATGAGGTGGGGCGTGTGACAGAATTAATGGAATTATCTTTGTGCTCGTTCTTGGGATTATCATCACCAACTACAACAAAGCTGTGGGGATACATCGGAAAAATCAGAGTAGTGGTAATGCTGGATAGTGGAGCGACCCATAATTTTATGGATCCTTCGGTATTGAGCAAAACCAAACTCTGTCCAGAATATGACAGACGTTTTGAGGTTGTTTTGGGAACTGGAATTTCTGTCAATGGATCTGGCATTTGTAAAAATGTGGAAGTGCAATTATAATCTCTGTTTTTCAAAACAGATTTTATTGTTTTGGAGTTGGGTAACAGTGATATTATTTTGGGAGTACAGTGGCTCAGAACCTTGGGTAAATGTGAAGTTGACTGGTCGAATCATGAAATATCCTTTGTGTATAATGGAAATGTGGTAACCCTTAGTGGTGACCCTTCTATACATACAAAAGAAGGCTCTGCCAGAAACTTATATTCTAGAAGCCTTGTTCAGCAAGATGGCTTTGATGTTGAGCTGTTTCAGGCTGAAGTACGTATAACAGTTGATTCAGTTTCAGGCCAAATCAATGCAGTGTTAGCTGAATTTTCTGCAGGTTTTGCTGAACCGACCCAATTACCCCCAAATCGTGGCAGAGAGCATGTGATAAATTTGATTCCTCGAGCAGGTAATATTTGTGTTCGTCCTTATAGGTATCCTCACGCCTATAAGACAGAAATGGAGAAACTGGTTAATCAAATGTTGGAGGCCAGTACAATTCGACCAAGTCACAGTCCGTATTCAAGTCCAGTCCTTTTAGTGAAGAAGAAGGATGGTTCTTGGAAGTTTTGTATTGATTACCGAGCTTTAAATAAAATTACAATACCGGACAAATTTGCGATTCCAATGATTGATCAATTATTGGATGAACTATATGGGGCAAAGATCTTTTCAAAACTGGATTTATGCTCGGGTTATCATCAAATTCGAATGAAGGAATCTGATATTCAAAAAACAGCTTTTCGGACTTCGACTGGTCATTATGAATTTGTTGTCATGCCATTTGGATTGAGCAATGCTCGGGCTACATTCCAAGTGGTTATGAATGAGCTTTTTAGACCATTTCTAAATCAGTTTGTTCTCGTTTTTTTCGATGACATCCTAATTTTCAGTTCTTCTTTGGAGGATCATGTTGTTCATCTCCAAGCACTTCTAGAAATTTTCATCAAACACAAATTATTCGCAAAACAAGAAGAAATGCTTATTTGGTCAGAGTAAAGTTGAGTATTTGGATCATGTTATCTCTCAGGAAGGAGTTGAAACAGACCCATCTAAGACTACCGCCATGAAAAACTGGCCAATCCCGCGAAATGTGAAAGATCTCAGAGGTTTTTTGGGTTTAACGGGCTATTATAGGAGATTTGTGAAAGGTTATGGTGTTATAGCAAGACCTCTCACTGAATTACTCAAAAAAGACCAATTTGATTGGTCCCCTAAAGCTCAAGAAGCGTTTGAGTCCTTGAAGCAAGCCATGATATCTTCGCCTGTCCTAGCTTTGCCAGATTTTAGTAAAACATTTACTATTGAAGCTGATGCTTCAGGTTATGGAGTTGGGGCAGTTTTGATGCAAGAATTAAAGCTTATTGCATATTTCAGTTATGGCTTATCGAATAGAGAGCAAATCAAACCGATATATGAACGAGAATTGATGGCAATTGTTCTTGCTATTCAAAAATAGAGACATTATTTGTTGGGTCGCAAATTTTTGGTACACACTTAAGACCAGAAGAGTCTTAAGTTTCTGTTAGATCAACGTGATGTTTCTTTGGATTATCAAAAATGGCTTACCAAGCTGCTTGGATACGATTTTGAGATTGTTTATAAACCTGGCATTGACAACAAAGCAGCATATGGCTTATCCAGGATATTTCCTTCATCATCTCAATCGTTAGCTTCATTGTTAATGGCTTTAACAATTCCTACAAACTTACAGTTGCAAGACATTTTGCGAGAAATTGAGGAAGATTCTGAGATTCACGAATTATTGCAGCAAGTGTTATCAAAGCCTACTGAACATCGGAATTTCAAGGTGATCGATGGTTGTTTACGCTATAAAAATCGATTACTATTGCCTCAGAAATCGATTTTATTCCATTGATTTTACATGAATATCATGATGGTATTTTTGGTGGTCATGGTGGTACGTTAAAAACCAAGAAACGAATTCAACAATCTTTTCATTAGAGGCATATGGCATAAGATATTCAAGAATATGTGGCTAAGTGCAATGTTTGCCAGAGGCACAAATACTCAAATTTATCTCCGGCTGGATTGCTGCAGCCATTACCTATTCCTTCTCAGATTTGGGAAGATCTCTCAATGGATTTCATTGAAGGCCTTCCGTTGTCACAGGGAGTAAATGCAGTGTTGGTTGTGGTGGACAGACTTAGCAAATATGCTCACTTTTTAAGTCTAAGACATCCCTTCACGGCGTGTGATGTGGCTTCCAAATTTCTTTCCGAAATCGTCAGATTACATGGTGTGCCAGTTTCAATTGTTTCGGAACAAGACAAGATTTTTCTCAACAACTTTTGGAAAGATTTATTCAAATTATCAGACACCAAACTTAAATACAATACTGCTTACCATCCTCAATCTGATGGACAGACTGAAGTGATCAACAGATGTTTGGAAACCTTCCTTCGTTGCTTTATTTCGTCTCATCCGAAATCTTGGGCTAAGTTTCTGTCTTGGGCAGAGCTATGGTATAATACCAGTTTTCATTCTTCATTGGGTGTTACTCCTTTTCAGGTAGTTTATGGCAGATTGCCTCCACCATTGTTGAAATTTGAACATGGTTCTACTTCCAACTTTGAATTGGAGCAGCTATTACGAGACAGGGACAGGATGTTGTTGGATATCAAAGCTCATTTGCAGAAAGCTCAAGATAGAATGAAAAATAATGCTGACAAGAGTAGGCGAGAACTCTCTTTTCAGGTTGGTGATAAGGTATTTTTAAAACTAAGACCATTTCGCCAACAATTTGTTGCCAAACGCTGGTGTCAAAAATTAGCAGCAAGATATTTTGGTCCTTTTGAAGTTCTAGCCAGAATTGGGAGTGTTGCTTATCGAATAAAATTGCCATCAGATTCTAAGATTCATCCAGTATTTCACATGTCTCAATTAAAACCAGTATTGGGGGTGAATCACTCGGTAGCCGAGTTACCTGCTTCATTGTCTGATAATGCAGAATGGGTAATTGAACCTAATCAAGTTCTGGATTCTCGTTACGATTCTGAGGGACATAGGTTTTGGTGGATTGGAAAGGTTTACCGCAACATGAGAGAAGTTGGGCTCGCGTGATTGACTTGTACCAGCAATTTCCACAATTGAAGCTTGAGGACAAGCTTCGTCTCAGCGAGAGCGGTATTGATACGCCTTTAAGGGCTTATATTCGCAAAAAGAAAGAAGCAACTAGAAAGAAGATTGATGACGTGGAGTTCTGAGGTTTGATTACGTGGAAGAAATAATAAAGAGTATAAATACAAGTAGAGAAGGAAAGAAGAAGTATCCAGAAAAGGGAGAAAGAGGTTGTTAGAGAATCGTTTATTCTCTGCAACTAGGCAGATTCAAGAGGTGATTCTTGGATCTGAGGGCTCGCATTAGAGATTCTTTGATTCTTTGTAATTTCTTTGCGATTGACTTGATAATTGAAATAAATTCTACTATTTCTCTTATCAATTGGTGCGGTGAGCAGGTTCGAGTTCATGCGATGGAAAATTTGGATCATCGAACTTTGAAAATTCAGGATTCTCTGGCCGAATTGACTGGGAGGTAGAAATCATTCGAGGAGGTTGGCGATTATTAACATCGTCGAACACAGAGATTTCTGACCATGTCTCTTCGATTGAGGGTCGACTATCATCGGTCGACAAGAATCTCTTGTTGATGTCACAAACACTAGCTCGGATCGAAGCTAATCAAAGCTCCGATAAACTCCAAGGGAAAACAGTAGCTTCTTCTTCAGACGCTACTCACCAGTACGCCTTACGAACTCCAACCATTAGAGATTCTTTGTAATTTCTTTTGCGATTGACTTGATAATTGAAATAAATTCTACTATTTCTCTTATCAGGCACTTCACCAAGGAATAAGGGTACATTCTTATATGATTAAGAATTCGATAGAGATAAATTCTATGACGGGAACAACATTGATTGATCTGTATGCCAAGTGTGGGTGTTTAGAGGAAGCTATATTGGTTTTCGATAGACTTCCTGAGAAAAATGTGTATACTTGGACCACGATGCAGCACACGGATATGCAGTAGGCACATTTGATCTTTTTCAGAGCATGCTAACGAGTGATGTTTCACCAAAATGAAGTTACTTTCATCGCTGTCTTAAGCCTTGTGGAAAAGGGTCAGAGGCTTTTCTTGAGTATGAATGAACGTTTCAATTTCGAGCCAAATGTGGATCACTATGCATGTGTGGTTGATTTACTTGAAAGAAAAAGTTTGCTAAAAGAGGCAAAGGCTTTGATAGAGATGATGCCAATGGAGCCAACAAATGCAGTATGGGGAGCTCTGTTTGGGACCTGTTTGATACAAAAAAAACTATGAGTTAGGTAACTACACAGCATCCCGTGTGGTCAAGGTGCAACCTAGTGGATACACGCTTTTGGCTAATTTGTATTCTGAATCTGAAAACTGGGAAGAGGTTGCTCGTTTGAGAAAGCAAATGAAAGATCAACAGATGGTGAAGTTTCCGGGATGTAGCTGGATTGAAGTGAAAGGTAAGCTTCATGGATTCATAGCTTTTGATAATAAAGAACGCAGCGAATCTGATGATTTTTACAAGACTCTGGACAAAGTTGGGATGCAAATGAGAAAGCCAAACGATTCAATTACTTAATCAGTTTTTACATATAGATTGCCCAAAGTCACATTTTGATAACTTTATTAAGAATTTTGATGTAAAAAATGTTATCTTTTTAGAGAAAAAGATTAGGAAAACTTTGAATATCACTTTTGAGTTTTTAGTAACCATAGAAGAAAAAAACAAACAAAAAGTACAGAAAAGGTTGTGGGCTTGTGAGTAATCTGACATGAACACTTAGGCGGTAACAAGACACAATCAAGAATCTAAGTATGGCTCCAAAACTTAAAAGTTATATGTATATATATATATATATATTATGTGTATAATGGTATATCATAATATATTATTTCAAAAACATTTAAAAAAAATAACATCATCTTAACGTGTTATCACCATAATAAATTTAAAATAAATATATAAATATATTTAAATTATTAAAATAATTACAATATATGTGATAGTAATTAATTTGGTTAAATAATTAATATATTTTATTAAACTAACCAAAAATACTATTAAATTCGTAAAAAATAATTATTTTTATTTTTTTAATATTTAAATATACAAAAATTAATATTAAAAATAATTTAAATTAAAATTAAAATTATATAAATATTTAATTTATATTTACTAATAAATAATATTATATAATTTACAAATATTTTTTACACGTATAAATCTAGTTTGTACTTTTACACATAATTTCAAACTTCAAATCTTTATGATATAAAAGAATAGTTTGAGTCGTTTTTTCATGTCGTTATGAATATAAGAAAACAAAAAGTATTAAATGCAAAAATAATAGGGGTATTTACAAAATTGACCTAAAATTTATCTTCAATTGTAATTTTAACCACTTAATTTTTACAAAACTAACTTTTTATATATATTTTATCCTTCAACAATAACTTTATTTACAACTTTACCATTAACTCAAAAAAACAACTCAAAAACCATTATGAACAAATTTTTCAAAAATATTACGAAAATGCCATCTTTTTCATTGCACACAACTACCATTGTCGTGGTTGTTGGAAGCTATTAATTTCATCGACACACCCACCATAATACCTCTATTCCTTCATCAAATCTCATTCATCTCAATCTCTTTCATTTTTTCACATTTTTTCCAATTTCTCACTTCACACTACATTCAAAAGCTTCCAACTTTACAAAAATTCATCATTATCCGTTAAAACAAGCTTTTAGGAGTCTATATCGGTCATCATTTAAGTCGTGTATTTAAAAAATCAAGATCGAATGTTAGTTTTGTATTTTGCTTTCGGTTATTTTTTCAGTTCATACAGTTAGGAAAAGTCTGCTTTGTAATATATTTACAAAGCACACTTCTCGAGCAGACTTCTCGAATTCTTCTTTGTAAATATATTACAAAGCAGACTTCAATAAGTTTGCTTTAATCGGAATAAATCTCTTTTTTACCGAAAAAAACTGTTATTCCGACTGAAGCAGATTTCTCGGAGAAGTCTACTTTAATAAGAATAAAAATAGCAGACTTCGCGAAGTCTGCTTTGGCGAGAAAAAATTTTATTCCGGCTGAAGCATACTTCTCCGAGAAATCTATGACGTTTATTCCTATCAAAACAGACTTTTGCGAGAAGTCTGCTTTGATAGGAATAAAAATAGCAGACTTCGCGAAATCTGCTTTGGCGAGAAAAACAGTTTATTCCGACTGAATCAAATTTCTCGTAGAAGTCTGCGACGTTTATTCTTATCAAAGCATACTTCTCCGAGAAGTCTGCTTTGATCATAGGAATAAAAATAGCAGATTTCGCGAAGTTTGCTTTGGCGAGAAAAACAGTTTATTCCGGTTGAAACAGACTTCTCCGAGAAATCTGCGACGTTTATTCCTATCAAAGCACATTTCTCCGAGAAGTCTACTTTGATAGGAATAAAAATAGCAGACTTTGCGAAGTCTGCTTTGGCGAGAAAAACAGTTTATTCCGGTTGAAACAGACTTCTCGGAGAAGTCTGCGTCGTTTATTCCTATCAAAGCAGACTTCTCCGAGAAGTCTGCTTTGATAGGAAAAAAAATAGCAGACTTCGCGAAGTATGCTTTGGCGAGAAAAACAGTTTATTCCGACTGAAATAGACTTCTCGGAGAAGTCTGCGATGTTTATTCCTATCAAAGCAGACTTCTCGGAGAACTCTGCTTCGATAAGAATAAAAATAGCAGATTTCGCGAAATATGCTTTGGCGAGGAAAACAGTTTAATCTCGTTGAACCAGACTTCTCCGAGAAGTCTACGATGTTTATTCCTATCAAAGCAGACTTCGAGAAGTCTACTTTGATCGAAAAAACTGTTTTTTTCACCAAAACAGATTTCTCGCAGAAGTTTGATTTGATAGGAATAAATTGTTTTTCTCACCAAAGTAGACTTCTCCGAAAAGTCTGCTTTGATCGGAATAAACATCGCAGACTTCTCGGAGAAGTCTGTTTTAGCCAGAATAAACTATTTTTCTCACTGAAGCAGATTTATCCGAGAAATCTGCTTCGGTAACAAAAATAGTTTATTCTGATTAAAGCAGACTTCTCAGAGAAGTCTGTTTCAGTGAGAAAATTTTGTATGTGTACAATGATATAATGATAATGGTTCAAATCTGTGTTGTTTGTGGGGAGTGGATTATGACAGAGATTTGAAATTTTTTTGTGGATTATATAAGAGCAGGTAAAATGTTTGTAATTGGCGATGATGATTTTGTTGTTCATGAAGATGAGAATAAAATTTACTCGGATGGTGAAGATTACATTCTTTACGGTAAAATGAAAGATGAATAAATTCAGTTTTAGTGTTGAGTATCTCAGAAAATTAAGTTGTTAGCAAAGACAAAGTACAAAGTCTGCCGAGAAGTCTGCGAAGAAGCCTGCCGAGAAGTCTGCAAAGAAGTCTACGAGATTTATACAACAAATTTTGCCGATATAAGTATGTATTTTGTGGAACATAGAACCAATCATTTCAATTAATTAGAAGGCACAATGTCATCGATGGTGTGTTACAAAAACATCCAACATTATCTTGCACTGTAATTATAACATATACATTGATTACAACATCCAACACAACCTGTTAACTTAGTATTTTGATATAATTGTTAAGACATATCTTTATATTTTGTAGATCGATTTATTGATTTTCATTCAGTTCTTGCTCATTTTTGTTATTAAAAATTATGCATTAAATATCTTAAATATGTATTAAGTCCTTAACTATGTATAAAATTGTTTATGAAAATTTATAGTAATATTTGTGTTTTTAATGGTTGTCATTTTATAATTTTAGAAGTATGATTTGACTTGAGCTCATTAAAAGGTGATTGATATACAACTAATAGTTTATTATAATTCTGAAAAAATTGATTGAAAACTGACTGACAAGATGGAGTGATGAGAGCTAGTGATAGCTACAATAAAGTTTATAAAAATTCATTTAAAACATGATAAAAAATACAACCAAAATCTACAATTACTAATGAAGTCTGCAAGTGAAGTCTGCACTTGTAATAAAAACGTGTTATGAAGTCTTCAACTGAAATCTGCAACCTGTAATGAAGTATGCAACACGAAAATCAATAGATTCAAAAACCAAAGTCAAATTCAAAACGTAAGAAAAAAACTCAAAAACATCCACAAAAAACTGTAAAACCACCATAAATTTTAAGTGGAATTTCAAACATATATTAAAAATCTTAAAAAAACCATCTAAAATTTTAAAAACTATTAAAAATCACTTTAAAAACTATTAAAACAACAATATTACTTTTTGTTAATTTTTTCCAGATCTACGACAAGAAAAAATGAGAAATAAGATAAAAATATAAGAATTCTGCAACAGAAGTTTACAACTGAAGTCTGCAACTGAAGTGTCCAGCTGAAATCTGCAAACCTGTAATGAAGTATGCAACACAAAAATCCATTAATTCAAAAACCAATGTCAAATTCAAAACGTTTGAAAAAAACTCAAAAACAACAACAAAAAACTGTAAAATCACCATAAATCTCAAACATATATTGAAAATGTTAAAAAAAAAAATATCTAAATTTTTAAAAACTATTAAAAATCACTTTAAAAATCTACTAAAACAACAAAATTAGTTTTTGTAAATCTTTTTTCTAGATATACAACAATAGAAAATGAAAAATAAGATAAGAATATAAGAAAAAAATTAAGAAAACAACAAAAAATAACAAAATCTCCAAAACCACGAAAAACGTAACAGCTAGTAAAAATAACAAACTTACATCTTTAGATCTCGTGACTTTTTTTCCAGATTTACAACAATATAAGATGAGAAATGAGATAAGAATATAGAAAAAAACTTAAGAAAACAACAAAAACAATAAAAATCACCACAACTACAAAAAACTTAAAAATTAATAAAAGCAACAAGCTTACGTTTTTAGATATCTTCAATTCCTTTTCCAGACGAAAGAATGTTATAAAAATAATAAAAGATCTAAACAATAAAATATTCTAAAATCACAAATCCAAAACCATATAAACAAAAAAACTTATATTTTTCATATTTCATGATTTTTTTCCATATCTACAAAATAACAAGATAACAAAAAACATGAGAAGAGAAGAAGAAAAGAAAAAAGGGAAGGTAAAAAGAGAAGAAGAGAAGATTTACCTTGTAGTCATTTTTGGAGGATGGAGGCTCCCACGTTTTTTTTTGGAAATAAAATTATGATAAAATTTTAGGGTTACCTTCTTTATATATGGAGACTTAAATTTGGTTATGTTAAAAACTGCCAATCCGGTTTGCGCAGACTTCTCGAAGTTTTCGAAGTTTATTCCGGCTGAAAGAGACTTTTTGGAAAAGTCTGCTTTAATAGGAATAAATCTCGAAGACTTCTCGAGAAATCTATTTTGGTGAAAAAAACAGTTTATTCCGGGTGAAACAGACTTCTTGAGAAGTCTGATTTGGTGAGAAAAACATTTTATTTTGGCTGAAGCAGATTTCTGCTTTGGTGAGAAAAATAGTTTATTCCGGCTGAAGCAGACTTCTCGAGAAGTTTGCTTTGTTAAATCTACGACAACATTTCGAGAAGTTTGCGTAACTCTAAACCCTAAATAATAAGATTTACTAAATGTGCGAAATTTTTGTTAAAAATTGGATGAATATGTTGAAGATAGTTAAGTAAATGCAAAACTCAAATAATTTTCTTTTAAAAATTTGTAAATCTAAATTTTTAAATTTATCACATGATATTTCAAATTCACATGATATTTGTAAACATCATCTATTAACCCACAACACATAACAAAAAAAACTAGCAAATATTTTATACCATTAGATCGAATCTAATCTTCTTATTTCTGAATTCATTATAATTTTTACGTACTTTTGATATGTATATAAGTTATGTTAATAACAATTTTTTTTAAATATTTCATGATTTTTATTTGATTTAGGTAATTAATTTACAAACTAGACTTCGCGAAGTGTGATTTGGTGAGAATAAACTGTTTTTCTAAAAAAAAATAGACTTCTCCGAGAAGTCTGCGAGGTTTATTCCTATCAAAACAGACTTTTCCGAGAATTCTGCTTTGATCGGAATAAACCTCGAAAACTTCGTGAAGTCTGCTTCAGCTGGAATAAACTGTTTTTCTCAGCAAAGCATACTTTTCTGAGAAGTCTTCGAGATTTATTCCTATCAAATCAGACTTCTCCGAGAAGTCTGCTTTGATCGGAATAAACCTCGAACACTTCATGAAGTCTGCTTTGGTGAGAAAAACAGTTTATTTCGGCTGAAACAGACTTTTCGGAGAATTCTGCTTTGATAACAAAAAAACACGCAGGAAGTGAAACGTAATTGACATTTCGACATTAATTTTTAAACAAAAGAAGAGTTTAGTAATTCTTCCACCCTCATATGTTAGTTTTACAAAAAATATTTTCATACGGGTTATAATTGCATTTGCATTCAAGTTTTAGGTTATTTTACCAATTCCCCCAAAATAATATTGGAATCTATCGAGCATTTGTCATCTTTTTGTATGTCCAATACAAATAAAAAAAGATAGCTTTTTTCTTTTTTTTGTCTCACATACTGAAAGATAGAAGAAAAGAAACTGACATGTATATAGATGTCAATGGCTTTGTAAACTCCATCAAAGCAGTCTTCTGCCAAACTCTCTGCAACTCCAAGGAATTTGGATACTTTCAAATTTTGATCTGGAGATATCTCTCTCAAATATTTATCTATCAATTTTCCAATTTCTTTCATATTTGATACTTCTTCTGGCTTCTTCACAATCACTTTTAGTAATCTTATCACAAGATCCACATTGTAGAATCCCCTCCCTATGTTTCCTACTTCTACAGATATCAAAAGATCATCAAGTGTTGCTTGATCCAGCATTTCTCCAATTAGGGTTTCTAAACAGGTTCTTGACTCTCTACTTAGGCTAAAACTTGATAAAATTCGAAGAATCCAAAAGAGTTTCCTACAAGAAAAGACATTTTTCCCAGCCAAAATCACTCCTTTAACCGCCGTTTCAGCTAAATCGGAATACTCAAGCTTGTTCTTCTTAAGCTCTGATTTGTTTTGGAGTTTTGTCTTGAGATAATGGAGAAGAAATCTAGTTAGGACTAAGCTTTTTATGCTGGTTTTGTAAGCTCCAATGATCCTAATTAGCTTAGAGATGATCTGCGGGGACAGACTCGACATGTCATCGAACCACCACTCGGTGCTTCTTCCGCAAGAAACAGTCATCGAAATCGACTTTTGGTCTGATCCGGGCGTGTTTTTCGCCATCTCAGGCGAAAGAGAAGAGGCTAAAGAAGAAGATGGCGATAAAGAAAACGCGTTAGAATTCCGAGAGATTTTGGTTAAAGCTGCGATGATGAGTTTGTCGACGAGACCGTACGAATCCGCGTGGAGGAACACTTGCTCGCAGTTCTTGAGGCACAAAACGATGTCGTTCCAAGATCCATACAATACTTCTTTTAGAAACTTCTCTGTCTGAAGCAAAAGATTAGAGAAACAGAACTTCTCTGTCATGCCTAGAAAAACAGAGCAACAGTACAAAGTAGACACATTTGAGACATCGATCGAGATTTCTCTGTCGCTGTAACAGAATCTTGAAACGAGCTCAAACCCATCTGGTCAACCAGGAAAATCATCAATCTCGATTATGATGATCTCTGAAGATTTCGTTTTCTTTTGTTTCTTTCCTTTTCTCTGTATTGGATGACAATGGCAAATGCAGTATTTTCAGCAGGGAGATTGAGAAATAAGATTCTTCTTTTCCCACACGAGTCGTCTTTCCACCATGAAAGCTTCTAGGGTTCTTTGAGTTCAATATGGTATCAGAGCAGCAAATTGAGTTCTTCCGCGCTATTGATCTCGGTATTTGCTTGTTTTCTGTTTGATTTGGACTCAATGAGCGTTTCATGGTTTGGAATCTTGACTCGCTAGGGTTGTGATTTTTCTTTTGCGATTAATGAGATGATTCTGGAGATTTACAGCTTCGTTCTGTTTCTGCTTTATTTCACCTCTATTCTTTGACCTTAATCGTTGCCGATTTCTGATTTCTTTACCTTTGTCGGTGCGATTTTTCTTTGAGAGAAATCTATTTCGCTTCCTTCCTTTGTTGACCTTCAATTGTTGCCGATTTCTTCTTGATTCTATCTTAGGCACAATCTTTCTGCTTGATTAGATATAATGACATCTGATTCGAGTTCTACCACAGAATGTGTTCGGCAAGCTTTAGATCTCTACGATAATCCTTATTTTCTTCATAGTTCTGATCATCCAGGACTGGTTCTGGTTTCAGATCGACTTAACTCTGGAGCTGATTTCCATTCATGGAGACGCTCCGTTAGAATGGCTCTCAACGTTCGCAATAAGTTGGGCTTCATTGATGGTACGATTCTAAAACCTCCTGAGAACCATAGAGATTATGGATCATGGTCTAGATGTAACGACATGGTTGCTACATGGCTCATGAATTCTGTTTCTAAAAAGATAGGTCAAAGCTTGCTGTTTATTTCTACGGCTCAGGGTATTTGGAATAACCTAATGTCGCGATTTAAACAAGATGACGCTCCTCGTGTATACGAAATTGAGCAACGTTTGAGCACAATTCAACAGGGAGCCATGGATGTCAGTACCTATTTCACTGAATTAGTCACTTTGTGGGAAGAATACAAGAATTATGTGGATCTTCCGGTTTGCACTTGTGGTAAATGTGAGTGTCAAGCTGCTGGTCTATGGGAGAAATTACAAGAGAGGAGTCGAGTTACTAAGTTTTTGATGGGTCTTAATGAAGCTTATGAGCAGACTAGAAGACACATTCTAATGTTGAAACCTATACCTACAATAGAGGATGCTTTCAACATAGTTTGTCAAGATGAAAGACAAAAGGTACTTCGTCCTACTTCTAAACCGGAGAATGTCATTTTTCATACTACTGCTCCTGCTTCTACACAAGTCAATTACAGTGGGCCTGCTGAAAATACTGCATTTGCCACTGGATACAATAACTTCAGACCTAAACAACGGCCAATTTGTACTCATTGTGGTCAAACAGGCCACACTGTGAACAAATGCTTCAAACTCCATGGATATCCTCCGGGTTATAAGAATTCAACACAAAATTTTTCTTATAATCAGCTTCGACCTAGAGGACAGTTTAATCAAGCTGGAAGACCGTCTTATAATTTCTCTCAGGGGAAGAAAGATATGACTGTTGCTAATGTGTTTTCTACTAACACATCTCTTCTTCCTTCTCCAGCAGTGAACTTGCAGAACTTTGATGTAGCCAATCTAAATGATTCTCAAGTGAGTAACTTGCTGCAACAACTTCAATCACGCTTAAAGGTTCAAGATACTGTTGTTCCTGCTTCAGATGCCTCTGCCCCCACCGTCACAGAACATGGAGTCACAGCTCCTCAATCATCTTCTGGTATGCCATCTTTTTCTTTTCCCCACACCATTCTTTCTCTTCAACACACCTGTTTTTCCTCTCTTCATACTCAAATACCGCGTGGTAGTTGGATAGTTGACAGTGGAGCAACTAGTCATGTGTGTTGTGATTTGACAATGTTTAGTGAGACTTTTCCAGTGTCTGGAGTAACTGTATCATTTCCTGATGGCACTAGAGTTAGCATTAGTCATACTGGTACATTGCATATAGCTCAGTCCATTGTTTTGCATGATGTGCTGTTTGTTCCAACTTTTCACTTTAATTTGATCAGTGTAAGTGCATTATTGGCTCAGAATCAATGTTCTGCTCATTTCTTTCCCACTTATTGTGTTCTTCAGGGATCTATTCAGGGCTTGACGATTGGTAGAGGAAATCTCAAACATAATCTCTATGTTTTAGAGGCTGATGTTAATCCTTGCTCTACCAATTTTATTAGTTCTCTGGTAGTGGATGAGAGTTTATGGCATCGTCGCCTTGGACATCCTTCCACTGCTAAACTCCAATATCTTTCAGAACAACTTTCAATTTCTAAATCTAGTTCTCAGTCAATTGAACATTGTTCTATTTGCCCTCTCGCTAAACAAAAACGTTTACCGTTTGTGTCTCACAATCATTTGTCTCCAAAACCTTTTGATCTTATTCACCTTGATATTTGGGGTCCATTTTCTGTTGAGACAATTGAAGGATACAAATATTTTCTTACCTTGGTTGATGATTGTTCTAGGGCCACTTGGGTATATTTGTTGCGAACAAAACATGAGGTTACTTCTATTTTTCCAGCTTTCTTAGCTCATGTTCGTACTCAATATAACTCAAGTGTTAAAGCAATTCGAACTGATAATGCTCCAGAATTGGGTTTTACGAATCTTATTGCGAAATTGGGGATGGTTCATTTTTTTTCTTGTGCATATACTCCTCAACAGAATTCTGTTGTTGAGAGGAAACATCAACATCTCCTTAATGTGGCTAGAGCTTTATTGTTTCAATCAAAATTACCATTGGTTTATTGGGGGGATTGCATTTTAACAGCGGTTTTTTTGATCAATAGAACTCCCTCCTTAATTCTGAATAAAAAATCTCCTTATGAAATATTGTTGCATAAAACGCCCGATTACTCTTTTCTTAGGAGTTTTGGTTGCTTGTGTTATGTGTCTACTCTTTTAAAAGATAGAAATAAATTCACTCCACGAGCAAAACCTTGTGTCTTTTTAGGTTATCCTTCTGGATACAAAGGATATAAGGTTCTTGACCTCGATACAAATGCTATTTCTATCTCTAGGAATGTTGTTTTCATGAGAACATCTATCCTTTTCAGTCCAAACATGATGCATCTGTTTCTACTGATTTTTTCCCTAATACCATTTTACCTTTACCTGCACCATTTATTCCTTTGAATTCTGAGTCTTTACATGCGTCTAATAACCGAGATTTGCATGCATCTTCATCTACATCTAATTCTAGTGCCGCACATTTAAATCCATTGACTGAAACTCCGGACACTAGACCTGAATCACTAGCTGTTGTTAGGCCAAAACGTACAACTAAAGCTCCTCGTTACTTGTCTGACTACCATTGTGCTTTAACTAATACTTCTCTGGTCAAACCAAAATCACATGTCTTTCATCCTTTATCTTCAGTACTTACCTACTCAAAATTACACCCATCTTTCCAGTCTTTTATTTTTGCTTTATCCCGTGAGACTGAACCAAAGAGTTTTAAACAAGCTGTGACATGTTCAAAGTGGGCCAAAGCTATGAATCTTGAACTTCAGGCTCTTGAGTCTAATGGTACATGGAGTGTTGTCCAATTATCACCTGGGAAGAATGTAGTTGGTTGCAAATGGGTGTTTACCATTAAGTATAATGTTGATGGGTCCATTGAAAGGTATAAAGCTCGTTTAGTGGCTAAAGGTTTCACACAACAAGAGGGTGTTGATTTTATTGATACATTTTCCCCGGTTGCTAAACTTGCTACTGTAAAATTGTTGCTTAGTCTTTCAGCTATCAAAGGTTGGAGCTTAACTCAAATGGATGTTTCTAATGCCTTCTTACATGGTCATCTTGAAGAGGAAATTTATATGAGCTTGCCTCAGGGTTATACACCAGCTTCTTCAACTAAACTGCCTAGTAATCCGGTTTGCAAACTTCATCGATCCTTATATGGTCTTAAGCAAGCGTCTAGACAATGGTATAAAAGGTTTTCCAAGGTTCTTTTATCTCATCATTTCAAACAATCCTCGGCTGACAACACTTTGTTCGTCAAGACAGATGCCATTTCATTCATTGCTGTCCTTGTGTATGTTGATGACATTCTAATTGCAAGCAACAATGATACAGCTGTTGGTGATCTTAAGCAGATTTTGCGAGGTGAATTCAATATCAAAGATTTAGGCCCTGCTCGATTTTTTCTTGGATTAGAGATTGCTCGCAACTCTAAAGGAATCTCGGTTTGTCAGCGCAAATATACTCTAGATTTGTTAAATGATAATGGCATGTTGGATTGTAAACCGGTTGTTGTTCCTATGGATGCAAAAATTTCTTTGGGCAAAGACACAGGAATCCCTTTGGCAGATGCTACACCATATAGAGAATTGATTGGTCGACTTCTCTACTTGACTATTACTAGGCCGGATATCACTTTTGCTGTCCATCGTCTGAGTCAATTTTTGGCTTCTCCTACTGATGTTCATATGCAGGCTGCTCATAGGATATTGAAATACCTTAAGTCTAGTCCCGGTCAAGGATTATTCTATAGTGTTAGTTCTGATTTGTGTCTTAATGCTTTTGCTGATGCAGATTGGGCAGCCTGCCCAGATTCTAGACGATCGATCACTGGTTTTTGTGTATATCTTGGTAGCTCTTTGATTTCTTGGAAATCAAAGAAACAAATGGTGGTAAGTCGCAGCAGCACTGAAGCCGAATATAGGAGTATGGTCTTAGCAACTTGTGAACTTCTTTGGTTAAAACAATTGCTTGATGATCTCCATATTCAGGTTGTTTCTTGTGCAAAACTCTTTTGTGATAACAAGTCTGCTATTCATATTGCGACAAATCCGGTTTTCCATGAACGTACAAAACACGTTGATATTGATTGTCACACGGTGCGAGATCAACTTAAAAAGGGTTTTCTCAAGACTCTTCATGTCTCCTCACAGAATCAACATGCCGATATCTTTACCAAGCCATTACATTCGGGATCTTTTCATTCTCTTCTCTCGAGAATGTCCATCTCAAACCTTTTTCTTCCTGGTGATAGTTCAGATGCAAGGCTTGAGGGGGGTGTATTGGATGACAATGGCACAAGTTGTAAATATAAAGAAGTATAAGGGATAATATTGGTTTTACACATTTTATAGTTGTATATATTTTATAAAACACTTTGTATACGAGAGGGAGATTGAGAAATAAGATTCTTCTTTTCCCACACGAGTCGTCTTTCCACCATGAAAGCTTCTAGGGTTCTTTGAGTTCAATACTCTGTTTTATCGTCTTCCTCAAACTTCCAAAGTACTCTGAAATCACATCCTAAAATAGAGCACAGAAAAACAGAGCAACAGTACAAACTTCCTCAAACTTCCAAAGTACTCTGAAATCACATCCTAAAATAGAACTTCTCTGTCATGCCTAGAAAAACAGAGCAACAGTACAAAGTAGACACATTTGAGACATCGATCGAGATTTCTCTGTCGCTGTAACAGAATCTTGAAACGAGCTCAAACCCATCTGGTCAACCAGGAAAATCATCAATCTCGATTATGATGATCTCTGAAGATTTCGTCTTCTTTTGTTTCTTTCCTTTTCTCTGTTTTATCGTCTTCCTCAAACTTCCAAAGTACTCTGAAATCACATCCTAAAATAGAGCACAGAGATAACTAAGAACATTCTCAATGTGAAGATTGAATCGATTTTTAGGTTTGATGTTTACCTGATTGAGGAAGAATGTGTACTGACCATTGAGGTTGATTTGAAGATCGTAGATAGTAGACATTTTCTGCTTTTCGCAATCAAACTATGAAGCCTAAGGAGAGTTGTGTCGTGTAAGCTTTTTCATTTTCTTCCTCTGTTCCTTTTTATTTGGATTTTATAGAGCAATACTTATAGTGGCCACATGGAAATGAGATATTTATAGTGACTCGGATATGTTATTATACTATATGTTGTAAATTCTTAATAACCTAATTAATAGATATTAATATTTGTAGATTTTATTATACATAAGCAAAACTTTAGTATAGAAATACATAAATAATCTTCAAATGGAAAAGTCTCTTATAAGTTTATATGATTCTATATTTACAATTTAATGTATATGGTATAACGTAAAATTTGTTTCTTCTCTCGAACTTATAAAAACATTTTAGACTTAGTTAAATTCAAATACATTTTTATTGATAAAATAATGATTTTAATGTTAATATTTAAATCTATTATATTCTTAAATTTTATTAAAGTTAAAGCATTATAAGGTTTATTTTTTCTGTGAAAGTTTTGTAACACTTTGACATATTATTTTTTTACTATAACAATATAATATATGTATGTTCTAATATATCTATATGTATCATTTTTAATGTGTAATCTAAATATCAAAAAATAATATTATATTTAACACTATTAATATGTTTAATTTACATTATTTTTTCCAATTAAAGTTTCAATTTGTATATTTTTTACAATTGTTGCAACGTAAATACTTATTTTGCTAGTATAATTTATGTCTTTTAAAAATGTTTTCTGACATTATCAAAAAATCAGCTAAAAAGTCAGCTGACATTATCAAAAAATCAAAATATGTATTCAATCAACTTGTCTTCAGAAAATGTATAAATGCACTTCTATTGAGCATCTCCTGTAAACACAAGAAAAAGTTACAAATGGAATGAACTCATAAACGACAGTGCATGACTATTGTCTATTCTGTCCCATGCATCCAACAATATAATTGAAGTTATTTTTATATTCAAAAACACTACATGCCATCTACACGTTCACTAATTATCAATTATCTATTGCAATGTGCTTGAGTCAACCATCAAGCACTCATTATCCTATGAGACTAAACCAAGTATCATCTCGAGCCTGATGTTACCTTCCACAGAAGTAAGAAGGATAGTAGACCTACTAATGCTTACATCGGACATGCTTACATCGGACACGACCAATCATTTGGACCAAAAAGACCAGTAGAACCACCAGGCTGCTTGCCCGGTGGCCCACCATCAGCACCTCCCATATGTGGTCGCAAATTTAACGATTCATTTAGGATTATTTTGTGACCAATTTGCGACTACAGACTTGTAATTGCAAATTGGTCGCACTTTTGGAACTAAAACCCATAGTTACAAATTGATCACAATTTGCGATCAAATTGCGACCAATATGTGACTAGTTTGCGATTAAGCCAAGTCGTCGCTACTCAATCAAATTTTTGATACCAAATAGCGACTACGTATGCTTCTTTCTTATAGTGATCGCATTTTAGTCGCAAAATATGCGACTTATGCGACCATAAGTGTATTTTAAAATGATTTTCATGTATTTTATATATTTCAAACTTCTAATTTCAATACTATTTATGTATAAATCATTATAAATTCAAATATACAATTAAAAACACAAATATGTCGTACAAAATTTATGAAACATGTATGATTTATAATGTGTAGTATGAGGTCAAAGAAATGTGTAAAGTGTTTTATTAAAATGATTTACAAATTCGATAAATTTGTTAATTGTTGTTTTGTATTTACTAATTCAATTTTATACAATTTCCAATATTATAATTAGTCTCATATAATTCATAATTTCTAAAAATTTATTATTTAGGGTTTGCGATATTATTTGTGACTATTTTACTATCACGTTGTCATTACATTTGGAGTTTGTTTGCAAATTAGTCACAAAAATAATTCGTACTCACAAATTGGTCACAAAAGAATCACCAATTTGTAACTACACTGTGAATCTTAGGTGGTCACATTGCGACCAATTTGTGACCACATATGTATTTTTACATGTTTTCAAGTATTTTAGACATTTTAAACTATATATGTACAAATCATTATAAATCCAAATATCAAATTATAAACCATAAATATGTTGCACAAAAATTATGAAACATATAAAGTTTTTAATGTGTAGTATAAAGTTAAAGAAATGTGTAAAGTATTTTAGTAAAATGATTTACAAATTTGATAAATTTGTTAATTCTTGTTGTGTAATTACTAATTTAATTTTATAGAATTCATAATGTTATAATTAGTCTTATATAATTTATAATTTCTAAAACTTTATTAAATCTAGGGTTTAAGTTATTATTTGTTACTAATTTGCGAGCACATTGCCAATATATTTGGAATCTGGTTGCAAATTGGTCAAAAAAATAAGTCATATTTACAAAAAAATCACCAATTTGTGACTACGCTTTGAAATTTATCAGATGGTCGCAAATTGATCACAAATTTATGACCAATTTGTGAACCCATATGTATTTTTACATGTTTTTCAAATATTTTGCACATCTTAAACTTTTAATTTTAATACTATATATGTACAAATCATGATAAATCCAAATACAAAATTATAAACCACAAATATGTTGCACAAAAATTATGAAACATATAAAGTTTATAATGTGTAATATAAGGTTAAATAAATGTGTAAATTGTTTTAGTAAAGGACAAATGTCTAAAATAGCACATTTCTAAGTTTTTGTTCCAAAATAGCATCATTAGTTTAAATTTCCAATAATAGCACAAATTTAAGATTAAAATACATTAAAACTATATTTTAATAGAAAAAAATTAATCCTAAATTGGAAATAATGAACCCAAATACAATAATTTAAGTTTATGTATAATTTATTTAGAATAAATAACACTACAAGAAAACATCCATTTTGCGACCACGGAAGTGGTCGCAAAGTGGTCGCAAAACTCGAAATTGCGACTAGTTTGCGACCACCAAAAGTAGTCGCAAAATTATAGTCGCAAAAATATGTAGTCGCAAATCAGCCGCAAATTTGCGACTGATTTGCGACCACGGTAATAGTGGTTCAATTTGCGACTGATGTGCGACCAATTGGTGGTGACTATTTTTGTGACTACTTTGCGACTGAATTTCCGTAACAAAGTTTACCACTGTTTTACGACTACATATGTGGTTGCAAAACCCGTAGTCACAAATCAGTCACAAAATTTTGTGACTGATTTGCGACTACAAGAGCCATGTAGTCGCAAATCAGTCACAAAATTTTGTGACTCATTTGCGACTACAAGAGCCATGTAGTCGCAAATCAGTCAAAAAATTTTGTGACTGATTTGCGACCACAGTTAACACGCGGTCGCAAATCAGTGGCAAAAAGTGTGATTGATTTGCGACTGATTTTAAAATAATCGAAAAAAATTTTGTAGTCACAAATCGGTCTCAAAAAATTGAGACTGATTTGGGACTGATTTGCGACTACATCGGAATTAGATTCAAAAAAAAAGTTAATTAAAAATGATTTCAAAATAATTTTTAATTAATTTTTATTTTTCTTTATTAATATTGTTCAAAATTATTTTTAATAATATTATGAATATTTTTTAATTTTTAATATTATTAATTTTTAATATAATAATTTTAATTATTTTTTAAATAATATTATTATTATTATAAATATTAATTAATTTTTTAAAAAAATTTAATAATATTTTTTAACAATATTTTTCAAAATTAATTTTCAAAGTAATTATGTTTTAATAATATTTATATTTCGTTACTATCTCTCCTTGCCATTTGTGTGTTTGTGGTTTTTTTGGATTGGGAGAGATTTTATAAGTGTTTAGAGTGGTTTTAGAAAATATGAATGTTTGATTGTGAAAAATGAGGGAAAACCATCACATATTTATAGAATTTTTTTGCGACCACGTATATGGTCGCAAATGAGTGGCAAACTTCGAAATTAATGACGTGGTCACAAATCAGTCGTAAATTTGTGACTGATTTGCGACCACCAAATAATTTGGTGGGAATCGAAAACTTTCAAACTCCCTCCAAATTAATTCGTGGTCGCAAATCAGTGGCAAATTTGCCACTGATTTACGACCATGGTTAATTTATTCGGAAAAAACCATTGTGGTCTCAAATCAGTGGCAAATTTGCCACTGATTTGCGACCACGGTTAATTTATTAGAAAAAAACATGTGGTTGCAAATCAGTGATAAATTTGCCACTGAATTGCGACCACGGGTAATTTATTCGGAAAAAAATATGTGGTTGCAAATCAGTGGCAAATTTGCCACTGATTTGTGACCACAATTAATTTATTCGAAAAAAATGTGGATGCAAATCAGTATCAAATTTGCCACTGATTTGCGAGCACAATTAATTTATTCAAAAAATAAACTTGTGGTCGCAAATCAGGTCGCAAATCAGTGGCAAATTTGCCACTGATTTGCGACAACAAGTAATAATTGTGACTGATTTGCCACCACAATCTCAATGTAGTGGCAAAGTGGTGGCAAATCAGTCACAAATAACATCCTAAACAATAAATTTTATGATTTTGGTAAATAAATTAAATTATATAAGATTGATAACTTGATTATAAGTTGTACAAATTTCAATTAATAAGAAACAACAACATTTACCAAATCTTCCAAATTTACAAATCATTTACCTAAAACACTTAACACATTTCCTTAGCCTTATTTCTCTTATATACATTTCAAATGTTCTCTAAAATTTAAATGAATACAAATATGATTTTGTATATATGTGGTCAGTTATAATGGTTAGTACTTACATAAAAATGCAAATAGAACTTGTAAATATAAAAAATACTTAGGAAAAATGTGAATTCATCCTATGTGATCGCAAATCAGTCGTTATTTTGCTACTGATTTACGATTACAGTTCAAATTTTGATCTTGTAATTGCCACTGATTTGCGACCACAAGTAATAATTGTGACTAATTTGCCACCACAATCTCAATGTAGTTGCAAAGTGGTGGCAAATCAGTCACAAATAATACCATAAACACTAAATTTTATGATTTTGGTAAATAAATTAAATTATATAAGATTGATAACTTGATTATAAGTTGTACAAATTTCAATTAATAAGAAAACAAAAACATTTACCAAATTTTCCAAATTTATAAATCATTTACCTAAAACACTTAACACATTTTCTTAACCTTATATCCCTTATATACATTTCAAATGTTCTCTAAAATTTAAATGAATACAAATATGATTTTGTATATATGTGGTCACTTATAATGGTTAGTACTTACATAAAAATGCAAATAGAAGTTGTAAATATGAAAAATACTTAGGAAAAATATGAATTTACCCTATGTGGTCGCAAATCAGTCGCTATTTTGCGACTCATTTGCGACTACAGTTCAAATTTTGATCTTGTGGTCGCAAATCAGTGGCAAATATGCCACTCATTTGCGACCACAAGTAATAATTGTGACTGATTTGCTACCACAATCTCAATGTAGTGGCAAAGTCGTGGCAAACCAGTCACAAATAATACCCTAAACACTAAGTTTTATGATTTTGGTAAATAAATTAAATTATATAAGATTGATAACTTGATTATAAGTTGTACAAATTTCAATTACTAAGAAAACAACAACATTTACCAAATTTTCCAAATTTATAAATCATTTACCTAAAACACTTAACACATTTCCTTAACCTTATATCTCTTATATACATTTCAAATGTTCTCTAAAATTTAAATAAATACAAATATGATTTTGTATATATGTGGTCACTTATAATGGTTAGTACTTATATAAAAATGCAAATAGATGTTGTAAATGTGAAAAATACTTAGGAAAAATGTGAATTTACCCTATGTGGCCGCAAATAGCGACTGATTTGCGACTACAGTTCAAATTTTGATCTTGTGGTCGCAAACACCAGTCGCAAAGCAGTCGCAATTTAGTCTCTTAATGGTTACGTATTGTGACCAATATGCGACTACAGGTTTTAGTCACACTTTTGCGACCATTTTGCGATTACATCTCCGTAGTCGCAAATTGGTCGCAAAATCGTGGCAAATGTGGTCGCAAATTTTGCGACTACGTATGTGGTCGCAAATTTTGCGACTACGTATGTGGTCGCAAATTTTGCGACTACGTATGTGGTCGCAAAATGTAGTGGCATTTTGGCAGTTTTCTTGTAGTGTAAGTATTTATGCTATTTTTAGGAATTTAATTTTATGATGCTAGATTTGGAAGAAAAACTTTAAAAGGTACTATTTTAGGGTATTACTCTTTAGTAAAATGATTTACAAATTTGATAAATTTGTTAATTCTTGTTGTGTACTTAATAATTTAATTTTATAGAATTCATAATGTTATAATTATTCTTATATAATTCATAATTTCTAAAAATTTATTAAATTTATGTTTTATGGTATTATTTATAACTATTTTGCTACCACATTACCATTACATTTGTAATATGGTTGAAAATTGGTCACGAAAATAAGTCGTACTTACAAATTCGTCACAAAAGAGCCACCAATTTGTGACTACGCTGTGAAAGTTTTTAGGTAGTCGCAAATTGGTCGCAAATTTACGACCAATTTGTAACACATATGTATTTTTACATGTTTTTCCAAGTATTTTACATATTTTAAACTTTTAATTTCAATAATATATGTGTACAAATTATTACAAATCCAAATATACAATTATAAACCACAAATATGTTGCATAAAAATTATGAAGCATATAAAGTTTATAATGTGTAGTATAAAGTTAAAGAAATGTGTAAAGTGTTTTAGTAAAATGATTTACAAATTTGATAAATTTGTTAATTATTGTTGTGTACTTATTAATTTAATTTTATAAAATTCATAATGTTATAAGTAATCTTATATAATTCATAATTTCTAAAAATTTATTAAATTTAGGCTTTAAGTTGTGAAAATTTTTAGGTAGTCACAAATTGGTCGCAAATTTGCGACCAATTTGTAACCACATATGTATTTTTACATGTTTTTCAAATATTTTACATATTTTAAACTTGTAATTTCAATACTATATATATGTACAAATCAGTATAAATCCAAATATATAATTATAAACCACAAATATGTTGTACAAAAATTATGAAACATATAATTTTTATAATGTATAGTATAAGGTTAAATATATATGTAAAGTGTTTTATTAAAATGATTTACAAATTTGATAAATTTGTTAATTGTTGTTGTGTACTTACTAAATTTAATTTTATACAATTAATAATGTTAATTAGCTTTATATAATTTATAATTTCTAAAATTATATTAAATTTAGGAATTAGGATATTAGTTATAACTATTTTGCCATTACATTGCTATTACATTGATTACTACTTTTACAACTAATTTGCAACCATCCTGTATTTTCTTGCAGGTGCACCAGCTGGTCTGGCAGGTCCACAATGGTTGCAGACACCACGGAACGCAAAATTCACATTTTTTACAACTGCCAATAGGAAGAATATGTGACACTACGGCTAAAAACTATGAAATTTTAAAACTTCCAATTCAACCAAACAAGAGCTAGATGAAGCCCCTAACCAATATTACATCACATACCTTGTATTTTGGCACATCCAATCACCCTCTTGCTGCCATGACTTTGTGAAAAAATGAGTATGAACTCTCCCCTTCCTAATACCTCCATTTGTTTTATTGTTTGGTTTTGTTTCTTCCTAACCCAAAGCTCCAAGGGTTTCGTAAGGCAGGTCAAATTTTTAATTATTTTAATATTAAATTTTATTATTTTAAAATTTAAATAATTAATGATATATTTAAAATAAAAACTTAAAATTGTGTTATTTTATTCAATTGACTTTGCATATTTTTATGACAATTATTTAAAATATCATATTTTTAAGTTTGTGTTTCAAAAATAATATTATTAGTTTAAATTTTCAATAATAACACAAATTTAAAACTAAAATTCACTAAATTTTATTTTGATAGAAAAAATAAAACCCTAAATTAAAAAAAACTTAAATATAATATTTTAAATTTATGCATAATTTATTTAGATTAAATAACTGTTTTCACATAATTATTTATATTATTTTATAAATTTTAATTTTAAAATGTTAGATTTGAAACAATGTTATAAAAAAAATACTATTATAGAATATTATTATAGTATTATTCCTATTTAGTTAGGTTTCACTTAAAAATCTCTTCTAAATGTCACAAAAAACGTCGTCATTTTATATTATTCTTGACAAAGCATCTCTGGAAACAAACTTATGTGTTCTTAACTGCAAAATATGGATCAAACATACATTAGGGGTTTTATTATTATTATATCTATTATATTTAATATATTATTTGATGAATATTTTAAAAAATAATATTATTCTGACGTGTTATTAACATATGAATTTGAAATAAATATAGAAATATATTTATTTTATTAAAATAGTTACAATATATCATATTGTTATTTATTTAGTTAAAAAATCAATATATTTTATTAAATTAATAAAAAATATTATTAAATTTATAAAAAATAATTATTTTTTTCTCTTAATTTATATATACAAAAATTAATATCAAAAATAATTTTAAATAAAAATTAAAATTATATAAATATTTAATTTTATTTAGTAATAAACAATATTAGATAATTTGTAAATATTTTTTTTCCACGCGTATATATAAATCTAATATATATACTAAATCAAACAACTTTTGCTCCGCATCTCTCTTTATCATGATCATAATGCTGTTTTTGACAAAGAAAAATAAAAATTGTTAGTTCGGCTAACTACTCAATTATTATTATTAGTGAAAAATAAGACCAAAATTTTATCATTAATGAAACGAATATAAGCTAAGATATTCTGATGTTATGTTATGTATATTGATATATGTTTATATGGTTGACTACATAAAATGATGATGTGATGGGAACATGGACCAATTCTAATTAATTTATTGTTAATTGACATAGGCTTAGACTTATTTTACTTCTTCCTTGTATAATTATTTATTGTGAAAATTCGTAATTGAATATGATAAATATCTAAATTTCTGAACAATTATTTGAAATAACATATTTTCAAAATTTTATTCTAAATTTAACATTATTAATTTATTTTTCTAATAATATTACAAATTTTAATATTTTTAGTAAAAAAAATTTTAAATTAGAAAATAAACTCAAACATAATAATTTAATTTAATTTGTAACTAATTTAAGATAAATATATATTTCACATAAAAATTTATGATATTTTTTGAATTTTAGTTTTACTATAATAAATTTAAAACAAAAACTTAAAAGTGTTATTTAAAGATATTATTCAATTTTTTCTTTGAAGTACCATAAAAATTTAAGTTTAAACTTTCGAAATCATAAAAAATAAATCACAAACAGTAAAAACTTAACTTTGAACCCAAAATGCTAAACATATACATATATATTTATAGGCAATTGACAAAATAACGCTTTTTAAGTTTTTGTTCCAAATATAACATCATTAATTTAAATTTATAAAAGTAGTACAAAATCAATATTAAAATGCTTTAAAATTTAATTTTAATAAGGAAAAATTAAACCTTAAATTGAAAAATAACAACCCAAATATAATATTTTATATATATATATATTTGTAATTTATTTATGATAAATATGTGTTTTTAGAAAATTATTTGTAGTATTTTTGAAATTTTAAGTTTAAAATGCTAAATTTGAAAAAAAACTAAAATAATAATATTTTAAGATATTACTCTATATTTATATTATCAGCTATTAAAAAATTATAATTACTATTTGAGCATTTTTTGAACAAAATTTAGTTGTATTTTTCAGAAACAATTAGCAATTGTAATTTTGGTATATAAATTTTATTAACTGGTATTTAAGATCTTTTGCTATTTTAAATTTCAAAAAACATTAAATGAGAAAATATCATCATTAAACTATGTGATCACATAATTCGAATTACAAAAATCATCCGTTAAGACTTAAAGAGTATATATTAAGGGAGGAATTTTTGTCCATGTGAGCTGCTGAAAATTCCACTACTGCTGCCCAAAAAGACATTCAAAATTGTCGGATGACTAATTAAAATCAAATTGCCAAAATAATATAATATCGAAGAAAGAAAGAAAAAAAAGAAGAGGAAAGAAAACAGTTTTACTACGCAGAGAAAAAGTTGCATCTTCCTCTTCTTCCGATTTTCTCTCCAATTTTCTGATTTTCCCTCAGATTTTCTTACCCGCCATTGTTACTGTATACATTCTTTCTGTTTTCTTTTCTACTTCCACGACTTTTTCTTTCTCAATATTCATTCCATTTCTGATCGTTTTATATCACGCAAAATTTATTCTGAAGGTGTTGAATTATGCGTGTATGTTTGAGATCGATCTCGTCGGCGAAATCAATTTATGTGAATCTGAAGTCTCTCGATTAAAGTGGTTGCTGATTGGTGGTTTTTTCTCCTTTTGGGTTTCTAATTTTGAAGGTAATTTATGAGTTAGATCGAATCAATTCCAATATTTACTTCTTTCTCTTTTCTTTAGAAATCGAGAAAATTGTGTATTGTTTACTGTTTTGGGTTCGTGTCTAGTTATACAAGAAATGATCTTCTGCTGAAGAAAACGTCAATCTTTGTTTTTTTCCTTTTAGGGAAACCATGATATGCCTGAAGATTCTATCTAAATTGGTTTGTTTTTCGATCAGATCAACTGTTTTATAGTCTAAACAATTCAGCCAAGAAAGCTGTGTATGATCAAGCTTTAGATTTATTTTTGTGTGATCTTTTAGTAAATATACATCCTTGGATCTTGCTTGCATTGCTTTTACTCCACCAAGTCGTTCTTTATTTAGAAAAAAAAAACTCTCCGCATTTCATTTCATGGGATTTCATAGATTGCCTAATTTTGGAATCTTTTCTTTCTCATTTGGATCTCTATAAAATAGTGAGTGACCATTGAGCCATCACATTTTGTTCCACGTCTTAAAATACGATCCCCACTATTGTTCTGTTAACAAAGTTTGGTCTATATCTTATTCAAAATGCTTGTCAGATAGCAGAAATAGTTTTCTTTATAGTCTCATTTCTTTTGAACTGAGCAGTTATCTCTCTTTCCCTTACAGGAAAATGTCCCAGAAGGTTACACCATTTGTTCAGCCACTCAAATCGATGCCGACAGACTACATATTTATTGGCTCACCACTCTCAGATCCCCTTGAGAATTTTTCTGGCTCAAGTGTACGTGTGACCAGTTCGATTACTCCACAAAATGCTCACTTACGGAATGGTGTTAATGGAACTGAAAGTTCTGTTGGGGTAGTCAATAGTGCTATTGAGGATTCACCGTATAGCGTGCAAAGAATTTCAAATGGAGAGCGGTCTTCAATTAGTGATGGAGATCCTATTTTGCCCTTGCCTCAGAGTAACGATCGATGGAGCGACACAAGCGCATATGCTCGGAAAAAGGTATCCTTAAGGTTCCTATATGACAACTTTCTTATTGTTGAATTTGGCATGGTCGTTTGTTGCATGCCAGGTTGGACTAGTTACGAAAAAGTTGGAACAAACTTCCTTTTCTTAGTTAGAGGGGATTAAAATTTGAGGAAAAAATCAATTGCAGGTACTACAATTTTGGGTCCAACTTCCAAACGGTAACTGGGAGCTGGGGGAGATATTGTCAACTTCAGGAGAAGAGTCTGTAATTAAACTGCTGGAGGGAAAAGTAAGTGATTTGTTCATTCCCTCGAGGTCGATGTTGATTACTATTTTAAGTATTTGATCGGAATCTATTACTACACTTGGTTTTACAGGTTTTAAAAGTCATATCAAAGACTCTAGTACCTGCAAATCCTGATATTCTTGATGGAGTAGATGATCTCATGCAGCTAAGTTACTTAAATGAACCAGCAGTGTTGTACAACCTTGAGTATAGGTACAACCAGGACATGATATATGTAAGCCATTTGTGCTAGTATAGTTTTGTTGTTGTTCATATTGACATTGTCTCCTTGAATTCTATAGGAAAATGTTACAGTCTTATAGTTTTGCTTTTCTGAATTTTCCTTTATGGCGCTAGACAAAAGCAGGGCCTGTTCTGGTGGCTGTGAATCCCTTCAAGGAGGTTCCTTTGTACGGAAATCACAACATTGAAGCATATAAGAGTAGATCAAATGAGAGCCCTCATGTCTATGCTATTGCAGATACAGCAATCCGTGAAATGATACGAGGTGGGATCATGACATAATTTTTTAATTGCTTAACGTGTTGCACTTTATGCTTTCATTCTAATCTTTTTCGGTCTCTATTCCAGATGAAGTTAACCAATCTATCATTATTAGGTCAGTAAAATTTTCTCCTTTAAAGTTAGTGTTATAACGTAAGTAAAAGTAAGCGCATTTGTTAAGCTTCTGAGTGACTGTATTTGCTCGTGGAATATTCTTCACATTAATAGTTGTGCACACATCCATGCTTCTGTGGTATTTATATAGTGCTGACTTGGTGGGGTAAATCTTTGTGCATTTTGAAATGTTTTCTTATCACAAGATTTCTTTTTATCCAGTGGAGAGAGTGGAGCAGGGAAAACGGAGACAGCAAAGATAGCAATGCAATACCTGGCTGCTCTTGGAGGTGGAAGTGGGATCGAGTATGAGATACTAAAGACTAATCCTATCTTGGAAGCATTTGGAAATGCAAAAACACTGAGAAACGACAATTCTAGCCGTTTTGTAAGCTGGCAACCCCATTTCTTTTTGTTTTTCTCTGTGTCTTTGAAAGTTTTGGGCTTTGTTTGTCTAATAATATTTATTTGATGTTAAATTTGACAGGGGAAGCTGATAGAGATTCATTTTAGTGAAACTGGAAAGATTTCTGGTGCTAAAATTCAAACATGTAAGCATAAACCTTGTAGTTGCTGCTTCACAGTGTTTGTTATGTTTGCTTTTCACATGCTGACTTAGATTTTCACTGTTTCTTCAAATTTTGCAGTTTTACTAGAAAAGGTAAGTTCCTCTATAGTATTTCCCTGCAACAAATTATTTCATGGTGAAATATGGTTTGGTAACTTTGGCATGCTTTCTTTGTATCCTGACACATTTTAATAGTCTAGAGTGGTTCAATGTGCTGAAGGAGAAAGGTCATATCATATATTTTATCAACTTTGTGCTGGGGCGTCACCTATGCTTAGAGGTATGATTTGGAAATGTGAATCCCAAAAAGCGCTTATAACAGTTTTCTTCAAAAGTCCTCCGACTGCATCTCTTGCAAGTCAAAATGATTAATGTTAATTAGAAGTTCATTTTATAGGCTTTCCAGGTTATTTTTGTGAAGTAGAACTATAGAGATATTAATATAGATATAGCTACGGACTAACTGGTGGAACAATATTGCATATCTGACGTTTTATTCTACTTGTTGGTAAATCAGAGAAGCTAAATTTGACAAGCGCAAAAGAGTATAAATATCTGAGACAAAGCAATTGCTACGTGATTAACGGAGCTAATGACGCTGAACATTTTCACGCCGTTAAAGTAAACTCCACCGTTCAGTCAAATTCTGTCTCCTTTCTTTCTTCGCATATTTCTGACATTAAATTCGACCTTTTGATTGAAAAACTCTTTGTTGTTGCAGGAAGCTTTAGATATTGTTCACATTAGTAAAGAAAATCAAGAAAGCGTATTTGCAATGCTTGCAGCAGTATTGTGGCTGGGGAATGTTTCTTTCACCATTATTGACAATGAAAATCACGTTGAACCTGAACCAGATGAAAGTAAGGGTCTTCCGTCCTTAAGTACTGATACTTGCTCTTTTTAAGTTATTTTGTTTTTCTATATATCGTGTCACCTCTATAGTTTTTGTTTCATTCTCTTGGAGATGGTTTTAGAATTTTAGTTACTTCAAGTTTGCTGCTTAATATTTATGGCAGCTCATCCATCGGGGTGCACAGCCAAACTAACTTTACTGCCGTATTTGTTTTTTCAGGTTTGTCAACTGTTGCTAAACTGATTGGGTGCAACATCAATGAGCTTAAGCTAGCTCTATCGAAGCGTAATATGAGAGTTGGAAATGACAATATTGTACAGAAGCTAACACTAACACAGGTAGGCCTTTTAGTAAGAGTTGCTCAATTTATTTATTTTTGTGTGTAATTGTATTCTGAGTTGGTTTTCCCACTCTTTAATCATGATCTCTGCTTCTTATTTATTTGGCATTAAGATGTGCAGTACATGAGTATCCTTCTGAATATAACGACTTTTTAATTTTTCTGTGCTGAAATTTTTTTTATTTGCTTTCAGGCCATTGAGGCAAGAGATGCTCTAGCAAAGTCAATCTATGCCTGCCTATTTGACTGGCTGGTTGAACAGATAAACAAGTCTCTTGCAGTGGGAAAGAGGAGAACTAGCAGATCCATCAGCATTCTTGATATTTACGGTTTTGAATCATTCAATGTATGCTTATTTTAGTCTCTCTTTTCTTTTTCATGCATGAACTTACAGCAGCTAACTGCCATTAGATAGTAAGATGAAGCTTGCATTTACTAAATCATGACAAATTTTGAAAAATATTGGCGAGGACTTGGAGGAACACTCAGTCACATGGTGAATGATATTTTGGGATCAACTGGGATGAAAATCAGGATGTAACTGTCATTAGAAGCATGACAGTTTACAGTCAGCTTACACTGCACTATCTCTAAGTTAATCCATCTGCTGAAAACTTGAATGCTTAGGAACTATTTTGCATATTTCTTCCATAGAGTTTTGACCTTATCTTTCTAAAATCTTAACTTGTGGTTGTATCTACATTGCATGATGAGGAAGAGTGGGGCGTGTATTTTACAGGAAGATGGTTTCATGTATGCATCTCCTGGTTTACATTTTTGTACCAATGTTAATAACTAGTTCACATGTTGCAGAAGAATAGTTTTGAGCAGTTCTGCATAAATTATGCAAATGAGAGGTTGCAACAGCACTTCAATCGTCATCTATTCAAGCTGGAGCAGGAGGTGGAGTTACCTTCTTTCTGCTATGGGTTCTTGTAGTATATCTAGGTCGAGCATTCACATGAAAAAAATCAAAAGTCTTAGTTTTCTTACTGGCTTAAGTTCTGAGGGCTTAATATTACTTTGGGCTCTTCCAGGAATATATCCAGGATGGGATTGACTGGACAAGGGTTGATTTTGAGGATAACCAAGATTGTCTCAGTCTCTTCGAAAAGGTATTGTGATACCTAATCTCCTCTAAATTCAGCAACCATCATCTGCTACATATGAGTATGTGCATGCCTGGTACTCAGTATGATATATTAGCATTTTGACGGTTACTTCCAATCATCAAGCTGCAGTTGTTGAGATATGTTGTGTTGGAACATATTTATTGTCTATTCCATAACATTTTTCTTTCAAGTTTATAAGTAATATAACATCTGTGCAGAAACCATTAGGTCTACTCTCTCTTCTGGATGAGGAATCCACATTTCCGAATGGCACAGATTTTACACTTGCCAATAAGCTTAAACAACATCTAAATGCGAATTCATGTTTTAGAGGAGATCGAGGGAAGGCTTTCACAGTTGCGCATTATGCTGGAGAGGTAATAGCTCTAGAAACCCAGTTGGTTCATTTTAAAGGTTTAGAAATCTAAAATGAAACATGAATCTAGTCATATGATTCCTTCGTGATGCCAATTTACCTGATTTTCTAACTCAGGTTACATATGAAACGACTGGATTTCTTGAGAAGAACCGGGATTTGCTGCATTTGGATTCTATTCAACTTTTGTCGTCTTGCTCTTGCAACCTTCCTCAAGCGTTTGCTTCTAGTATGCTCATTCATTCTGAAAAACCTGTTGTTGGTCCTTTATACAAGGCAGGTGGAGCTGATTCTCAGCGACTGAGTGTAGCAACTAAATTTAAGGTATGGTGCTTTTGCCTTAAATAAGCTTGCTTCTATTCCTACTGTAAACCTTAAAAAGTTGTAGCACTTGTTGTGGTCATGGCTTTCATCACATTAACACTTTAGATCCATGTCTTATCGTAAATGCTTCTGCTTACATTTGGAGGAAGCATCTCTTCTTTTTATATTATCTGAGGAATGATCTATCCTGGATATTTTGGTCAGGGTCAACTTTTCCAGTTGATGCAACGTCTAGGGAACACTACCCCACATTTCATTCGCTGCATAAAGCCAAACAATGTTCAGTCCCCCAGGTTGTATGAACAAGGGCTTGTCTTACAGCAGCTAAGATGTTGTGGGGTTCTAGAGGTGGTTCGAATTTCCCGGTCTGGATTTCCTACGAGAATGTCTCATCAGAAATTTTCACGAAGGTAACAACTTCATTCAGTATCCAGTAGCTGTACTTTCGTAGTTTTACAAGTTCTCTTATTTAGCCTTCTCTTCTTTAGTTGCAACCTTGTTGAATGGATGAATTTTCTTTTATTTTCATACTTTAGGTATGGTTTCCTTCTGCTGGAGAATATTGCAGCAAAAGATCCTCTAAGTGTATCAGTTGCGATTCTCCATCAATTCAATATCTTGCCAGAGATGTATCAAGTCGGCTACACAAAATTGTTTTTCAGAACAGGCCAGGTGCTATGGCTATAGCTAGTCATCTGATGTTCTATAGAAGTTGCCAGAAATGATAGAATCTTACTGCATTTTTGCTTCACCATTACAGATTGGGGTCCTTGAAGATACAAGGAATCGCACTCTTCATGGCATTTTACGTCTCCAAAGCTATTTCAGAGGGCACCAAGCACGCTGTCGTCTAAAAGAGCTTAAAAGACGAATTTGTGGTCTTCAATCATGTATTGCCCATTGTCTCCCTTCAATATCTTGATTTGTATCTGTCATCTCGTTATAGTAGAGATATCTTCAGCTTAAATTGAGCTATGGCTTCTTCATACATCCTTTTGTTTCAGTTGTTCGTGGAGAAAAGGTAAGAAAGGAATACTCAGAGTTACGACGAAGGCATAAGGCTTCTTCTGCTATACAAAGCCACGTTAAGGGAAGGATTGGTAGGAGACAGTATAGCGTCATGGTTGATGCATCTGTTGTACTACAGTCAGGTAAAAAAGGGTTGTTTAAACAAAACTTGAAATGCCATGACGAATTTGAAATCAAAAGTTTTCAAAAATTTCTGAAACCCCTATTTTCTTGTAGCAATTCGTGGCGAGCTCGTTAGAAGATGCGCAGGGGGTATTGGATGGCTAAAATCTGGAGGCACTAAGGTCCTAACAAAGTGTCCGTTATTTTCTTGCATCTCACTGAAGGTTATAAATGAATATTGCTTGACTCGTTAAGCGATTCTTTATGCAGGGAAATGAATCAGACGAGGTGCTAGTGAAAGCATCGGTGCTTTCCGAACTTCAGCGCAGGGTTCTCAAAAGCGAAGCTGCTCTTCGTGAGAAAGAAGAGGAGAACGATATTCTCCGCCAAAGACTCCAGCAGTACGACAACCGGTGGTCAGAGTACGAAACAAAGATGAAATCCATGGAAGAAATTTGGCAAAAGCAAATGAGGTCTTTGCAATCCAGTCTTTCCATTGCAAAGAAAAGCCTAGAGGTCGAGGACTCAGCGAGAAACTCTGATGCGTCTGCGAATACAAGCAATGCAACAGATTTAGATTCAGTAAGTGGTGATTTCAAGACCCATGGCAGGACAAGAAGTCTAGGTGTAGGTTTAAGCGTGATAAGCCGGCTAGCAGAAGAATTCGGACAAAGAGCTCAGGTGTTTGGAGATGACACAAAGTTCTTGATGGAAGTGAAATCTGGTCAGGTGGAAGCCAACTTAAATCCGGACCGAGAGCTACGAAGGCTGAAACAGATGTTTGAGACATGGAAGAAAGATTATGGAGGGAGACTAAGGGAAACGAAACTGATACTAAGCAAACTTGGGAATGAAGAAACAGGTGGTTCAGTGGAGAAAGTGAAGATGAAGTGGTGGGGGAGGTTGAAGAGTACCAGGTATTAATGTGTTTCTTACTTTCCTTGATACACACGTCTCTTTGTTTTTTTTACATTATCCGAAGTTTTGGTTTTGTTGCTGACAAGTGAGAAGGCTCCATGAGACTAAGGAGTCATATCTCGTCATGTTTCTCATTTACATCCAAATATTTGCAAACTCAGTAAATATTTTTTTTAATATATTAAACATGTATTTGCAATATCTATTTGTCAAAGCTTCGAAAATCTTGTGAACTAGAATTATCCTTTCCGTATTTATATAAAAAATATCATACAAACTGAAATAATCTGTGAAACTTTAAATACTTTTTAAAAGAAATTCATATTCTTCTTGCAGATTTACAATGAAACACAATTTAAAAGATTTTTTACGAATAAAATAAAAATATAATTTTTATTATAGTTTTGTTGATATACATTTGCAGTTAAAAATCAGAAAACTAAATTGAAAGAAACAAATCATCATTATACAGAGATAATTTGAAAAAATGATTACAATTGATTTTCTAAAATTCATTTTCATTTCAAAATATTAGAAACACAACATACAACACCATTATCCAAAGAATAATACCATAAAATAACATTTTTTAAAGTTTTTGTTCAAAATATAACACTTTAAAATCAAAATTAAAAAAAAAAATCACAACTAATTATTTAAAAATATTTATTTATTCTAAATAAATTATACATAAAGTTAAAACATTATATTTGAGTTCATTTTTCTAATTTAAAATTTAATTTTTCCCATTAAAATAAAATTTTGATGTATTTCAATTTTAAATTTGTGGTATTATTAGAAATTTAAACTAATGATACTATTTTTAAAACAAAAACTTAAAAAAATGCTATTTAAAAAAAATATTTTTATCCAAAATGGCTTATCTTTAATATCAAGATAAAATTCAAGAAACAACACAACTTAGAGTTTTAAATAATCTTGATATCAAATACATAAATGAATCCATAATATTTTTTTCTATTGTGTTGTTTCTCAAAAGTAAAAGTAAGTGAGTAAAACACACAACGTTTAAACTTGTAAATCGCCAAAATAAACATTGATTTTTATATTTACTCCTAAAATCTTTAAAATTTTGATGTTTAATTTGAAAATTGACTTTTTAATTAAGATCAAATTGAAATGATGTTTGATGTGTTACGCAAAAAGATGTTTAATATAATATATATCGTTCAATCGAGTTTGAAGATGGGGAAGACTAAAATTGGGTTTGGGTTGAGATTGGTTTGGTTCGTTCTGTCCCCTTTCTACCTCTCTCTCTCTCTTTCCTCTTACGCAGCCCTAACGAAGCGGAGGAGGGAGCAATGGTCTGCTAGATCTATCGTCGCTTCAATTCGCCACGAAAGATCGTGGAAATTCGCCATTTAAATCGAAGAAAGAGGAGGAATTTCTAACTACATAGTGAGAGGGTAAATAGGCGCCATGGATTTAGATCAATGGATATCGAAGGTTAAAGAAGGCCAACATCTATCTGAAGACGAGCTTCAGCTTCTCTGCGAATACGTACGCCTTCTTCATACTCTTCTTCTTCTTCTTTTGTTTTGCTTCTCTTCTGCAAGGATTCATGCATCTGCAAAACCAGTTTTTTTTTCCTTCTGGATTGAAGCTTTAGCTTCATTGTGCTTGTTTATTGTTGTGGAACTTAACTTCGAATCTGGGCTCTATCTTACTCTTTTCTTTGTCATTTTGCTTTATGGATGTTAGGGTTTCTCTCTCTTTCTCATAGTTCTTCTGTAGCCAATTTATTTTACTAACGGATAACACAAGGGCACGCGCTTGCAAACTCTTATTTGGGGATGTATGCATATTATACAAATTTTAGTGTAGAAACCTGTTATAGCGTTATTCTTCTTTTCGTTTCACAAGTGGTCGATTTTCATGACAACGATTTGCTACAGATGCATTGGTAATCACATGATGTTCTGTTACGTTTATACTGTTTACAGGTGAAAGAAATTCTCATTGAGGAGTCAAATGTACAACCTGTCAACAGTCCAGTCACCGTCTGTGGTGACATCCATGGCCAGTTTCATGATCTAATGAAACTTTTCCAGACCGGAGGTCATGTTCCCGAGACAAATTACATATTTATGGTATAGATCCTTGTCTTTGAGCATCGTCCCGTAGGACACATCAATATGCACGCATAGTCATAGTTTTTGATTTGCTTTGCGGCATTTCTCAGGGAGATTTCGTTGATAGAGGTTACAACAGTCTTGAAGTTTTCACTATTCTTTTGCTTCTTAAAGCAAGGTAAGTTTTGTTAGAAAATTTCCCGATCATGCTTCCTTGTTCTTAGTAGTAAGTAATTGTCCCTCCATATACCACTGTTCATGCATCTTTTTCACTGTATACCATAGTTTCTTAAAAATGCTCTGTAAACTGTAAAACACTTTGCTCAATTTAGCTAAAACCCAGTCTTTCTCTTATACCCCAATGTGTAGATATCCAGCCAATATCACACTGTTGCGTGGAAATCATGAAAGCAGACAGCTTACTCAGGTATGCATTATTCTGTTTCACTGCTGCTATGCTCTTCACACCGCCTAGTGTATAAGTAATTTGGATTTCCTTTTTCAGTTGTTATAAGTGGTTTTGAAAGTCTGAATGTGTACATGTCGCAAGTGAAAACCATGTTAGATGTAGACATGGATGTTCATGCTATATTTGATAACATGATCTCTTGGATCCACGGGTTTTCTTCTTGGAAGTTCTTGATTTATCTCTATTTCTACATAATATCTCATAATTTTTAACATTTACTGTCAAGGAAGAAGACTAATGAAATTATGTTGTATTTTAACGCATTAGTGGTAAATGTTCAATATTATTAAGCCAAGGAGTGTAACTCTGGTTGCAAATTAAATGTGTATTCCAAATTCTGCATATTGTATGATCAAAATATTTCTAAATGGTCACAAGTCTTGGGAAGTTGATACATAAGTATTTGAGTCATCTACGATAAATATTTTGTTACTTTCTTCCTGCTTGCGGTTTCGTTTAACTTTCACGTCACACTTGGTTTGTAATTTGTGTCCCTGCGAGTTCACTTTTTAATAAAGTTGTTGCCTTAAATTATCATTTCAATTTTATGTATGCTAGGTTTATGGTTTTTATGATGAATGCCAAAGGAAGTATGGTAATGCTAATGCATGGAGATATTGCACGGATGTTTTTGACTATCTTACACTTTCAGCTATTATAGATGGCACCGTAAGTATTTTCCTCCGCATCTTTGGCATTTTATTATCATATATTTTCTCTTAGATGTATATGAACGTTAGTTATCTGTATACTATATTAAAAAGTATTGCATCATCGATGTAGGTTCTATGTGTTCATGGTGGCCTTTCACCTGACGTGCGGACAATTGACCAGGTTAAATGTGCTGTTTATTGTTATTTATGTTTTCACTCTGGAAGTGCTATTCGTAATTGCTTAAACTTTATTCGCTCATTTTAGATCTTATTGTGTCTTTAGATAAGACTGATTGAACGAAATTGCGAAATCCCGCATGAAGGACCCTTTTGTGATCTTATGTGGAGCGATCCTGAAGATATTGAAACATGGGCTGTCAGTCCACGTGGAGCTGGTTGGCTTTTTGGGTCCAGGGTTACTTCTGAGGTATGTTTTTTGTTATTGAAATTTGAATGAGTTGTATAAGAAAGAAATGAATTTCACATCTTTGATCTTTGGTTTTCTTCTTGTGTAGTTTAACCATATAAACAATCTTGATTTAGTATGTCGTGCACACCAGCTTGTGCAAGAAGGTCTCAAGTACATGTTCCAAGATAAAGGCCTTGTAACTGTAAGTATCTCGCATCTTATGAGTTATGATGATTCATTCTGGATGTTTGGAAGTATAATCTGCTTAGTGATGTTTCTTTTTATTTTTGATTGAAAGGTGTGGTCTGCACCTAATTATTGCTACCGCTGTGGGAATGTGGCCTCCATATTGAGTTTCAATGACAGCATGGTGAGACATTTGTTTCTTGTTTCATGTTATTCACTTATTCCTATTTTTATACACTTATCTTATCTTCTAAGAAAGAAAAAGGTTTCTATTTACCTACCATTTTTGATCTATTAAATTGCTCCTTTTGATGTTTATCTCTTTACCTATGCATGAATAAATTTTTTACGCAGACAGTAACTCTTGTGAGACAGAATATTTTTTTTATAGTAATTGTACTATATTGGGTCATCTTCCATGGGATTCGACAATCCAGTTGGATATATCTATGTGAAATCACCTAGTTGGTGCTATAGAATCTATCTGCCTATATCGATCGTGCTTTTTCTATTTTTATGTAGATCTATTTCTGGGAAATGTTTAGAACTTAGTTCTCACTCATGGTTGATTTGTTGTAAATATGCATTTGTTATTAGGAAAGAGAAGTGAAATTTTTCACGGAGACAGAAGAGAACAATCAAATGAGAGGACCAAGAACAGGTGTTCCCTATTTCCTGTGATGATTATTATTAGTCTCCTTATTGTTCTGTGATGGAGTTAGCACTATTACCGTCATTATCATTTGTTTATGTTCTTTTGTTGTTTACATTTTCCATTGTTTTCTTTTTGAAAATTTTTCTTATAAAAGTGAATGTCATAGTTGGCAATTTTAGTGATCGTAACTTCATTTTGACTCTTCTTTGTTCTGTATCTGTATGTAAGACCAAATTTTATTTATCATTCTATCTTGTTTTGTTCGTTTTCTACGGTTCAGTCTGGAAATTTTCAGGAAGCCAACATTCTGCAATTCAAATAATTCACGAACGATGTATAATAAAACAGCAGTGCATTGTTTTCGAATAATAATCAAGCAAAAAGTGATAAATGAGTTGGAATTTATTGTAACCGATTCGAAGAAAGCTCGGTTTGGAAAATCTAAAAACCATTGCGAACCGGATTGAACCGATCATCTATTAACAACCCGGCGCGAGTCTTGCGGCACACTAACCTGTAAATGATAGCAAGGCGTGGATTCGATTCACTTTGTTCTCACGTTCTCGCGCCTCCTGGTCGTCTTCTCCACTTCCGTGCTCCTCTCTCGTCCCTCGTTCCTCGTCGCCGTTTTATTCGACGGTTTTCTTCTTCTTCCTCCTCGTCCTCTGAATCATTACGGTTGACATCACTGGGAGACATGGCGGAATCGAGATCCCCTCCTGTTGCGAAGAAAGTGGACCATGCGATGGAGATGTTTGGTGACGTTAGGGTTGACAGTTACTACTGGCTCCGTGACGATTCTCGTTGCAATCCCGACATGCTCTCTTATCTCCATGAAGAAAATGACTACACTGATTATATCATGTCTGGTGAGTCTTTTAGGGGTTAGGGTGTTTTACTTTCACATTTCGAGTACTAATGACATTGATATCCAGGATGTAATAATTAGATGGAAAAAAATAAATTTCAGGGACTAAGCAATTTGAGAATCACTTGTTTGCTGAAATAAGAGGGAGGATCAAAGAAGATGATATATCTGCACCTTTACGCAAGGGTCCTTACTACTATTATCAGAAAAATCTTCAAGGAAAGGAATATGTTCAGCACTGTAGGCGTTTTATAGTTGACAACAAAGCTGAGCCTTCTGTTTATGATACTATGCCAACTGGTCCTGATGCTCCTCCTGAACATGTAATATTGGATGAGAATATCAAGGCCCAAGAGCATGACTACTACAGAATTGGTGCCTTCAAGGTTTGGGAACTGAATAGATTTTTGGTATCCTATCCGAAAATTTCGTTTCAAATGCTCTTTTTCTAACTTGATGTTTCATGCTTTTAAACCCTCTTCAGACCAGTCCGGATCATAAATTAGTGGCATATGCAGAGGACACAAAAGGTGATGAAATATATACAGTTAATGTCATTGACTCTGAGGCCCTAAAACCAGTAGGGCAATCCCTAAACGGAGTAACTTGTAATCTTGAATGGGCTGGTAATGATGCTTTGGTCTACATAACTATGGACGAAATCCTGCGACCTGACAAGGTTTACTTTGAACGTTCAATTTCTTCTCACCTTGGTATCTTACTGTATTGTATTGGTGGTGGGACATTAAGTATTTTTAATAGTTTAGGATATACCTTTTTATCAAATTATTACATTATACACCTCACAGACGCAATGGCTTTTAGGTTTTATGTTATCATTTTCAAATATTCTTTGTGACAGGTTCTAGGATATACCATTTCTATCAAATTATGATATAAAATTTACTAAGTTTGATGGCGTTATGGTCTTCATGTTATCAGCTTCATATATTCTTTGTGACAGGTTTGGTTACATAAGTTGGGAACAGAGCAATGCAGTGATGTATGCCTTTACCATGAGAAGGATGATATGTTTTCTCTTGATCTTCACGCCTCTGAGAACCATAAGTATATATTTGTTGCATCAGAAAGCAAAACTACAAGATTTGTCTTCTCGCTTGATGTCTCCAAACCTCAGGATGGACTCAGATTGCTGACACCTCGCATAGAGGGTATTGATACATCTGTCAGTCATCGTGGGAATCATTTCTTCATCCAGAGAAGGAGCACTGAATTCTACAACTCAGAACTGGTCGCCTGCTCAGTTGATGACACATCTAAGACAACTGTTCTGATTCCACATAGAGAAAGGTAAACATTATTGTTAGATTCCTTGCCGTCGTCAGTGTTCCTATCCAATATCCAGAGGAATTCCAACTAACTTTTAGTTTCATTTATGGCTTAGACAGCATGCATGACTGGGTTGCTTCTTAATTGCTAATTCAGCTTGATGATGCAAATAACTTCATGGTCACCTGTATCCTATAGTTTAATAATTATACCATATGTTTGATATGGACAGTGTAAAGATTCAGGAAATTCAGCTTTTTCAAGATCATCTTGCAGTATTTGAGCGAGAACAGGGATTGCAGAAGATAACAGTTCATAGGCTTCCTGCCGAGGGACAGCCACTGAAAGGTCTCCAAGGTGGTCAGAGTGTTAGCTTTGTTGACCCGGTCTATTCAGTTGACTCAACAGAGTCTGAATTTTCGTCCAGTGTTTTAAGGTTCTGCTACAGCTCGATGAAAACGCCTCCTTCTGTGTATGACTATGACATGGACAGTGGCATTTCTGTTATCAAGAAGATTGACACAGTAAGTAAACTACTTATGCTTTCCAACTCTCTCACTTTGGATCGATTTCCTATGCGTATTCATTAAATGGTATATGAGTCATATTTACATGAAACATCAGTTTTTAACAAAATTACCCCTTTATTTTTTTGGCTGTTATTTGCTTTTCCAGCTTTTGTTTTCTTATATAAGTTATCTATCTTTAGACAGGGTCATCGCTTAAAATCGGTGATAACCTGCTGTATATCTTTCAGGTATTGGGAGGTTTTGATGCATCAAATTATGTTACGGAAAGGAAATGGGTCACTGCATCAGACGGAACTCAAATTCCAATGTCTATTGTTTATAACAAAAATCTTGCAAAGCTCGATGGTTCTGATCCGTTGCTGCTTTATGGATATGGTTCATATGAGGTGTTTCTAGCTGAAGGCTTTTTTATGGTCCTCATATCCTTATACTTATGTTGTGCTAAGCTATAAATTACTCTTATCTTTACAGATTTCTGTGGATCCATATTTCAAGTCATCAAGGTTATCCCTGTTAGACCGTGGTTTTATCTATGTAATTGCTCATGTTCGTGGGGGTGGTGAAATGGGGAGACAGTGGTACGAGAACGGAAAGCTGATGAAGAAGAAAAATACATTCACTGATTTTATTGCTTGTGCTGAGTGTTTAATAAAACTTAAGTACTGCTCGAAGGAAAAACTGTGTGTTGAAGGAAGAAGTGCTGGTGGATTGCTGATGGGTGCTGTTCTTAATATGAGGCCTGACTTGTTCAAAGTGGTTGTCGCTGGAGTTCCTTTTGTAGATGTTTTGACAACAATGCTGGACCCAACTATACCGCTTACGACGTCGGAATGGGAGGTGGGTTGTGATGTTTATTCAATGCCTTAAAACATTGAGCTACATATTTTTGCTTACTTTATAAAGTACATAATGTGTATGTGTTTATAGTGATTTACATTGGGAATTTATCAAGAAATGGAATTGGAATAAACATAAGGATAGATAGATAGATTTCCTTAGGAATCAAGAAGCTGTCGTTTGTTTTGGTTTAATAATGTTTAATCTTGCGCTGCTCATCCGGAAAAAAAGTGCTTGTTATAAATGTCTTATTTTGGCATCTATCATTGTAGGAGTGGGGTGACCCTAGAAAGGAAGAATATTACTTCTGTATGAAGTCATATTCCCCTGTCGACAATGTGAGTATATCACTTTTAAAAATATATATATTATCTGCAATATATGATATAGAAGTTACTCTGTTTTTTTTCCTTCATGGAAGTTACTCTGTTATAATGCATCTTTTAACAATATAACAGGTTAAGGCGCAGAATTATCCAAATATTCTTGTAACTGCTGGGTTAAATGGTAAGCTTTCTTCTGTCTGGAATCAATTTCTAATCAAATTAGCTTCTGATTTCAGTTAAATACGTTATTTCCTGACCTTTAAGATCTGTATTTGTTCTGAATTTCTTATTAAAACAGCATGTCAAACGATTTGTTTCCAGACTTATTGTAACTGTTTTTCCGACAGATCCAAGAGTAATGTACTCTGAACCTGCCAAGTTTGTGGCGAAACTGAGAGAAATGAAGACTGACAATAACTTACTTTTGTTCAAATGTGAGCTTGGCGCTGGTCATTTCTCAAAATCTGGGAGGTAAGAGTTATAGTCCCTTTGTCTACATACATTTTTGGCATTTATACTGGACTTATGTTCAGGTAACGGTAGTATTGAAATCCGGTTTGGTATTTGACTGACCCATGTTTTGATGCTGCTTTTTTCTAATCTTGCAGATTCGAGAAGCTTCAAGAAGATGCGTTTACGTTTGCATTCATGATGAAAGTTTTGAATCTGATTCCTGCTTCTTGGTGAGTACTCGGACGAAAGTAAAATCTGAAATGGTTTTTGGTTTTGTTTTCATAAATTGTTCACGTTTTATTTTGGTCTTTCTTTAAGCTTAGCTTTCTCCTAGACACGTTCTTTTTTTGCGGTTGCTTAGGACTTGAAAGAGCGAATAAAAGCTTAGAGTTTCACAATCGATTTTTACAAAAAAAAATCTGTTAAGATTAAATAAAATGAGTAAAATCATGTCCTTTTTTCTCTTCATCCAGTAAAACCATGTCCTTGTGAGTCCGACTTTTGTGTATTTGCGTAAACACAAACAGATTTGATGAATATTTGATATATCATATTTTAGGAAGCTAATGCAGCTCTAGTTTTCTGGTTTGCATGGTTCTGAATGTGTGACTGAGGTTAAAGATATTAAGATAGTTTGAAAATGATTCTTAATAGGTAATTAAATTTTCATATTGGATGGATTTTCTTCTGGTTTTGAAGTACTTTAAAATCAGCTAATTGGTATGCGTCGTTTGATTTTACTTTCCAATGAGACAGAACTGTTTTTGACGGTATCCACTTCGACTTTAACTCGAAACAGAAAATTACATTTCATAATTGTGTAAACGATATGAATTTAAAGACATCTCTAACGTTCTAAATAAATTAGGACACCTGTTTCGGGTTTATTTTCACAAACTATACCAACCCAATGACCAACAAAATTCTCGTTTCAAATAATTAAATTTTCTTCATTTCACAAAGCATATGGGGGTTACATTCAATGTTCACACAAGTATATTGATTTGCTTTCTTATGTTCACACAAGTATATTGATTTGCTTTCTTATGTTCACACAAGTATATTGATTTGCTTTCTTATGTTCACACAAGTATATTGATTTGCTTTCTTATGTTCACACAAGTATATTGATTTGCTTTCTTATGTTCACACAAGTATATTGATTTGCTTTCTTGGGCCGAGGCTTATTGGCCTTTTAAGGCTCACCAAGAAAGGGCGAAAACCCTAAGTGAGATAGGCATTGAGCTTCCAGTTGCTCTAACGTTTCATTGTACCTGAAAGGTTAGTACGAACCATTGAGTTTTGTTGTTGCTCTTTCTTTATCGTTCTTAATTATTGATTCATGTTGTGTAATTGTTTTTCTTTTAATGGATTTGTTATGTACCATCGTTTCTTACATCTGTTCTCCGTTTAAGAATCAAAACCCTTTTTTCTACCGAATCATATCTGTTCTGCTTTACGTCTGTTCTTAGTGTGTTAATTTGAACATTCTCATAGAAATCTTTTAAGTTTCATAGATTCACTAGTTTTTGGAGCTTGGTTTCTCCAGGATCCTTGAAATTGATTTGTGTCATCTCTGCAGCTAATGTTTCTTGTTTTCTTTTCATCTATCTTTGTTGGCGATATGTTGAGAATAGGTTTTTGTTTGTTATTCATTAGCTTGTCGCATAGTCTGAAGCGAAATGGAAGATTATTCGGCGTCATCGACCACCGTTGTATTCGACCGTCCGATACCATTGCTCCGGGGACCAATTCCCGCTGGTGGTTTGGAATTAGGCCCATACGTTCTAGCCTTCCGATCCTTGGATTCGTGGGCTGTTGCTTTCAAGCGTTGTGAAACCCTAATCAAGGAGCAATGCGAGGAAGGTGCTAGAATTGGGTGCGCCGTCTCCGCGTCCAACAAGTGCAAGCCGATGTGGTGGCAGAACTCTAAGAACATGAAGGAAAGAGACAAATGCGAGGAACGAGAATTTAAGGAATGTATAGTTGCCGCAAAGGACAAGTGCGCGGCATTCGCCAAAGAAAAGTGCTCTGTTACGTTTTTAGATGCCCGAATCGCGGTGGATAGGGAGGTTGAGGGATTGCTCTGGTTAGCCTCAATGCCAGAGGAATGCAGGTGGCTAGACCAACTTGCTCAAGCCAAACGCAAGACCAATTGCAGAGCAAGGAATCTTCTAAACCAAAAATTGAAAATCCGAACGATACATGACTCTGAGTAAGAGTAAGAGTGAGAGAGGTAACTCTCACTAATACGAATGATAAACCCAATTAGAGTGCATCATTCTGACCCGGATCCAGACCTGGTTCCAAACCCGGACCCGGATCCAGACCCAGACGCCAATTAAATACCCAGTAGAGTTAGTTTGGGTTCAATTTTCTTTGGGAAGAATCTTGAATTCTTATTTTATATGTATATGTTGTGTTACTTGTACATATTCATTTTGTGTTTGGAATGATTCTGTTTAGCTACAATTTGGTTTGAGTTTTATTTCTTAAAAATAAATTATGGTTACGCTAGATTTGTTTTGTTTGTATTAACAAAATTATGATCGTTTTGAGAAAACAAAATTATGATCGTTTTGAGAAAACAAAATTATGATCGTTTTGAGAAAACAAAATTATGATCGTTTTGAGAAAACAAAATTACACATTGGGTATGAAATTGTTGGACCTTTATACGATTTTCAGCCCATTACATACGCAGATAAGGATAATCTATTAAACGGCATCATTTTGTAACATAAGTGTGCCGAATAAAACGACGTTATTTGTAACATAAGTGTGCCGAATAAAACGACGTTATTTTGTAACATAAGTGTGCCGAATAAAACGACGTCATTTATAACATAAGTGTGCCGGATAAAACGACGTCATTTATAACATAAGTGTGCCGAATAAAACGACGTCATTTTTTATAACATAAGTGTGCCGAATAAAAATAAAATAACAAAAGTGTACCGAATAAAACGACGTCGTTACATTAATTTGGAGGTTCAAATCGAGTTCTCTTGTTTGTTACTATCTTCCGGTTTTTCCTCGTTTAAAACGTCGTCGTTCTGTCTCATTCTTTGGTCAATTGAAAACCCTATGAAGTAAGAACAATTGGCTTTACACTGTTTTCTGAAATCTGCTTCCTTCTCCTTGCTTCAGGATTCACCTCGCGCCCCAATCCCATTTTTAATTTTTGTATTCGGATTACCGTTTTCTTTCGTCGTGTTCTTAAGGTTTCGATTATAATTGTCCCGCCATTGCATGTTGTTGTTCGGATTGCTTTTCTGGGTTTCTCAGTAATCTTCAATTGGAGTTTCTTTTTTTCACGCCAAGATTTTGCATGACCGTCCCACACGAAATTGATGCCAAAATCATCAAAAATTACACAGTTTCAAAGCTACCATTTTTATGGTTTGTTTATTTTCGGTTTATTGGTGTTATTGGGCACAAAGTTTGTTCATCTTTTTTAGATGACGGATTGTTTATTTTTATTAAAAGCTTGACCACTCGATTCTCCTGGAAAGAGTGAAAACTGAAAAGAGGCCTTGCGATGGATTCCGCAATTGAAATCAGTTCAGATAGTGACGTCGATATACTAGAAACTAGAACCAGGCCTCCACCTCCTCCACGGTCAGCTCAAGGTTACATTTTCTGACCTCTTAATTGATTTTTGTTTTCTTGTGACTTGTGAGGTAAGTTTTGGTAGCTTTTGTGCACATTATTGATAATCTTTGTTAGCAGGCTCGCATACAAGGGGTTCCTCTACGCTGAGACCGCATTTTTCTAGTGGGAACTCTTCTAATGCAAATACCATCACTAAAGTGGGACTTTCCAATCCTACTTCACGCAATGGTTTTGCGGGTAATGGAAACATCCCAAGTTCTAGGATTCCGAATGTTTCTGCTGGAGATTATGAGAAATTTTCATCTCAACAAGCTCTTAAAAGGATACATCCTCCAGCTGTTAGTCGACCTCCTATTCCATTGAGACCTGATACTGGTACAAGTAATGGGAATGCGAGTCACTTTCGTGGGGATTACACTAGTCAAGCTGTGTCAGCTGGCAGCAAGAGTAGCATTGGCAATCGTTATGGTGGAGTACTTGATGAGATAGGCATGGGGCGTGTGATTAGTGGCGGTGCTCAGATCTTACCTCCATCTGTGGTGCATGGAACATCCGTCTCTCCTTCACATTTTAATGGTTTAAGTGATCCATTGTATAGGAATGGCATAGCTGAAGATAGGAATTCTGAGAATAACGAGAGGCTGATCTATCAGGCTGCACTACAGGTAGTTATCATCATTTCAATTTTTGGCTTGTGCAATTCCCATCTTAGCTCTACTTTTGCAATGCCCTTCTCTCTTTCACCAGCTTTCTGTTCATTGGACTTCATTATAAACTAATAGGCCAGAGGTAGGGAATTGGAGCAACGGATAAATTGAATAGGCTAGTTCCGTTCTGCCTAATTATATGTCAGAGATGAATAATATGTTTTTTTGGGTTCAAATGTCTTAAATTCTCAATAATGTTTGAGACAGAGAAACATGCTAACTCTCTCAGTTTTAAGATTATGTGTCCGTAAGCATGGTTTTTCTTCTTTTTTGAGAACGGTAAGTACTAGCAACATCGTCACTTTTTTAGCATTCATTGCTTGTATCAGACTGTTCGTCAAGGTTATGATTTCAGTATTATTTTGGTTTTTTCACATAATTTCCCTGATACTAGTACCTCCTTAAAATTATTATAATTAAGTAGGTATTTCCTGCAGGATCTGAATCAACCCAAGTCCGAGGTCGATTTACCTCCGGGTCTTCTTTCAGTCCCCCTTATGAAGCATCAGGTATTTATGTTTAGTTCATCTTTCAGTATATGCCGGAAATCCTTTGTGCTCAACATCGTTCTTTCTCAGAAAATTGCATTGGCATGGATGTTTCAGAAGGAAACTAAAAGTTCGCCCTGTCCGGGAGGGATATTAGCTGATGATCAGGTTACTTTCATTCGTAATTTTATCCGCTAAACTGTAAAATTTTCTGTTTCCCTCAAATTCCATTTGGTTTATTGTGCAGGGTCTTGGTAAGACTGTATCGACCATTGCTCTTATTCTAAAGCAAATGCACGAGACAAAATTAAAGTCTGAGAATTTAAGTAATCAAGTGGCTGAAGCGTTGGATCTGGATGCTGATGATGAGTCAGGAAATGCATTTGAGAAGCAAGAGTCTAATGCTTCAAGTGGATGCAGCGTGAATGGCAGTTCAGCCATAAAGAAAGCCAAGGATGAAGAAGCGAGTACTTCAACACAAAAATTTAACAGGAAGAGACCAGCTGCTGGCACTTTAATTGTTTGTCCAGCAAGTGTTGTGCGGCAGTGGGCAAGAGAACTTGATGAGAAGGTTACTGATGAAGCCAGACTTTCTGTTTTAATCTACCACGGTGGTAATAGGACCAAAAATCCTATTGAACTAGCAAAATATGATGTGGTTATGACAACTTACGCTATTGTTTCAAATGAAGTTCCAAAGCAACCCATGGTGGATGACGATGAGAATGATGAAAAAAATGTCGAAAAGTATGGTCTCGCCTCTGGCTTCTCCACCAATAAGAAACGCAAAAATGCATTAGGTGCTACTAAGAAGGGTAAGAAAAGAGGTAAAAAAAACGCTGATGATTCTTCTGCTGACCCTGACCCTGGTACTCTAGCAAGAGTTAGATGGCTCAGAATTGTACTAGATGAAGCTCAGACAATTAAGAATCACAGAACCCAGGTGGCAAGAGCATGTTGCGGTCTTCGAGCCAAAATGAGGTGGTGTTTGTCTGGAACACCAATACAAAATACAATAGATGATTTATATAGCTATTTCAGGTTTCTAAAATATGATCCCTATGCCATTTACAAGTCATTCTACCACACAATCAAGGTTCCAATTTCGAAAAATTCCCTTCATGGTTACAAGAAGCTTCAAGCTGTTCTAAGGGCTATAATGCTTCGCCGTACGAAAGGTACCTGGATTGTCTCATAAATGTTTTAAGTGATTTGATTGATCATGTCATACATTTTTCTGATTATATCTGCTTATCTCTTTCATATGTGTCATACAATAATGTTATGCAGGTTTTTTTTCATTTCCCTTTGATCTTTTTTTTATATTAGAAATTTTCATCTTACTCCTACTATCCGCTTACGTAGCTGTGTTGCTATTGAGAGTTTGTATTAAATATATTCCGATATACGATCTAGGAACATTACTTGATGGTCAGCCTATAATTAATCTACCACAAAAGAAAATTAATTTAAGCAAGGTGGACTTTTCGGTGGAGGAACGATCTTTCTACAAGAAGCTTGAATCCGATTCACGTTCTCAGTTCAAGGTACTCTTTCTGTGCTGCTCCAATTCGAACCTATCATGTATACGCGGTTTATAGGTGTGATCTGCATGTTTTTGGAAAATAAGATACTTATGCAGCAACTAGCTACATGATGTGATATATATTAGTTCATGATTATAGAGGAGTTTTCATTGAAGAAAACGTTTTGCAGGGATATCTATCAAGTTGGTAAAATGATATTTCTTCTCTGCAGGCATATGCTGCTGCAGGAACTTTGAATCAAAACTATGCAAACATTCTTCTCATGCTTTTGCGATTACGCCAAGCTTGTGACCACCCCCAACTTGTTAAAGGATATAACTCGGATTCTGTTGGAAAAGAATCAGAAGAAGCTGTGAAAAGACTCCCTAGGGAGGCTCGAGTTAGCCTGCTTAATCGCTTAGAATCATCTCCCATCTGCTGTGTATGTGAGGTATGTGCATACTTATCTAGGTCTAGAATTAAAATCTATATTTTCACCATCTTCTAGTCCTTAAGCTGCTAGTTCTGATTTTCTTTACCTATATCTTCCCTCTTCTGTCTTTTTTCAGGATCCACCAGAAGACCCTGTTGTTACTTTGTGTGGCCATATATTCTGCTATCAGTGTGTATCAGAATATATAACAGGGGATGAGAACATGTGCCCTGTGTCTAGATGCAGAGAACAGCTTGCCCATGATGTTGTTTTCTCTGAATCTACCCTTAGAAATTGCATCCCAGATGATTTGGGTTGTAGTTCATCATCACAGGATAAAGGTCTTGATAAAGCAGTTTTTCAGAAAGACGAGTTTAGTTCATCTAAAATCAAAGCTGTTCTAGATATTCTGCAGTCGCTTTCTAACCAAGGCAATTCAAACTCAACGCAGCACGATAGAATGCCTTCTTCCTCGCAGACAGATGATGATGATGATGATGTTACCATTGTAGAGCAAACAAGTCTGCTCTCAACTCCGTCTAACAGGGGGCCAATAAAAACGATTATCTTTTCGCAGTGGACTGGTATGCTTGACTTGGTCGAGTTTTCTTTGATTCAAAACACTATAGAATTCAGAAGATTAGATGGTACAATGAGTCTAATAGCCAGAGACAAAGCTGTGAAAGAATTCAGCAAAGATCCAGATGTAAGTCATTTGCATATCTTTTAAAACTTTATCCGAAATTATTCGCCTACACAAATTTCTTAGTGGTGTATGTTCCCTCCTTTTATCCTGAAACTCTCTAAACAGTGCAAGGTTTCTTAAACAGATAAAAGTGATGATAATGTCTTTAAAAGCTGGAAACCTTGGGCTGAATATGGTTGCTGCATCTCATGTCATTCTTCTTGATCTTTGGTGGAATCCAACTACTGAAGATCAAGCTATTGATCGAGCACATCGTATTGGACAAACTCGACCTGTTACTGTAACTCGTATTACGATAAAAGATACTGTCGAGGATAGAATTTTGGCTCTCCAGGTAGGCTTTAAGATCTTATATCTCTCCTTCTAACTGATACTTGTTTACCCCGAAGTTTCTCATTTCTGGTTCTGCGAATTTTCTTATCATCAGGACGATAAAAGAAAAATGGTTGCGTCTGCCTTTGGTGAAGAACATGGTGGAAGCTCTGCAACTCGACTAACAGTAGATGATCTCAAGTATCTATTCATGGTGTAGACAACTCGATTTGGCCTTTTGAAATCTCCGGTTGACCAAGTTTCATTTACTTCCAGAATCTTGATCATTAAGAGATCTTGAGCTGAAATTTTTTTGTGTTCTTCAAGTTCACATATTGGAAATGAGCAAATATGTAAATAACTTAGTATGAACATCAGACTCGCATTGGGGAGTGCATGTGTCCTTATTGTAATCTAAATGTAGACCAAGTCAGTTATTTACCTACACAAATGACAGAATCATGTGCTTTCAGTAAGTCAAATTTAGTCTCTGCAACAGTTTTGAGTTTTGAGATCATGAAATCATTTGTATACATACATAAACAGAGCAATGAACTATGTTGATTGAAGAGGACACTATTGAAGAAGATGTAACCCATTGACTTTCTTGTTATCTTAATGATTTTCATCAAAAGGGTTTGATGTTGATTGGTTGATATGAAGACCATAATTTTAGTTATCTTTAGAATCGGTTTGGCGTAAACCAAATCAAAACAAAATGAATCAGTAAACGAATACACTGGTGAAAAACTCAAAAGCATTATATGCAGAGGAAGTAGAACTGTCGAAGCATGTGCAAAAGTAGCATAAAGAGAAAGTCACAATCACAAAACAACGAAGATTGTGTCCCTATGCATACAAAAGAAAGGGACTAAAAAGAGAACACACACAAGTGTTTATATCATTAATCTTCTTTCACTTCCTGCATCTCCAAGCTGATACTGAGTATAGAGGTCGATCTTGCCAACAAATCACTGCGCACCCACTATCTTCTTTGATCCTATACCCATCAAAACCATAGCCTTGAAGCAATCTCTTAGCCTGCAACATCGCATAATAGCTAAGAGGAATATTCCCAAAACCAGCCAAATCGATCCTCTGGCTCCATTTCTCGAGCTTCTCATGTCTTTCTCTTCTCTCAGATCCTTCGCAGGCTATGATGTTCTTGATCTCCTCGCCAAAAAGCATCTTCTCCACTTTGATTCTATCTTGAGACGTTCTTGGAACTTTTGTTTCCAAGCAATCAAACAATGCTGCGTAGGTGTAAAGTGATTCTAATAGCCTTTCCATTAGTGTGGAACCATTGTGGTCTGAGTCTTGCTCAGTGACCACCATAACTTTTGGAGATAAACTCCAAATTGCATTGAGGAATCTATCAATCGTTGCTGAATTAGGTAGAGGCAAAGATGAAGCTGAGTCACCGCTAGGGCTATACCCATTGTTGTTGCTCATATCATTCTCAGGTGCCTCGGCTGCAGAGCCATGGCTCATCATTAGAACTCTCTGCGAGTCAATTCCATTAGGAATGTTCTGAAACCGTAAAGCGTAGTTCTTTCTTAGAAAGTCATCATCCGACGCCAAGAAGTTATGCAACTGAAGAACCGAGCTAACGGCTAAGGCCTCTCCTGTCTTAACCCGCAACTGCTCAACATTTAAACTTTCTAATCTACTCACAACGGGATTAAACTGAAACGGGATATCGAGTTTCTCTGCTTCCTCAATGAGTCTATGAGCCATTTGATCAAGCACTTCCTTCTGGTGATGAACACCAGTGATTCTTAAATGCGGTGGACCTTCAGGCCTAGAGTTAAAAGCTTGAATCAAAGCAAGCCATTGAGCCGGCTCAGAAGCATCGAGATCAATCACATGAACCATCTTCTCGCCTTCCATAGCCTCGAGTATAGCTCGATTAGTGAGCAAGTAAGAGACTTTGAGAATCGGGAACATCTCGAGGAACAGTCTCCTGACATGAATCTCTTCAGAGACATTGTTGGTCCTAGTCTGAGTTGCGTTAAGAGCCTTGTAGAGACCAGGCCAAGACTTAAGGATTCTGTTAGCGAGCGCTTCGGTGAAGTAAGCAGCTATTCGCTGCATCGTGTCGCCGACAGGGGAAGCGAGGTGAGAGAGCTGCTCAAGCGCTGCGTTTGCGTTTTGGAGGCTACCAGACGCAACGTGGTTGGCACAAGTTAACAAGAGATGGATTAAGTAGAGACCACGCTCCTCTGGTTTGAGGTCTTTGAGACAATGGAATGGTGAAGGTGAAGGGAGGAGAGTTGGTCTTGTGAGTGACATCGTTGAGAAGACTTGAAGTGGTGATGAAGCTACAGAAGATGTTCCATTATCTTCTTGAAACATAGCCACCATTGAAGGCCAAAGCGAGAATCTAGAACAAAGCTTGATTCTGATTTACACAGACCGCCAAAAAATTAACCCTTTTTAAGAACAAATTAAAACTTCGAGAGACTTGCAACGAGAAGAACAAAACCCACGATTCGGAATTCCTTTATAGATCCAGAGAATCTGCAGATTAACAAAAAAGGGTGAAGTGGTTAAAGAGCAGAAGAACTAGGGTTTTAATATATTTTTTCCTTGCAGAAAGTACAGAACTTTAAACCTGTAAATAAATATTAGTAAATGATTAGAAAACAGAAGAAGAAACACAAACATTGATTGAATCCGTCTTTCATTTGGTAAAGAAAAAGAAAGCAAATCTCTTTATAAACAAGAACGAGAAAGAAAGAAAGCAAGCAAAATGATCAGAGAACAATAACCACGAAAAAATCACAAACTTACATCAATGGAAACAAAAACCCAATTGAATATCGAAGAAAATTTGGAAGCTTTTATTGCTTTTTCTTTTACTTTGATGGTTCTCTCTCAGTCTATCTACCTATCTATGTGCTAATAAGTCTCTGGTGGTTATCTTGCGAGTCTAACGTGTGTAAGTGTGTGGATTGTTGTGTTTTGGGGAAAGGATTGGAACTTTAAAAAAAAATAAAAACACTAAAACAGAGGCATTGTTCCTTTTGGATCTACGTAGCAGACAATGCGTGATAGTCGGTTTTGTCTTCTTCCTCTTTGTCTTTTCTATTCCTCTTTCAAATCTCCTTTTTCTCTTTTCTTCGTATTAAGGAATATTTTTTTCAAAAAGATGTCAATTTTATCTAATAGTTAAGTAATCTCATGTTCATATAGTAAGTAATACATGAATATACGCATAAGACTTTTTTTTATAGCTTTGAATCATCCCAATGGGACTTATCGTCCAAAACTATAACCTAATTTATTTATAGTGGATTTAAGCTGCTCGCTTAATTTCAAGGTTGATTCCATTCCATAAAAAAAGTTTATTATTTTAGATTTTTAATTTCACTTTTGTCAGATTTGTGATAAATATCTCCTAACGAAAATTTAGATAAGATTTTATTAATAATGAAATTATTTACTGAATCTCATTTGGTTTTAATATAAAACTTTATGATAAATTTAAATTTAACATTGTATTGGAATCCGAATACACTATGTTAGATTCGAACCAAAATAAAAGAATTTCGATCGATTTAATCTAAAATTAATTTGATCTAAAATTAATTTGGCTGATTAAACTAAAACTAATCATATAATAAAATATTATTAAAAGTTAGACGGACTATTATCTCGAAAGAATTTATGAAAAAATATTTTACAATAAATATTTATATGAGACTTGATTATAATAAAAAAAAAGATATAAGTCAATATAATTATTGTCAATAAATTTGAATCGAATGATAAATCCAAATTTATCAAAATGGGAGAAAATGGTTCATTTTATTTTGTATAGTATGTTTAATTTTGCTCTAACTATTTAGTTTTGAGTAATATTATAAAATAATATATTTTAAATTTTTTGTTATGAATTTAGCATATTAAAATTAAAAATTTTTAAAATAAGATAAATAATTATGTAAAAAATATTTATTTAATATGAATAAATTATATATAAATTTATTATAATTGGATTTATTATTTTCAGGATTTATTTTTTTTCATTAATAAAAAGTTTTATTGTAATCTTAAATTTGTATTATTGGAAATTTAAAATAATAATGTTACTTTTAAAACAATTTTTTTAAATATATATTAACAGTAAAATTACTCGAAAAATCTCCTTTTCTGAAACGAAATTAATATTCCTGTGTTGTTTAGAATATGATTACTGATTTAGAGAAACCAAAAAAATCCAAGAAAAAGTAAATATGAGGGAAGAAGTTCAATGAACCCATTTGTCAATATATGTTTTGGAATGAAGTTAATATTATATGCATACATCCACACAACATATATGTCTTTATTTGAGATTGGAACCTCCACTTTTATGGGTTTTTGTCTTCACATGAAGTGGATTTGGAATCATTACTGTTTTTCTATTATTATTAGAAGTATTATTATATTTTGATAAAAAGAAAAAGCTGTTTTGACAAAATATGATTCTGAGAATTCGAAAACGTCCAAACACATTCTAACAAAGACAAAACATAACCCAAAAACCATCTCTTTTGTTTTTGTTGTCTTCTTAAAAAATATTAATAAATTTGAGGATGAGGCTGAGGCTTGTGTGTGGGATTTGTCTGTCTTCTTTTAATGTTTATTGTCTTTTCATAACTTTTCATTTATCCTTTTATTCTTCTTTTTTTTTTAAAATGCCCATCTTTTGTCTTTTTCTCTTCTTTTTCTCTCTATTTGTTTTTACTGTGTGAGAGAACATAAATAACATTTTAAACTTAAAGACCATTGACCAAAGATTCTCTTTAAAAGATTATAAATTGTTTGAGGACAAAAAATATAATAATCTATGAAACCTGATGTGAGCCAGGAATAGTATAAAATGAAAAAAAATATTCATAATATAATGTAACCAAATTTAAATTTACACAAAAAAATATTCACAAATTATATAATATTATTTATTAATAAATATAAATTAAATATTTAGTTAAAATTATTTTTAATATTATTTTTTATATATAATTTAAAAAATACAATACTTGTTTTTAAGGAATTTAATAGTATTTTTGATTAATTTAATAAAATATATTGATTATCTAAACAAATTAATAATTATGATATATATTGTAGTTATTTTAATAATTTAAACATATTTATATATTTATTTTAAACTGGTAATAACACGTTAATATATCATTTCTATTAATAACACATTAAGATAAAATTATTTTTTAAAAATGTTTATTAAATAATATATTATAGATTTTTTTCTACACAAAAATTTACATAAATAAACTATAAATTTGATAATTGTGTGATTACTCTCTCAAACAAAATGAAAACCCATAAATCATTTAACTTTGTAAAATCAAACCCAAGAAAATGTAGAATATATCTTATTGAGTCGAAATCAAACTAAAACTTTTCATGTCACAAGACAAATTCGTTATATAGTTTCAAAATAGCTTAGTCAATTCTATGTGTTTCTATCACAAACCTCTTTCTAAAAAAAAAATCTTATTCTATTGAATTATTGTGTACAAAGAAATCTAATAATCTTGGGTTGGGTTTGTTTTTGGATTTTATCATTCAATGATTTGGATCAGGTTTATGAGTGGGCCGATTTTGAAGTTAATAAAATATGCCCAAATATTTGGTTTTTACATATTTACATATTTACAAATAGTCACACCATAGTGAAGTTAATAAAATTGTATTATAAAATTTGCATTCACAGCATAGTGATTGCATGTGCCCAAATATAACAAACAACACACTTTTTCTATTTTATCCAACCATCACAATTTTTGAACATATTATAATTACATACGTAATTATATAATATTTAGTAATTAGCATGTTAAATATATATATATATATATATATATATATATTATTTCATTAATTATGAAAACGTTTTATTATATAAGAGTTATATGGCATTCCAAATCACATAATACATTTACATATTTTTCATGATTTTAAACTTTTTATATGTTGTATTTCGCAAGAAAATAAAACATAAAAATATAAATAAAAAGGTAAAAAGATGAAATTATGATCATAAGGTTGTTTTTGCTTCTTCTAAGATTCTAGTAATTTTGTAATTGTCGGAGAAACGAATATCGTTGAATGTACTGCACGTAACGTTCACGAGAAAAAAAATAAGTGTAAAACTTCTTAATAATGTGCAAATCAAAGCCGTGATAAAAGCATCCAAGAAAAAAAATTTAAATCGCACATTGAAAAGAAAATTAAACAAGAGATGAAATTTTACAACGAAAGCTGCTATTTAGGTGATGTCGATGGGAGATAATAACGGCGACGACGACAATGATGGAGGCGATGACGGAGACGGTGAAGGTGCAGCAACAATGGTAATCCCATAGATGTTTTTTTTGGAGTTTCTTGGGCTAATGTTGATGTTGATGTCACATTTTTTTCAATGGATGAAATACTTAGTGTTTTTTTCTATTTTATAAAATAAAACGCTTACGCTTTTTATATTTTAGTCTCGAAATGTGTTGTTATTTTTAGGTTTTATCTTTATTCTTCCTAGTTTTTTTCCTATTCAATATCTCTCATGATTTTTTTCTCATCTTCCACAAATGTGAGTTACAATATATCAAGATGAAATGAGCATTCATATCTTTTATTTCAAGTTAGGTGACGAAACATAAACAAATCCTTTTGTGCGTATTCGTATATTAGGTTTCTTGACTTTTATAATATGGAGAATTCATCATCGTTTTTTTTTTTCAGCAATGATGAAGAAAAAGACAGTACGGAGGAAGAAGGTACTTGAAACTTTTGTTTGGGTCATGCTAATTTTTTTTCTTTTTTTAAGATTCCAGTAATTTTGCAGTTGTCGGAGAAATGGAGATCGTCGAATGTACTGCACGTAACGTGCAAGAGAAAAAAATTAGTCTAAAACTTCTTAATAATGTGCGAATCAAGGCTGTGATGAAAAATCAATCTAAACTTTTTATGTGTTGTATTTCGTAATAAAACATAAAAATGTAAGAAAAAAAATCAAAAGGTAAAATAAAAAGATGAAATTGTGATCATAAGATTATATAAGATCATAAAATAAAAACTTACATAAATTACACCTCCACACAACATTTTTTCATAGTGTCTGCCTGTAGCAAAAGAAAATGTTCATGTAGTTTTTTCCCGTAATTCTTTTATTCTACAGAAATAACAAGATTTATGTTCTAATTTTTTTTTCCAGCGATGAAGAAGATATCGCATCAAACAAATCGATTAGTGATGGGATCAATGTAGACTACTTCAGGTAAGTTTTTCTCAGTTTCACTTTCGTTTTTCTTCTTCTTTCCGTGTATTTACTGGGTTTTTTTCTTCAGTTACACGAATGCTCAAGAAAAAGATAGTACTAATGAGAAAGAAGGTACATGTACTATCTGAGACTGTTGGTTCATAATGTTTTCTGTTCCTTCTTTTAAGATTTTACTGATTTTGTAGAAACGGAGTTCGTCGCACCTTCACGAAGAAAACGTAACATACACCACAAAAAATTCACTCCAAAACTTCCTATCAAAGCTGTGATGAAAGTGAACCATCCAAAGATAATATTAAAGCTGACATTGAGAAAGATATTAAACAAGAGCTCAAGATAAGGGAGGAGACGGTGAAGATGAATGTGCAGTCTAATAAATCTTTTGTTCTAGAGTTCCTCTGTTAATATTGATATTGTTGTCGTTTTTTTCAGTGGACAAAATACTTAATGTGTTTTTCTTCTATTTTATAAAACTGTTAGAATGCTTACGTTTTTAGGTTTCATTTTTCTCTTACTACTTTCGTTCCTCTTCAAAATCTTCTTCCTCATCCTTTAGTTACAATATACAGAATGAGTCAAGTGATGAAATATTAACAAAACCATATTCTTATCAACTGCCAAAAATTATGATTGTGCCAAGTGAAAATTTGGCATACCTTCCAGAACCCTTGGAGCTTTGGGTTAGGAAGAAACATAACCAAACAAGAAACCAAATGTATAGTCACAGCATTAAGTACCTTTTTGCTGCCATGAAGTTAATAAAATTTCACATCATAGTCACAACATAGTTTATAAAATAATTAAAAATTTATTTCTAATGAAAACAATTTAAACTCTATATTTGGAAAAACTAAACCCAAATATTATGTTTTGATTTTATATATAGTTTATTTAAAATAAATAATTATTTTTATATAATAATTTGTGTAATATATTTGAATTTTAAACATTCAGTAACAAAATTAAAATTGAATTTTAAAATTTGAAATTTAAAACCTAAAACCCTAAACACTAAATCTTAAAATCCCAACATACTACATTAAAATACTTTTAGTGATATCTTGTAAACAAAAATTTGTTTAATTTTATTATAAAATATTTTTGTCAATTAAAAAGGTAAGCCAAATTTTTCTTTACCTCCATTTCTATTTATCATTTTTCTTGTATTTTCGAATGTAGAAACAAATTGTATGGCAAATAGTGTTAAAATCTCCTCTGGTTAATTTACTTTCATAAACATTGTTGCTTAGGTTTGGTTGACAAAATCTTTAATTGATAACAATACAGAATGTTGACAAAATAACCGGTAGGCTAAAATATAAAGAATCTAGAGAAACACATAGATAGAGATAGCAAAATAAATGTCTAAATCTTTTGTATTTTCATGGTCTTTGGGATGATTCCAAAATGAAGGAAACAAGTAGAGAAGAAAACACAGACCTCCTTTTGATAATATCAATAAATTCCCGGAATGATTCTGTATCGCACTTTCTCGCAATACAGCTTCCAGTATTTCCCATACCTTACCAAAAACATAATCCAAGTAAGAACAAAGACCTAAAAACAAAATCATTCAAATTTGATGCTTACTTTGATCGGCATCGGTCATCGTCTCTCTTGGCTCGATCAAAGAGAAGAATGGTGAGAAATATGACGTAGAAGTATGGCAAGAACTGATTGAAACACAAAGAAAATGAGAACAATGATTGTTTATTGCGTCTTAAGTTGTGTCTCTTGCAACAAAAGCTTTATAATATCAAAAGAGATGAGGGAAATAAGTTTACATTATTGAAGAGAGCCGGCACGGTCCAGAAGAAGGCACTTAAAATCTCAGGAACATAATGGAAATGACGAGCCAATCCCCACCTGCATAGTCAAAGACATTGATTGCTATGAACAAACGTCTAAACTAAATTTCTTGTTATAGTTGTAAAGTAGAGAATATACTAACCATCCAGAGGTTAAGAGAAGACTGGTTTTAGTCTCACCAGCTGTTGTCCTATATGTCGCCACAATCTGCAACAATCCCATAGAAACAAAAACAATTTCTTTCATACTCATTGGAATGTTTTGATTTGAAAATTAATAATAAGCTAACTTCACTGCGCGTATTATTATTATCACACCTTTGACGGGGCTTTGCCCCAAACTAAGCATTTCCCGTTTGTCCTCCTGAAGTCTTGCCTTTGTCTATCGCAGTCATAGTTTATGTAAATGCAAAGAATTCCTGCCACCAGAATGTATATTGCCAACTGCAAACCAAGGAAGGAGATTTTGAAGTCTTAAGAGACAGAGATAGGCAAAAATTTCCAACTATTGTACCATCAATAGTGTTTTCATGAACGTGGTTATGCAACTACATGGACTGAAATTTGACCACTAGAATCATGAGCTATGATATGCAACGACTCAAACATACGCTAATCATTCTAATGATATAACTCTCCTGTTTTAATTGTAATGGAAGATACCCAGTAATTCAGTTACAAGACTTAAAAGTGCAATTTCTACAATTCGAATACTTTAGGAAACCCAAATTCTGGAACTTTAACCTTTCTTGTTTTTTCTTTCCCACGAAAGTGGTATCTTTAAAGTTTTTTTTTTCATCTAATTAGCAAACAAAGGGTATTTCTTAATTCTCACGTATCTCATCCTCTATATTCAGCTATAAAAAGTTAAAATTGTGCACCTGAGTTCCTAGTTCAACAGGGTGGTTCACAAGGTACATGCCTGGAGAGGTATAAATAGAAGGCACCCACACCAGACAACCCCAGCAAATATAGAAGCCAGCTGACAGTCACAAATTATAAAACATGGAAAAGGTTAGCTATCAGTCTGTTAAAGCTCATCTGAATCAAATGCTGCTGCGTTTGTCATAGAAACAGAACCTGCAAGAGGCAATTTTTGTTGATAATGATGTATTTTATATGTACCAGAAGCATACCTCGGTCATGTGCGATGTCCATGGTGTTCCAGTAACCAGCTTCCCACCAGAAAAATTTCGTGACATACACCAGCATCAGTATGGTGTTCACCAGCATTGAATCGGATACTCTCCCATTCATTTCATACTGGTTAAAGAAAATATATGGACCACAAACTGAAAGAGGTGAGGCTCTCTGATCAAATAAAGACTCAAAGAAACCTCCACATTATGTAATAAGAGTATGGATTTCTATCTAGAACTTACCTGTTTTATGCAGTACGTGACCGCAAGAACTGCCCAAGACATCATGCCAAATCTGCAATTAGTAAAAACCTTGATGTCAAAGTTTTTACCAATTCGAGGGTACAACTCCATGCCCTGCAAAGCACGATGTGAAGAATACAGTGAGAATAAGCTTGCCACAAACTGGATTGCCTTAATGATAAGCTGGACGCAAAGAGTGAATAAAGATATCATCTATGATTGTTATAATAACTACTAAATACTTTATTCTTGTTCTTCATCTTTTGACATATAAGCCCTTATTCACACCAAATTAATTCGCTTGTGTTTGGTCAATAAAATGAATATGCAACTAAGAAGACACTGCCATTTACGGGTTCACTAACTATGGAAGTTTAAGAAAGCTTGAGCTCCGACTGTCTAGCAAAGAGGCAAGAGATTCATGAGGAAATGGCTAACATTGACAAGACGTGAGTTCCTTAAGTAAATCCCAACCAGTAATATTCAGAAGAATGAGAATCTGATCAACAGAAATAACTTACCCAATAGAAGTCAATAATCAGGTTGCCGCATGAACCAGAATCACTTGATGAAGGTGCAACGTGACCCTTGTACAAGACAAAAAAGACAAGTTTTAAAAACATAAGGGCCAAATTCTACATTAGTAAAGACTAAGAAGAAAAGAAAGACACCATTCATGGCATAGACACTTACTTTAACGTATAGCAGAACACAAAATACGAGGCTTCCAAATATTAGTGCTGAAAATATCTCACCCAAGTGATCATAGACTATTGCAGGGTTGAATATCCCAAACCTGAAATAACACAAAGAAGCCAACTCATGTAGGTGCAATACTGAATTCAAAATAAAGATACATAAGCATTAAACTGTCTAAATTTAATCCAAACTAAAATATTCTAACGATATAAACATTACTTACCACCAAAGACCAAGATAGGTGGCTAATGTCACAAAATAGGCAGCCAAACCATTGGCCTGCAAGACGGTACCACATAGTTGTTAGTTATCAATTATCATCAACTTCCAGCACACAATGCTAATTGAACTATGTAAGACCAATTTAAATACCTTGTAAACTGGTCGGTTTCCGGTTGGAGAAATTGGGCCCTCAACTCTTTTACCAGGCAGAAGCAGCTGAAGAGCAGCTTCAAATGCTCCATAGCAGAAAATTAATTTCCAAGCGATCGCAGTGGGTCTTGGCCACATGTTGATGAGCCCTTGAATTCCATTCTGCCACAAGAAGCCACAGGTCTGGGTAACAGAACCATCCTGATGAACCATTGTGTACCATCTGCATTATAAAGAAATGAAACTGATTTGCATTACGACGTTAAAAAAAACTCACTGAAAATGATGGTGTCGAGCTAATTATAGCCGCGCTAACTAATTTCAACACCAGCGAAATAAATATTATGCCGCAATCACACTCCACTCTATAACTCGAGATTAGGGAATTTCTGTTCTGCATTTTGTGAGTGGGTGGAGACATGAATTAGAATAATAATCATAATGGCCACAACTCCCCATAAGTCCATAACTTTATTAGCAAAGTATGGACCCAAATGCGAATTAGCAGCTTCAAAATCTACCCTCGTTGATTTATCTGAAAGTCAAAATCTCAGTCAAAATGTATCAGTATGTGAGCTTATAGCTAACAAATTCTACAACCTGAAGCACACTTACCAGAAAGAAAGTCAAAATTGAATCGCTTCTTATGATTGGAAGATCTTTACGATTCTTTACTTAATGGAAAACGATTTGAAGATATCGGCTATATCGGGTATGAATCAAGGAGATGAGAAAGTTTGAAAGGCGATCTAAGAAGGAGAAGAAAAAAATATAAGAGATTAACGAAAATGAGGCTCTTACAAGAGAATGACGAAAGGTGGACAGAAGGCGAGAAGCGATAGCATCGATGCGTAAGTCACGATCGGAGAATGCACAGTCTCCGCCATCTTCTTCTTCTTCTTCTCGGCCAAAAATCTCGATCCTGATCTGTCCTGTGTTGACCCAAAGAGTCTGCGAAGTTAACGATGGAGGAGACGATGAACATTTAGAAATGTCCACGTGTCACGTTTCACGTGCTCTCCACATGTTTTATTTTTAAATTCTACTTTTAGCCCTCAGAACTTTTCTTTTCTTTTCTTTGCTGTCGTTTTTCCGATCACAAATCTCTCTCCATAATCAATGATCTTCGTCTCTACATTCAACGCATAGTGATGATTGAATCGAGAAAAACAAATCCTAATTCGCAGCCATAGTCGTTACCAATTTCTTAGTCGCACTACAAGCAATGCTTTGCTTGGAACAAAATCCTCGAAAGTTTCTGGTGCTACTTTCGAAAAGTTTGTTGATTTTTTCTTTCGTCTGACTTAGCGATTTCACAAATTTTACCATTCCCAGATCTTTTAGTATGTTCAAGAGATGTATTTAGTGCCTGATGATGGTGGCCGGAAGGAACAGATTTTAATCGACGAATCTACATCCTCGAACGAAATCGTAGCAGCGGAAAGAGGCGATCGTGTTGTTGACGAAGCAGAGGTTTCGGAAATAGCTGAGAGTGATGACGAAACTACACACCTTGTTTCTGTAGATCAACCACAATGTCGAATTTGCCTTGATGTTGGAGGTATTATAATAAAGACTTTGACGATAATTGGCTTTATGTTGAGAAAATGAAACCACTTTGTTTGTCGTGTATGATTGCAGGGGAAGATCTGATTGGTCCGTGCAATTGTAAAGGTACTCAGAAGTACGTGCACAGATCTTGTCTCGATAATTGGCGCTCGACCAAGGTCATAACGGTGCTTCGTTGTTGTTTGGAAGTTTCTTCTTTGTTGCCTTTATCTTTATATAGCTTATCAAGTGTTGTGTTTTGTTTCTCTGTTCTGCAATATGTTTCAGGAAGGTTTTGCATTTTCGCATTGTACAGAATGTAGAGCTATCTTCAAACTTCGAGCAAATGTGCCTCCTGATAGATGGTGGTTGAGGTTGAGATTTCAGCTGCTGGTTGCTAGAGATCATGCGTTCATCTTCATCACTGTCCAGATGGTACATGACTTGTTTTCCATATTAGTGTTTAATTATAAAATTTTCTTCCATAATGTGTCCATCTACAGTCCGATGAGCTGGAATTTTACTAGAATTCGCTCATGAGAGCGCAGATCCATTGTTAGAAGTTTCTAAAAGTTTGACCAAATACGTTGTTTCTTGTTGCATTCGTAATCTGAAACAGGAGATTCCTCATATGAAGTTGGATTGATTGATACCTGTGATGCTAAATCAATGCATTTATATTGTTGAACTAAGTCTTCTTCATGTATCAACAGGTTGTAGCATTCTTGGGGTTACTAGTTTACAAGTTCTACGGTGAAGAACTACGTGAAATGTTTGGTTATGAGGAACACCCTTATGGATTCTACACGTTAGCTGGTTTTATACCTCTTCTCAGCTTTATATATAGGTCAAGACCATCATTGAGCTATGGGTCTTAATCAAATGAGTGTATGATTGTGGTCTATTTCTTGTTTCATGTTGCAGTTTTAGCCATTGTCTTGGTAGGACTACTTTATGGGTTTTTCATCGCCATTATATGTGGTCAAAGGATCAATGAGCGCCATTACCATGTTCTGGCCAAACAAGAACTCACAAAGGTCTGGTTTTCTTGCTTGCAGCTTCTCTGTTCTTTATGTATTTACCTTTGTGATATACAAACACTGTGTTTCTGTGTCGATCGTATCAGGAGTATATAGTGGAAGACCGAGACAGCAAGAATGTTCCTGAGCTTGACCAGAGTCATGTAATGGAACTTAGAATGTTGGGACTTTACTGAACATAATTACGAGGAAAGAGCTTGCTGGATACTCACTCTTCGTTTCACCTGTAAATTATACTCTTCATTGATGTCTATGGTTGTTTTCAAGTCATCTCCAAGTAAATTTTTTCAGGTTCTTTTTACTATATATATCTTTCTGATGAAAATGTTAATGTATACACCTCAGAAGCAAATTGTTTTACAGAAGAGTAGCGTATCAGTGATCATCTCTGTTTCTTCTTCATCGAAGTCATACATATATCCCTAAAATCACCTCCTTCGGGACGGTTTCAACCATCCAGGGTGGCCTTTAAATCAGAAGAACGCAAGAAATTACATTATAACGAATAACGGAGATATAGAATCCATAAAGAAAAGGAAGAAGAAGATGACTCACTTGTTTATTATGAAGTTGAACGTCCCTTGTGATGCACGTCTAAGAAGAGTTTCCCTTGCCTCTATTGCGATCCCCTGAGGCTGCATTACGAGGTTTCAACATCACTCTTCACTGTAATCCGAACAAAACTTAAGATCATCTTGTCAACAATGTATATATGTAGAGAGAGATACCTCTTCTGGAAACCAAACCCCTGGTTGTGTGCTTCCTTCAAGCATTGCTAAAACAAAAGCCGCAGTTGAAACTCCAACAGCTCTGCAAACCCAAGAGATTTTGGTTCTTGTCGATAGCCATATGCAGGGACTCATCGCGTGTTTTGTACATACATTATTGTATATATCTATATGCAAGTATAGGATGTTAAAGAGACTCACACGGATAGCTTTTTATGACTATATAACCCAACTGTGGTTCGTCCATCTGAGCACTCCAAATCAACCTTCCCATAGAGATTAAGATGAGAAACAACGAGTTACCAACATAAACTACTGTATATTATTTTGCAGTTCTCTGTTTTACCCCTACCCTCATCGAGACACGCTCTCCAGAAAATCCATCCATGGCTCTAACGACAGGGTCGAACAGCTCTACCATTTGTTGGACTTTGGTTCTGTCCCTAAGGACCTCCTAGGGAAAGCAAGAAAAGCATTGCAATTTGATTACAGGAACTCGATCATGGGACCATTGATTCAGTAAAGGTTTGAGCATGATACCGATGGTAAGAGTTTTGTCATGATCTCCATTCCCCAGTTCCAGAAGAAAGGAGCCGTGCCGAATCTAGCACTGACAGTTGGCACTCCTAGAACTTCATGAGTTGATCTTACTTCTGGCAAATTCCTGCGAAACAACCACTGTTCTAAGCAAAAATATTCCCGCAATGCTAATGGAGCATTTGATAAGGAGGAGCGACTTACAAAAGATAAACGTCTCTTTTCCGGATGCCTTTCCCAAAATCAACATTTATCATTCCGCTGTAGGGTTTTAGTTTCACCTTTTCTCCTGATTAAGTCCCAACAATAAAAGGCTGAGATGCTGAATTACAGTAGAATATGTGTTAACTGCAGAGAGTTCAAAGTCCTGTAACACTTGCCTTGTTTATATGCTGTAACTTCCTCACCGAGAAGTAAAAAACTCGTCGCTAATATTGTAGGACCTGCACCACCAGTTCCTGCTGTGTAATAAGAGAACCTGATATGACAAATTGAGAAGAAAAAGTCTGATTCAACTCGTTTAACTACAAGAAAATATCTTTACAATATGAAAACTATTGTTCGGTTACAATAATAAAAATCGAAGCAAGTCCCTTGTGTTACCTCAATTTTTCTGGCTTCCCCTTGTCTTCACTTCTTGCTGCAGCGACCAATTCAGCCGCCATCACTAAGCGAAAGTTAAACATGCTGTTAATTTGTTGCATCAATGAAAACTACATTATGTGGGGTCTCATACTCTGATTAAACATTTAAACATAAAAGGAAGAGGGAATTGTGGGTAGATTTCACACCATTGCTAACTCCTGGATATATTCCAGCTGTTGTAATCGCTGGGACTTTTGCAGCAACTGCCTCTGACTCAAGAGATTTTGCTTGGAAAGCGTAGCTTGTGTCGTCACAAACATCAACATAAGCAGTCTGTTTCAGATATGAACCAAAAAAATCTCTCCGTAAGTTTCCTATCCTAGGATTCTAATTCATTTCTTCAGACAACTAAGATTTGGTGACATAGAAAATGCTTTACCTTCCCCTCACCTTGGTCTTTATGGCAGCTTTAAGAACAGTGCATTGAGGAGCTTGCTGGAAAGGTCCAGCAGCATGGACTACAAGATCAACGTCTGGATTCACACACTTCACACAGTCAATACTCAAAAACCTCAGATAAACCCTGAACTCGTTAAATTTAATTCAATCCTTAAAATTCTTCTGTTACTAGCTAATATGTAATCCAATTTTCCAAATTCCCATAGAAATTCCCAATTTTGACAGTGATATGTTTTTGGTCAAGCGAAACAAACCTCTTAAAATCGTCTCAAGCATCTTAGTGTCATTAATATCTACTTGAGAAAACTCAGAATTCTCTCCTAATTTTGCCACCATTGCTTCACCTTTCTCACTGCGCAAAGACGGTTCATCAGAGTTAAGCAGCACAGAGAAATAGTATCAATGAATTTCAACGCGGTCGACCGAAACCAACCAGAAATCCCTAAATATTCGTTGAGCATATCTCCCTAACCTGTTCCTTCCAGCGATGACGATCTTTAGCTTGGGACATAGACTAGAAAGAGCCAATGCAGTAGACCCGCCGACCCGACCCGTTCCACCCAACACTAAGACCCGATAGTTCCGAGTTGGATCCGAGAGCTTAACCTCCGGAACGCCGTCGTATCGCGATTCTCTCGATGAAGATGCCCGTACCGTAGCTCCATACGATGGATGCAGCAGCAGAGCTCGCGCCATTATCACTCTCCCTCGCTCACCTCATCTCATTAGCAGTTTTATCAAATGTGATGACGTGGCAACGTATGGAGCTTGATGACGTGTCAGAATTTAAACGGGACAAATAATACCATACGAAACAGTAAAATATTTGGGCTTCAATCAGCTCAATAAGTAAGTAAATGGGCCTTGCGTGGGTAAGACATGTATGGTAGATTTTTATTAATTTTTTTGGTTTTGATGTTTTACTACAAATTCCTAATAAAATAATTGAAAAATATTTTAAAATTGATGTATGATTTACAAATATAACATATTGATATTTTACACTACTAGAATATCGTAAAATAAATATTACATAATATATAATTTAATAAAATATTTACAAAACTATCATTAGATAAATCACTAATATTTTGAAATAAAATATATTTTGACATAAATTATAAATATAATATAAAATAAAATATTATAAATTCTAAAAATTACTTAAATAAAAGTTTTTTAACAAATAATTTGATTGAATATTTATCACATATCCAATTTTGAGTAATATTATAAAATATCACGTTTTAAAATTTATCTTCTAAATCTAGAGTAATATCATAAAATACCACTTTTTAAAATTTATCTTCTAAACCTAACATATTAAAAATAAAATTCCTAAAACATCACAAATTAGTATGTAAAAATAATTATTTATCTTAAATAAAAAATATATAAAATTAAAACATAATGTTTGAGTTTAATTTTTCTAATTTAATGATTATATTCTTTTGATTATGATAGGATTTTTATTATTTTAAAATTAAATTTGTGATATTTTGGAAATTTAAATGATCAGTGTTATATTTAAAACAAAAAATTGAAATAGTGCTATTTTAGATACCTTACAATTTTTATCTAAAATAAAAATAGTTTAAATATATGGGCAATTGACTAAACTAGCACTATTTCAAGTTTTTGTTCCAAATATAGCACTAGTGATTTAAATTTCCAAAAATAGCACAAATTTAATACTAAAATAATTGAAAACTTATTCCTAATGAAAAAAATTTAAATCCTAAATTAGAAAACTGAATCCAAACATTATGTTTTAATTTTATATATATTTTATTTAAGGTAAATAATTATTTTTATATAATAATTTATGCTATAATTTTATTTTAGTGTGCTAAATTTAAGATAAACAAAATTTATTTTAAATAAATATATTATATTATAATAATTATTAACAAATTTATAAAATTATTTTAAATATGAAATAAATTATGTATATATCTAATTTACATTTATTAAATAAATAATTAATTATAATTTGTGAATATTTTCATAGTAAAATTTAATTAAATATATTACAAATCAAGTTTAGAAAGGTAGTAAAAATACTTTAGCATAGAGTGCTCGTAGTATTTGTACGATGTTAAGAATGTAACACTTTCACGGTATTCTAGATTTTTACTCAACAAAAAATATTATTAGAAAACTAATCATATAAAATATAAACAACAATAACAAAAGCAAATTTATATGATATCTACTACGAGAGCGACTTATCATTTTGGGTTAACCTTGAAGATTATATTACTAATTATATTGTTTTATTTAAACTATACTGATTTAAGAATTATATAAAAATATGTGAATTATTTTAACCAAAAAACTGTAATAATACAAAAACCAAAATGTAAATTTTGATATCTCAAATCGGTTTCTTATAAATTATTTGAACAAATAAAATGGTGAAAATAACTGAATTTAGTGAATTGATTAGAGGAATAAATAACAAAAGTTCAGTTTGTCCATGTTTTGATGATTGTTATTCAAAAAAGTGTTTAACGACATTATGATTCGAAAGATTGGTCATCAAAATCTTTTCAACAATTGTATTCGATGTCTCTATCTTTCTGCATTTATATTTTTTATAATTTATATTTATTTTGATATATCATTTATTCGGTTCTTCAAAATAATAATAAACAATGATATTTTTAAAATTGTATGATAAATTTTTTAAATTTATGTTTGGTTTATTTAAATGTTGTTATTTTGTTTTTATGACAAAATTATTTAAAATATTAACTTTAAAATATATTATAATTTTTACTGCATTGTCAAACAGTATTAGAACAAATGAAAAAGCATTTGTAATTTTGATTGCATTATTGGTTATTTAAAAAAATTATTCTGTTTAAATAATTTAGAAATGGACACGTTACTTTTCTAAAAAGGAAAAAATGACAGATAATCATTTTTACTAATTAAAAGTTAAAAAATATTTCATTTAAAATCAATTTCTCGTATATATATATTTCATATCTTATCTTAGTTTTTAATGAAATAAATCATATTTTAAAGTTTATGGGGTTTGTATATAACTTTCTATTTGATAAAAATGCTTAAACATAAATAATAATTATAAGTTTATTCGTTTATCAACCATATTTTCTTTGCGATTCCGCACACGATAAATTATTGTTTGTTTATCTATTACAACTACTTATGGTCAAAGCTATAAGTTATATTTTGTAACGTAATTTTTTGACTGTTAATTAAAACAATAGTATGATTAAAAATTTGTAATCAACCGTAATCGTCGACCACAGACAAACGAATAATATATACTGCAATTACTGTTAGAACGCGAAAAATCGGATATGGAAATCACGATATGAAAAAACGATTTACGGATCAAACGATTGAAAACCGAATTAAGAAGAAGACGAATTCGTGGAGGCGAGATTTGCTCTCTTTCCTTAATTCAATAAATCTCCTGCAGTGTGGTGGTTTGATGAGATTTTGAATCCCAGGATACAACTACGATGATACTACAATCGCAACACCCAACTGTAGAATCTATGAACAATAATCTCCGTTATACTCTCGAGAAAAACTTACAGTGCGTGAAGAATGGAGGAGGAAGATCGCTAGAACGACTTTTTGGAGAGAATGCGAAAAGGTGGCGGCCTTATTAGGTTAATGAGGATTAAAGCTTGTTTTTATAGCCTTAAGGGAGCGGTTTTCGTAACCCTAAAACGTGGGAGGAAACCGAACCGACGAAAAAATCGTGGATGGTTAGGAGAGAAAACCGTGGGTATGGTTTAGGGTTTTGATTCAGTTTTGGGCCAAAAACGTAATCAAAATTTGGCCCAAAAAGAATCTTATTGGGCCTACGGCCCTTTGCCAAGACCCTAGACCCAAGACCTGAGACCCGAGCCCGAGCCCGAGCCCGGCCCGGCCCGGTGGCGGCATCGGCACGCGTGGCTTGGTCCCTTTTCTCTCCAACTCTTTTAAGCTACTACATAAGCTCTCTCATTTATATACTAGAAGATTTTTCTTCAAGTTTCCAATGTGAGACTTTTGTCCCTCCTCATTATTTTAGCCAACAAATTTATGGCTTTTCAATGAGCTCAATGCCCATTTCTCATTCACATTCCAATAATTTTTGCAATCAATATTTGGGCTAGATTACCCAATTGAACATGCAATTTTGTTCATAAAAATTGTTCCAACAATCCCCCACATGAATAGAAATGACTCTATACAATGCAGACTCGATAGACTCGACGGACTCTATTATCTAGACGTATTCTATAGACTAGACAGAATGACTTTCGAGAGTATAAATGAAAATTCACTGTATCTGAGTTGGTAGCATGTTTCAGCTTTGAACCACTCATTTTTAATATCTGTTGGGTTTACTCGACCAGGAGGTTAACATGATGTCTTGAACCACCCGAGCTTTGATGTAAACCGAGACAACAGGTATAACACAATTTCATTTCTCGTAGAACTATGTTCTCTATTGTGTCCATTGTGGATGTGGAATTGCCTGGTTAATCATGAGTGAACTTGGAGAATATAACCTTTCCTTCATTCTCCTAGAAACGGCCCCATTTCACACTCATAAGGTGATTCGCCATTAGTTTTGTTTTAAGGAGCATCCTGTAATACTCCACTTATATGTCAAAACTATGGTCTCAAATCATTAAAAGCAATGCTTATCCTACACATACAGGTAACAACACTGTTTATCATCCTAGGAACCGGGTATAGACGTAAGTTTCACAGTGTTTTTTTTTCCAGAATCTGTTTGATTTAGTTATCCCTTTGAACCTACATCTTGGGATCTCCAGTCATATAGGTGGGGTTTCCATCAAACTTCATCTTTAGTCATAGGCTTTAAACACATTCCTCTTGATGATCGTACGACTTGATCTCGAGCTAAACCTTTAGTAAATAGATCCGCTAGGTTATCAGCCAACTTAATGTAATCTACCGTGATTACACCACTTGAGATCAAGTGCCTAATGGTTTTATGTCGTCTTCGTATATGACGCGATTTACCATTATATAGATTGTTTAGTGCCCGAGCAATAGCCGATTGACTATCACAATGTATACATATTGCTGGCACTGGTTTTTCCCACATTGGGATATCTTCAAAAAAATTACGAAGCCATTCTGCTTCTTCTGCAGCTTTGTCTAAAGTTATGAACTCAGATTCCATGGTTGATCTAGCCAACAGAGTTTGTTTGGAAGATTTCCAGGACACTGCTGCACCACCAAGTGTAAAGATATATCCACTCGTGGATTTCAAGTTTTTGGAGTCAGATATCCAGTTCGCATCACTGTATCCTTCCAAAACTTCGGGTTCTTTACCGTAGTACAACCCATCATCTTTCGTATAACGAAGGTAGTTTAATATTCCCTGGAGGTAAGACATGTTTAACCTCGGTAAGATACTTCTCCAATTTCAGAGTGGTCAGAAAGAAGTGCATCTTTTGCTGCCACGTCTTAAAATTGGACCCATCAAATTTGTCCGGTGTAGGTCCTGCACTTATAGCGCTAGTCAGAGATGGGACATCAGATGAGGATGAACCAAGTGGTAGACCACTCCCAATCTGGGGCGTCACCTCACTTGCGTTAATCCCATCATTGGCACCTCAGGATGTGGTATCAACAAGCACGTAAGCAGTTTCGTTAGCCATTTCAGATGAATCTGTTCAAATATAGAAACATAATCAATATAGATAACAAACAAATGCAACAACAATATAATCGATTTTAAAAATCATTAAAATTGCGTTTTGTGGAAATTTGCTTAAAAAAGCATTCCGAGAATTTGCTCAAATTTCTCCAGATATCACAAAATATTAAAAAAATTTTTTTTTTGATATTCCGAGAAATTCCGAAATTTTTTTTAACTCCTTTATGAATCAGAAATATTTTTTTTTCCTTCAGAAAACCTAACAGGCGTTTCTATAAATAAATATATAAATATATAAATATATATATATATATATATATTTTAAATAACCTATTCGTAGAAACCCTAATAGGCGTTTCTAGAATAATATTTTTCACGTTTCGCGAAACTCGCCGTTAGGCCTTCGCAGAAACCGTTTGACAAAAAGACTTAGATCATTTGAGTTTTTGAAACTTTCCACTAAATCGTTATAAAACGTTCGCAGAACTGTTTCAGATCGATCACAAAAACGGATTGAAAACGTTTATGAAATCGATTCTGATCGATTGAAATAATGTGAAAACGTTATAAATCAGATCAGAATCGTTTGAAACTGTTTTTTTTTCAGATCGAAAAGTCGTTTAGAAACATTTTTGAAAATCGTTTAGAAACGTTTTTGAAAATCGTTTAGAAACGTTTTTGAAAATCGTTTAAAAATCAATCGCAATTCTCAATCCGATTCAAGCGATAAGCAGGAAGCAGATTTATTGAATTACGAATGTTAGAACGCGAAAAACCGGATATGAAAATCATGATATGAAAAAACGATTTACGGATCAAAGGATTGAAAACCGAATTAAGAAGAAGACGAATTCGTGGAGGCGAGATTTGATCTCTTTCCTTAATTCAATAAATCTCCCGTAGTGTGGCGGTTTGATGAGATTTTGAATCCCAGGATACAACCACGATGAGACTACAATCGTAACACCCAACTGTAGAATCTACGAACAATAATCTACGCTATACTCTCTAGAAAAACTTATTGTGCGTGAAGAAGGGAGGAAGAAGATCGCTGGAACGACTTTCTGGAGAGAATGCGAAAAGGTGGCGGCCTTATTAGGTTAATGAGGATTAAGGCTTGTTTTATAGCCTTAAGGGAGCGGTTTTCGTAACCCTAAAACGTGGGAGGAAACCGAACCGACGAAAAAATCGTGGACGGTTAGGAGAGAAAACCGTGGGTATGATTTAGGGTTTTGATTCGGTTTTGGGCCAAAAACGTAATCAAAATTTGGCCCAAAAAGAACCTTATTGGGCCTATGGCCCTTTGCCAAGACCCAAGACCCAAGACCCGAGACCCGAGACCCGAGCCCGAGCCCGGCCCGGTGGCGGCACGCGCGTGGCTTGGTCCCTTTTCTCTCCAATTCTTTTAAGCTACTACATAAGTTCTCCCATTTATATACTAGAGGATTTTTCCTCAAGTTTCTAATGTGGGACTTTTGTCACTCCTCGTTATTTTAGCCAACAAATTTATGGCTTTTTAATTAGTCCAATGCCTATTTCTCATTCACATTTCAACAATTTTTGCAATCAATATTTAGACTATATTACCCAATTAAACATGCAAATTTGTTCATAAAAATTATTCCAACAATTAAATCCATAATATTGACTACAATCATGCGAACAAATATTTACATTTATAAGTCGAGCAAATAAATTAAATCACATAAACTTTTAAATGCGAAATTAGACAGACAATAGAAAATGCGAATTAAATTAGATGAAAAGAAATCAACATCGGGGAAAAAGGAAAGAAAGCGTTGCGTCAGCGAAGTGTAAGCACGTGACGTGTCATATCACGTGACCACAATCACGTTCGAAATCGTAGACCAAAACGCGGAGAACCTCTAGGGTTAATAACTTATAAAAAAGGAGAGACGAAGTACGTAGACCCACAAAGGGTCACAATCGTAAATATGAAGAAACCTGTGGGTCCTACTGTTGAGTGGCAGTGAGCTGTCAAACTGGGAAGATCGATTTTATTTTATTTTATTTTACTTTTCTCTTTTTCTTCTCTTCAGTCTTTTTTTTTTTTGGTTGTTTAAATGGCAACGTGCGTTTTCATGGGCTCTGACGCTGTTTGTCCCTCACCATCGTTAGATATTTTTTATTTTCCCAACAATAATAAATACATTTTCCCCCAACATAAAACGAAAATGGTAAAAACAAAATATATATTGTAAAATTAATATTGCCAGCTTTTATGCGGCTGTTCGCCACATTCCTCCACCAAAAGGACAATCGATACTATTGAAGTTGCATAACATTTCATTTTAATTTATTTTTACAGACTTTATTCTTTACAAAACAAAATTTGCTTAGAAAAAAAACAATGGGATGGGATTTTTTTTAAAGAAATGAATATTTGATATGAAAATATTGATGTAAATATGATTTCGAAATATTAAAATTGATGTTATTAACATATATTAAAATTAGAGTAATACTTTTAAATAATATTTTTTAAAGTTTTGTTCTAAATTTAAGATTCTAAAATTAAAATTCAAAAATAGCATAAATTATTTTGTAAAAATACATATTTACCATAAATTAATTATAAATATAATTAAATATTAGATTTGAGTTGTTTTGTAATTTAAGGTTTTATTTTTTCTTATTAGATTTAAGTATTTTAATATTAGTTTGTGCTATTTTTGAAAATTTAAATTAGTAGTGTTATATTTATAACAAAAATTTAAAAGAGTATTATTTGAGTAATACTTTAAAATAGCATATTTTTAAATTTATATTATAAATTTAACATATTTAAAATAAAATTTCTAAAACAACATAAATTATGTTTTTTTGAAAATTTAAATGATTAATAATACATTTGGAATAAAAGTTTAAAACAGTGTTATTTTAATCAATTGTTATATTATTTTTGTCTCTCTATTTATAATGATAGTTATTTGAAATATGTTTATATGTATTTTTAAAACTATTATTTACGTAATCATGCTTCCGCTGCTTAGTTTACAAACTAACATCAACCGTTAGGTCGATTAGTTAATTTAAATAAATAATGAATGTGCAATAATAGTTGGAAGGAAATAATAACGACAATGCGAAAAATCACATAATATTGCCAAGTTGGCTAATGTAGGGCATGCTCCAAAAGGAAGAAGAAAATATTAAAATGACAATTCAACCCCTATGCATTATAAGTTATTGGACTAGATTTAGCGACGAGTCATTATCACTAATTTGCTCATCGTCTCTGCGTAATTAATTATTTGATGGTTAGAACATTCCCAATTATAATATTTTTGATTATTTGAGTTTCGATACGGCAAAAAAAGACGACGTCAGTTCAAATTTTATTCAAAGGAGAGTCTTTAGATAAATCGACCGGTCAAAGGTCAAACGGGCATTACTACTCTTTTAATTTATTTTTATTTTAAAATGATTTAATGATGAAAGAACTTATTTCCTTATTTGTAACTTTACCTTAAAGTGTGACTAAGAGAAGACTGGGCACGACGGTAAATATTGTAGAAATTGAGGGTAAAATAGGCAATGAGAATGTTTTTGTTTTCTTAGCGGTCGTATATTTCTGTTCACACTCTTTGTGACCATAAGAAAATAAGAATTTGGAAAAATTAATAATGAGAACATATAAAGTTTATTTCATTGAAAGATAATTAGGTTGATAAAGAATATATATTTATGATTTTAGAAAATGTCTTATGTTTTTTTCTGATTTAAAAGAATCAATGAATTTTGTCGAAAATAATTAATCGGGACAAAAAAGGAAAAAGAGAAACGAAACCGTCGACATCCAAAGAGACGAGGGGGGTATAATTGTAATTACGCGAATATTATATACTATAGTGTATATATATTCATCACTTCGCTTTCCAGCCCCTTCTCTCTCCTTCCGCTTTTGTCTCGGCCGAAATCCATAAATCTCTCTCTCTCTCTTCCATATTTATCGTCATTTCACCGCCGGTAACAAACGCGAGTTTGAATTGTTCTCAACATCGCCGGAGAATATTTACGGATAACCATCGATCAGGCCAGTTAGTTCACGGGTTAAATATTGACAGCTGAGGGAGAAAAGCGGTTTTGTCTGCGGAAAAGGCGGCAATAGAAGTCGAGAGTGAAGCACAAAGTTGTTGATGGTGGTGAAACAGGTTCGTATGGAGGTTTCTTATCGAATGTATTCACTCCTCAGCCCTTAGGTGCCGTCCCAGGTCTGAGAGAGAAAAGAAATAGTGTATTGTTTTGTTCTGTTTGGTGGTGTTGTGATGGGGAAGGTCGCGGTTGCGTTTGCGGCGGCCGCGGTTGTGGCCGCTTGTTCTGTGGCGGCAGTGATGGTAGGGAGTAGAATGAAGAGTCGGAGGAAATGGAGGACTGTGGTGGAGATTTTGAAAGAGTTGGATGACGCTTGTGATACTCCGGTGGGGAGGTTGAGACAAGTCGTGGATGCGATGGCGGTGGAGATGCACGCTGGATTGGCTTCTGAAGGAGGATCGAAGCTCAAAATGCTGCTCACTTTCGTCGATCATTTGCCCAATGGGTAAGATTTAATGGTTGCTAATTAGGGGCTTTGGCCTGTTTTTATTGGATTTGTGTACATTGATTGACTAATGTGTGAAGATGTTAGTAGTCTTGTTTGCTTCTCGATATATCAAGATTTGATGATCTCAGGTTTATATTTTCCTCTGCTGCTTGATCCATGTCCCTTGAGTTCGCTAAAAATTTTGTGAAATCGAATGCTTTGTTGCTTTAAAATTTGTGTAAACGAGCTCATTTCTGGTCGTGGTGACTCTAAAAGGTGTATTTTGATTAAGGATCTCGGCTTTGAGATTTAGTAGGAGCCAAGAAATTAAAGAAGTGTCAGTGGGTACCATTTTGAACGGACAGATCCTTTGATTCTGTTCCTTTTTTATGTGAAGTTTACATATACTCTAAAAGCTTGAAGGAGTTCTCCTTTTTCTCTGTTATCGCTTACCTTTACTTTGGTATCTTGTTCCTATCCTCTAGATTGCTACTGCTCAGGGAAAATGTACTTGTTTTTTTTCATATTGTAGCCATTGGATTCTCCCTTTATTGTTGCATGCGACTCTCTTTCTACGCTCCTAAGAATTTACTGACAAAGCTTCCGCAATATATCTAATCTTCTCGAATAATGTAACTAAGTGCACCTGGGGAGATTATTTCAAAATCTTCGGTTTGTACTTGCTGAGGGTATAACTGTCATGTACTAGACTCACCAATTTCACAATAAGTCCTTTTAATCCTATAATTACTACATTCATTCATTGCATTTGTGTGAAGGATTGCACTGAGTGCTTTTGTAACAGGACGGAGAAAGGAACCTATTATGCACTTCACCTTGGAGGTACTTATTTTAGAATTTTAAGGGTTCGTCTGGGTGGTGAAAGGTCATATTTAGATGTTCAAGATGTTGAACGACACCCGATACCTTCACATTTGATGAATAGCACCAGCGAGGTGACTAGTTTGCTTTTTATTTATTTCTCACCTGTACTTGCTTGTTTTATAATTCAAATTGCTTAATTTAGTGTCTGTTGTTTTCTTTTGTTCCCATGATTGCAGGTTCTTTTCGACTTTCTCGCCTTTTCCTTGGAAAAGTTTATTGAAAAAGAAGGAGATGGGTCCAATTCACAAGGTGTTAAAAGGGAACTTGCATTTACGTTCTCATTCCCTGTCAAGCACACATCTATATGTTCGGGAGTGTTAATAAAATGGACCAAAGGTTTCGAGATTGTTGAAATGGTTAGTAAAAGTTGATAGAGCCACTTTTTGTACCATCATGTCCTGAGAGCACTCTTGGGTTAACAGGAGTAAATGACCTTGACCCTAAACATTTGCTGTGTTATGATTTTGAGACAATGTAGTTCATCTCTTGGTATTTGGGATGAGTTTAACAACTGCGCATTCAAAATTATTTTATCGTATAACATGGAAAACCTTGTTAATTTAGGTTGGGAAAGATATAGCTGAATGTCTACAAGGAGCATTGAACAAAAGAGGCTTAGATATGCATGTCGCAGCTCTTGTAAGTCGTTTTTCACGGCAACAGCATCATTTCTTTCGAAAAGTTCTGGCACATCAACTGCTTCTTTGATCTTTATCCTTTTTTACCATTATCAAAATAGCTGGACTGTAAAATGAAAATCTGGCTGTCAGAAAATCCCATAATGTTGATTGGTTCTGACTCAATTATCCTCTTTTGAGCAGGTGAATGATACTGTTGGAGCCCTGTCACTTGGATATTATCATGATCCAGACACGGTTGTTGCTGTTGTGTTTGGAACAGGTAGTAATGCATGTTACTTGGAACGAACTGACGCCATAATCAAGTGTCAGGGTCTGCTTACAACATCTGGAATCATGGTACTAAGAATCATTTCATGTTGAGAAATCAGCTATCATGCTTTAGATCCAGAAAAATTATTGTAAACAATTCATTCTTTCTGATGTTTCAGGTAGTCAACATGGAATGGGGAAATTTTTGGTCCTCTCATCTCCCTAGAACTTCATATGACATTGACTTGGACACAGAGAGTTCAAATTCAAATGACATGGTAATCTTTGGCTGACTTCCCTCTTTTTACTGTTTCGTATCGCATCATGAGTTATTATCAGGGTGATGAAGAAAGAAGCAATGTGCTCTTTTGGGGTTTTCTTATACAGGGATTTGAGAAAATGATAGCAGGAATGTATCTTGGTGACATCGTTCGTAGAGTAATCCTTCGTATGTCACAAGAATCCGATATTTTTGGACCCACCTCGTCTGTGCTATCTGAGCCTTACGTTCTAAGGTACATAACATAATCCTCTTTATCTCTTAATAAAAAAATTGATTGCTTTCTAATTTATCTCACTTTATGTATCTTCTGCATCAACTATCTGATTAGTAATGCATGTGTTTTTTCGGACCAACTTCTTTACTTGAATCTCAGAACAAATTCAGTCTCAGCCATGCATGAAGATGACACGCCTGAGTTAGAAGAAGTAGCAAGTATCTTGAAAGACATAGGGGTAAGCTAAGAGCACAGTATTATTGAACTGTTAAGGTTGCAAATGTTATATGGAACTGAAAAAGAAACTTAACACTTGAATGAAATGAACAAACAGGTAACAGATGTACCACTGAAGGTGAGGAAACTCGTGGTGAAAATATGTGATGTGGTGACACGAAGAGCGGGGAGGCTAGCAGCAGCGGGAATTGCAGGAATCTTGAAGAAGATTGGTCGAGATGGAAGCGGAGGAATGACGAGTGGGAGAAGCAGAAACGAAACCCAAATGCAGAAAAGAACAGTAGTTGCAGTAGAAGGAGGTTTGTACATGAATTACACCATGTTTAGAGAATACATGGAAGAAGCTCTGGTTGAGATATTAGGAGAAGAAGTGAGTCAATACGTTGTCCTAAAAGCCATGGAAGATGGTTCTAGCATTGGCTCTGCTCTTCTCATTGCCTCTTTACATTCATGAATCATCATCATCATCATCGTTATATAATTGGTTATGTGTGTATTTATTCAATATTTGTTTGTTGTTAATTATCGTTATATATATATATATATAGCTTTTGTGTAAATGTTTAGGAAGGTTTTATCAATTCTTTGTTTCTTCTGTTCTTTATGATGTGTATAAGAAAATAGGTATTATTTTTTTTTTCGGGTAAAAGATTAAGACTATGTAAAGGTGATGATGACAAATGAAATTTCCATTTCGAATGCTTTTTTCTTCTTTTTGTCTTCAAAGCTATGAAAATTCTTTGTGTTTGGCACTGACTAAAACAGAGATGAAAAGAATCTCTTCGCTTTGTAGAATTTTGTTTCAAAAGAATAATGTCAATTTTTTCTTACGCTGTGTAACTTAACAACAACTATCTAATTCTATTATAAATGTATAATGATTTTCCAAAAGAAGAATGTTTTACGATACAAATCCATATTAGAAAGATTTATCTGTACCGTATTTACGAAGAATAGTTCTTCGTTTGATTAAATTGAATTGGTTATTTTTTTTTGTTAGTTTTCAATTATCTTTAATATATTAATTGAATATTTAACAAAATATTTCTAGACGTGTGATTTACAAATATATCACGATAACGTGTCATATTACTAAAGCATCTTTGAGACAAATATTATAAAAATCACAATTTACTAAAATATTTATAAAAATTATCATTAGATAATATATTATATGTAAATCTTTAATATTTCGATATAAAATATATTGATATAAAATTTAAATACATTATAAAATAAAATATTATAGATTTTAAAAAATTGTCAAACAAAATGTAAAACAAACGTTTAGTTTAATTGAATATTTATCAAATTTACAACTTTTATCCAAGATAGAGACAAATTAAATTCATTTGTATAATCCGATTTTATTGTTTATTTCATTTGCATAATTAATATTAAATTTTTTTTAAAGATTATTTTAAATATAAGATAAATTATGTATAAATCTGATTTATATTTACTAAATAAATAAATAATTATAATGTATGAATATTTTTTCATATAGGGTGTGAATCAAAATATAGTTGGTTTTTTTATACAGTCTCATAGAGTTAGAACTTATTGTTATAACCAAAATATTATTACTTTTATAATTTATTAACTTCATAAATTCATATAAGCTAAGAACATATTTGTAAAAGTATTTGTTGAGTTTTAGATGGACAAAAGAACTTTTGAAACGTGCATACAAGGTTAGAGAGATGGACAATTTTGAATATTTTGTCTCAATCACATAATATGCGAATGCGAAAAATCCAGAATTTCCACGTTGTATGAAAACAAATGGTCTATACATATTTCTGAGCCTTGTTAATGGCTGCGCTTAGCTGCTTATAGATTAAGGGTGAAATCGTCATTTTACAAACATCAATGATTATATGTTTTTTAATTACTAAGAAGGTGAAACAGAAGAAGGGAAAAAAAACATCATCGTCGTCATTTTGTCATCCTCAAGCGCAAGTTCAGACTTATACCAGAACCAAAAAGGAAGACTTTTTTTTCTTCAATCAGTGTAGAGAGTGATGAGCTCATCAAGAAAGCTTCAGGTTTCATCACCAGTTCCCGCCGATATTGATATAGCCAATTCCGTCGAACCTTTACACATCGCCGAGATTGCCAAAGATCTCAATCTCAGCCCACTTCACTACGATCTGTATGGAAAGTATAAAGCAAAGGTATTTTTTTTATTAAATTACTTTCCCTGGAAATGAATGTAGTCATGAATCTTCCTTTTCTGTGTTGTTCTCGTTTTGGGTATTTGGAACTGTAACATGTTTTAGAATTCGACTGAAGAAGGATCCCAGAGAATCTGTTTGTCTATATGATTTTGTTTGTTCAAATAAAACATAAATTGTTTGGTTTTTTTTGAGGTTTGAGAGAAAAGTCATCACTTTTATTACGCTAACTAATTTTCTATAGATTGCTAATGATTTGAATTTTCTTTTAGCTCGAGCAGATGGTTTCGTAAGATCAAAGTTTATGACTGCTGACTGATTTTGGGATTTTTTTTTCTAGCAGTTAGCTCTCCTTTTCTTTTCCATTTTCTGTTACCTTTTTGTTGGTAGACAAAGTTGATGCTTAATTTCCTTAAAATATGAAGATGGTCCTTGACTTTGAATCAGTAGTTTCCCTTGTTGTGATGAAGTTCCTGATTCTGAGGTTCAGTTTTATTATATAATCAACTGATGATCTGTTCAATAGGTTTTGTTGTCTGCATTCGATGAGCTTCAAGATCGAGAAGATGGGTTCTATGTAGTTGTCGGAGGGATTACTCCAACTCCACTTGGAGAAGGCAAATCTACTACCACTGTAGGACTTTGCCAAGCCTTAGGCGCTTACCTTGATAAGAAGGTTTACATCTTTCTCTCATTGCTTTCACTGCTTGCTTTTATAAACTTTATCTCTTTGTATTGCTTCATCAAGTGTTGTTGCTTAGGTTGTTACTTGTCTTCGCCAACCGTCACAAGGGCCGACCTTTGGAATCAAAGGAGGTGCAGCGGGTGGTGGGTATAGTCAGGTGATTCCTATGGACGAGTTCAACCTTCATCTCACTGGAGATATTCACGCGATAACTGCTTCCAACAATCTCTTAGCTGCTGCAATCGACACTCGGATTTTCCATGAGGCATCTCAGTCCGACAAAGCTCTGTTTAATAGGCTGTGCCCTCCAAACAAAGAAGGGAAGCGTAGTTTCAGTGACATTATGTTTAGGCGTTTGGTAAAGCTTGGGATCTCCAAGACCAGTCCTGAAGAGCTTACTCCTGAGGAGATAAAGGCATTTGCTAGGCTTGATATTGATCCTGCTTCAATCACGTGGAGAAGGGTGATGGATGTTAATGACCGATTTTTGAGGAAGATTACTATTGGACAGGGTCCTGAAGAAAAAGGGATGACCAGAGAAACTGGGTTTGACATTTCTGTTGCTAGTGAGATTATGGCTGTTTTGGCTTTGACAACCTCTCTAGGCGATATGAGAGAGAGGCTTGGAAAGATGGTGATTGGTAACAGCAAGGCCGGGGATCCGATAACCGCAGATGATCTTGGTGTTGGAGGAGCCTTGACTGTTCTAATGAAAGACGCCATTAATCCGACACTCATGCAGACACTTGAAGGGACACCTGTCCTAGTTCATGCTGGTCCTTTTGCAAACATAGCTCATGGAAATTCATCGATCGTTGCAGATAAAATTGCTTTGAAGCTGGTGGGACCTGGTGGATTTGTTGTAACAGAAGCGGGCTTTGGTTCTGACATTGGAACAGAGAAGTTCATGAACATTAAGTGTCGTTACAGCGGGCTAACGCCTCAATGTGCGATTGTTGTAGCAACTGTAAGGGCCTTGAAAATGCATGGTGGTGGGCCTGATGTTATTGCTGGGAGGCCTCTTGATCATGCATATGTAAGCGAGAATGTTTCCTTGGTTGAAGCTGGATGTGTGAATCTAGCAAAGCATATTTCAAACACAAAAGCGTATGGTGTGAACGTAGTCGTTGCTGTGAATATGTTCTCAACTGATACCGAAGCAGAACTAAATGCAGTGAGGAAATTTTCTATGGATGCTGGTGCTTTTGATGCTGTGATTTGTTCCCACCATGCTCATGGTGGCAAAGGAGCGGTAATCTTCTCTCTTAAAACCTTAGCACATTGTGGTCTGCAATTTCTTTTGCAATCTCAGCTCATAGAAAGATGAATTGTCTTGTAAATTTTGTAGGTAGATCTTGGTATCGCGGTTGAAAAAGCTTGTCAAAACATTACACAGCCACTTAGGTTTCTTTACCCGTTGGACATTAGCATCAAAGATAAAATTGAGGCCATAGCCAAGTCCTATGGAGCCAGTGGTGTTGAATACTCAGAACAGGTGACTAATTCATTCCTAGACGGTCTTCTTCATTCTTTGTTGCATCGTCTAAACGTTGTTAAAAGAAAACTCCTTCTTCTTCTAGGATTATATATATATGACTGTGATATATGAATGCAGGCCGAGAAACAGATTGAGATGTACACTCAACAAGGCTTCTCGGGTCTTCCCATATGCATGTCGAAAACACAATACTCATTTTCGCACGACGCATCGAAGAAAGGAGCACCATCAGGGTTTGTGTTGCCCATAAGAGATGTACGAGGAAGCATTGGAGCTGGGTTTATATATCCACTGGTTGGTACAATGAGTACAATGCCTGGACTTCCTACAAGACCGTGTTTTTATGAAATTGATATCGACACTGCCACTGGGAAAATTCGTGGTCTTTCTTGATTTCGGTGGATCCACTCAGAAGCTTGAAGCTTCACTCACTCACCCACACTCTCACCATCTTCAGGAACCATCATTTCTCCTTCATCGATATAAATAAACGACAATTGTACTTTGAATTTGAGTGTTTTTCGTTTTAATAAATCTCTGATAAAGTCACTCTTCACATCATGTCATTCGGCTCAAGTCAAAACTCAAGAAATGTTACAAAAACTGCTGATGTTCCAAAACAAAGAATAAAGCAATGAGTGATACAAACAATGTGATTCTTCTGGAAGATCGTTTATGGTGATTGGAACCACTAGATAAGCTTTATATGAGATATCATCAAAGACAGTGGGGAGACTTATGAATCAGAGCACCTTGAAGAAATCATGCACTGGGAGGTTTGTAGAGCTTCTCAACCATCTTCCTATACTCTGCGCAGGGAAACAAAATTAAGATACGAAACTGATATTGGAGGAACTTAGAAGACGAATGTGAATTCATTATAGGCATTTCTTTTTACCTTCTTGGTTGCTCCAGAGCTGAGCTGCTTGAGTGTTCAGTGGTGAGCTAATGTTTGGTTCTGAACAGCGCGACATAACAAACACACATTCAGATATTGGATTAACAAGCCAGAGGACTTGCAGGAAATCAAAGGTTATGCACAAATATTACCTCCTAGAAGGCTCTGAATCGACAATAGTATTGTCCTCACATCATAAGCAGATGACCATTTATCCTGCCCAAAAAGAAACGTGTAAAAGATTAAGTTTGTCACTTTTCCTCTGATTTTGTGTCAGACACAATTGGAAGTTATTTTTACCTGAAGAATGTCCAAGCAGATATTGCCATAGACATCAACATTGGGGTGGAAGCAACATGTATCGAACTTGACCTTTGGAGGTTTGAAAGGATAGTCATTGGAGAAAGAGAGCGAGAGTCTGTACTCAGTTCCTTCGAACACAGTCTCTTTGCTTCCAGTTATTGTCCCTTTCCAGCAGAATATGTTGTCTTCCTCCGGAAAAGCTGATATTCCTGGATCACCGCCCATCTAAAAACATCCCAAGTCAAGGCCATATGAGCATCTTAACTATAAAACTGCTTGAAGATTTGCTTATTTACACAAATAGATAATGATATCTTACCATCAAGCCCATTAATTCAGATTGCAGCCTGCGTATAAGTAAAGAACAGTTGGATTAGGAATCGGGAAGTTTCTTTCAGTGTGATGGAAATCAAAGCAGGATAAAACCTTGGCTAGCATCTTAAAAGCTTAGTTCTCGAAAATACATTCTAACAAACAGTTTGTATGCAAAGATAAAGGAGAGACTCCGACAACGTTTAGCGAAGCCAGAAATACATCGACCACAAGAATCAGATATGGGTTGCAACAGCAACTACTAACAAGCCATACGAAACCATGATACAAAGACAAACGAATCTGAGAAATTAGTTGTAAAAATAGAGGCAAAAAACGAACACGATTTCGTTTATTTTGCGACGAATCAAGTTTATACGTTCCAGCAAGATCGAGAAAAAAATAAAAGATTGAAAAAAAAAACCTTTTGAGAACAGACTGGCTGTCAACAGTCTTAGTCGAAGGAACAGACGCCGGAGAATCAGCCGGAGTATTTCCTTGGTATCCATTAATGGCAGCCATCACGCTTTCAGACCAAAACGAAAACCGATTTCTTTTTCAGGAAATCGAGCAAAGTCAATTAGAATACTTGATTTAAGAGAAGAATCGAGAACACGACTGGTCAAAAGTAGACGAAGGAGAAGGGAGAGGGCAAAACAATGGATGAGACTCTGTCTCTGAGGTTATAAAACGGCGTCTCACAGTAAAGAGAAAACTTTCAATGACACAAAAGGGCAAAATAAGAAAATGAATAAAAGAGAATATTTTTTTTGAACGTTGGAATGGAAAGAAAACAAAGCGCCGCTTGTCCAGGCATTTGAAATCAGCTTATTTTAACGGCTAGTAACTTTTTCTATCCAATTTATTTCAAAAATAATTGAGTTTTGTTGACAATGAACATTGTATTCCTTAAAATGGAATTAACTCCTTTTGGATACATTGTATTCTATTCCTATTATTATATTGAGGAATTAAATTTGTTACAGAATATGGTTAGGTTGCAACCATACCAATGATGAATGATCAAACTGTATTGATATTTTTCTTTATATTAGTAAAATATATACTATTATTATTATAAAACCTCAATCAAATCATACTATTGTAAAATCTCAATCAAATCATTTGGAAAACGGCCAATTCTACCATAGACTTATATGTTTGGGATTATGTATACATAAATTATCACGCTATTCTGATATATATGAACTATCTCTAATTTTGAATTTAATACACAAACTTTAAAATTATGGCTAATTCCACCAAGCAAACGATTTCCGTGTATTTTTCCGTCACACGTTCTGACGTGGATGCCACATCGGATGTCCAAAATTCGTAGTCCAAAACGACGTCGTTTTGGACTCTTTTTAAAAAAAAGTCATATCCCAAAACGACGTCGTTTTAGGCTTATGTATTTTTTTAAACACATAATCCAAAACGACGTCGTTTTGTAATCAATTAATTTGGGAGAAAAAAAACCTGCAAAATTTCGTCTCTATATCGTTGCTCTCTATCGTGGATCTTTAGTGGAGAAAAAAAAACCTGCAAAATTTAGAATTCACTTTAGTGGATCTTTCTCTCTATCGTTGCTCCCTCTCTAAAAAAGCTCAATCGTTGCACCCTCTCTCTACGATTTTGTGTGAAAATAGAGAGTGAGTCGCAATTCGATTTCGTTTACCCCACCACCGCGATTCGATTTCGTCTTCCCCACCACCGCGATTCAATTTCGTCTTCCCCACCACTGCGATTCGATTTCGTCTTCCCCACCACCGCGATTCGATTTCGTCTTCCCCACCACCGCGATTCGATTTCATCTCCCATCAAGAAATTTTCCCAGGAAGTTACCACCAAGATTAAGAACCCTAAAATGTCGACTTCTTCCTCAAATTGGTTTTTTTTTTTAAAACTGTAATCCAAAACGACGTCGTTTTGGGCTACGTTTTAAAAAAATACATAAGCCTAAAACGACGTCGTTTTGGGCTACGTTTTAAAAAAATACATAAGCCTAAAACGACGTCGTTTTGGGCTACGTTTTAAAAAAATACATAAGCCTAAAACAACGTCGTTTTGGGCTATAATTTTTATAAAAAAAAAATCTAAAACGACGTCATTTTGGATTATGTGTTTAAAAAAAATACATAAGCCTAAAACGACGTCGTTTTGGGATATGACTTTTTTTTAAAAAGAGTCCAAAACGACGTCGTTTTGGACTACGAATTTTAGACATCCGATGTGGCATCCACGTCAGAACGTGTGACGGAAAAATACACGGAAACCGTTTGCTTGGTGGAATTAGCCATAATTTTAAAGTTTGTGTATTAAATTCAAAATTAGAGATAGTTCATATATATATCAACATAACATGATAATTTATGTATACATAATCCCAAACATATAAGTCTATGGTGGAATTGGCCGTTTTCCCTCAAATCATTGTTATTATAAAACCTCAATCATACTAAGACTACAAAAATAATCCCTAGTCATATGAATTGAAGCTGTATAGATTTTTATTCATTTTTTTGCCAACAAATTGTATTAATCTGAAGATTCAAAGTTTACAATATGTCTTAAAAAAAAGGACAAGATACAAATAATTTCCAATGAGAAAGTCCTTCAAGCGACTGTGATGCCAATATATCAGCTGCTTTATTGCATAATCTTGGTTGATAGTGAAATTTAATATCATCGAATTTAGATACTCAAGCTTGAATTGTCTGTAGATAGTATTTGAGTCGCAAATTTATACCGTTGAGATTAGTTAAATTATTAAGAGTGAGATTATCTCCCTCGAATAATTTTCTGATATCCCAGAGACCATGTTACTTGTATTGCCCAAATCAGTGCTGTGAATTCTGCTTCGAGTGCAGAATGACGTCCTTCAAATTTCCCCATACCAGCATGGATGAATTCACCATCGCGGTTTTGGATAATCCATCCTAATCCCGAATTATCAGTATCACCATGATGTGCAGCATCATAATTACATTTCACCCAATCTTGGGGAGGAGGTTTCCATTTAGCATGGTTGGCTCTTAAATTGGTGGGAGTATTAATCGACGTTTTCTTAACAACTGTTAACCATTCCAAAACATCATCAAGACATTTTTGTAGGATAACATCATCTGAGCAGTCCTTCTTATTAAACGTTTGTTCGTTACGCGCTTTCCAAATTCGCCAGAGGAGGTAGAAAGGTTGGTATTTCTGTGGCAGCTGAATCTCACATTTTTGGTAACTGGTTAAAAGATATCTAATATTATCATAAATATTATAATTGACGTCACAAATGGTTGTTGTCAGAATCCCCAGTTTTCTCCACAGCATCTGAGATAGAGGGCAGAGGAAGAAAATATGCATCTCCGATTCTTCAAATTCCCCACACTGAATACACAAATTATCCGATATTACCTTACGACGATGAAGATGTAACTTTAAGGGTAAGGCCTTAGATAATAATTTCCATAGGAAATGTTTTATCTTTGGGGCAACATTTATAGACCATATATCTTTTGTCAGATCAAGATGACTTCCCAAATGCGGTTGACTTATTGGATTTGTCGGATACAAATCATTATGCAATTGAGTTGCTAGACGATATCCTGATTTAACTGAATATTCACCATTTGTAGAATACTTCCAAAACCAATCATCTGATTCAGCAATTGGTGGTAAAAATATTTTATGTATTAACTGGTGATCTCCTGTCTCTATTAAATCTTGAATCATCTTCGTGTCCCACTGGTTAGAAGCTGGATTGATTAGAACTTGAAGCTTCAATGTCGGATTTGAATATGGTAACAACCTCGGAGGACGAGGGGGCGAAACAGGTAACCAATTTCCCTCACCAATTGAAATCTGTTCTCCGTTGCCAATTAATCTCTGAAGTCCATGCTTTAATAATTCACGACCATGTAATATAAATTGTCGGCCTAATGAAGGACGACATCCAGCTTTAGCAGATAGAAAATCTCCTCTCGGAAAATAACAACTTTTTAATATTCGGTGAATAAGAGTGTCGGGTCTGCGTAAAATTTTCCAACTAAGATTTCCCAAAAGAGCTTGGTTGAATTTCTGTAAATCCCGAAAACCCAAACCTCCCATCAATTTAGGTTGAGATAATTTCTTCCAAGAAACCATTGCCATTTTATTTTGCCTTTCTGAGGATCCCCACCAGAACCTGGATAGAGATCGTTCAATTGCTGTACAGATGTCCTTGGGTAACTTAAAAACGTTCATTGAGTATACGGGCATAGCAAAGGCTATAGATTTAATTAAAATTTCTTTCCCAACAGGGGAAAGAAATTTTGAATGCCAACCAGAAAGTGAAGTCTTTACTTTTTCAGTAATAAAGTGAAATAACTTTCTCTTATTACTTTTAAATTGTTCTGGCAATCCCAAATATTTTCCTCCACCTCCTATTTTAGTAATGCCCAAAAGCTGCTGAAGCGTTGTTTTAGTATGCTCAAATACTTTTATACCAAAGGTAATTGATGATTTTTCCACATTGACACTTTGACCAGAAGCTCTGCCGTAGTCATTAAAAATATCCCGTAGACAATTAACATTGGAGATATCAGCTTTAATAAAAAATAGAGAATTGTCCGCAAACAGCAGATGTGAAATTGAAGGACCGCCTCTATTAATTCTTAACGTTTGGATTCGTTTAGATTTCTCTGCCTGTAACACCATATTACTGAGCACATCCGAACAAAGAATAAACAGATAGGGGGAGAGAGGATCTCCTTGTCTTAAACCACGGTTTGGTCGAAAATTTCCATATGGACTACCATTGATAATTATCGAAAAGGTGACTAATGATACACACTGCATTATCCAATGAATCCATACTGGAGAGAATCCCTTTTTTATCAGCACTGCCTGAAGAAAACCCCATTCCAGTCTGTCGTAAGCTTTATTCATATCTGTTTTAACAGCCATATAATTCGTAGAACAGACTTTTTTCGCCTTTAAAGCATGAAGAGCTTCATGAGCCAAAAGTACATTATCTGTTATAAATCTGCCTGGAATGAAAGCAGCTTGATTTTCCGATACCAACTTGTGTAGAATTGTCTTCAATCTAAATACCAATATTTTCCAAATAATTTTGTAGACAACATTACAAAGCGAGATAGACCTGAAATCTTTCATAGATGATGGACAATTCCTCTTTGGAATTAAACATATATTTGTATGATTGAACTCCAAATTCATAATACCTGTCCGAAAGAATTTTTCCGTTTCTCGAAAAATATCATCTTTAATAATACTCCAATATTGTTGAAAAAAGATGCATTTAGTCCATCCGGACCTCGTGTATAGATTTTTATTCATATGCATGCTTTATCCAGAATTACCTTAATAATAACAATAGTTTTAGGTATCCAAACTATTTAAGAACGGCCAATTACAATTAAAAAAACTTTGAAAGTTTAAAATTATTATATTTAAGAGTCTAAAAACAAATTTGTCCATAAAGCTATCAAACTAACCTCACAGAACAATGCTGTAGAAAATATGACAGACAGTTTCTATGCAAAAACACGAGAGAGGTTTCACAATAACAAAAAAACAAAAATCATGCGTTGAAGAGTCTTCGTAGAGGTCCATCTTTGCGGTCTTTGGCAGCTTCAGTAAGAGCAATGAACTTCTTAAAGCCAGTGGTTGCAGCTCCTCTTCCAAGAGCTGCTGCTCTGGTTAACACATCCTCGCTGTTTGCTATGAACCCTGCGGCTGTAGCCTGATTAGTGATTGCCAGTGAAGGTGCAGGTGGGGTTGGAACCGGTTGTGGCGTTGCCGCTGTAACCGAGGGCTGTGTGAATCCTGGCCCATGCTTGTTGAAATCATCAAGTATACTCTGCTGATCAGCTTTCTTAAGACCCTGCCTCATCACCAACAACAAACAAAAAACGTTCAGAAAATTAGTTTCCGATTAAAGTCCTAACTGTTACATGTTTGTATATTCACTCCTTCTGAATCACTGTGTTGTGTGTGTATGTAGATTAGCTGCTTTGGCTGCAGACAGGCACCAGTTTTTCTAGCAATTAAGAACATACTAGTATACTACTCTACCCAGGAACTAGTTTCGAGCCAATTGGGTTTTAGAGAATCTAAGTATTAAAATGGATTATGAAAAGACAAAACATCACCTTAAGTTCCAAGATGCGCTGAAACTCCATGGGAGTTCCTTCTGGAAACAGTGCACGGTAAGTGTCTGCCACTGAATCAATTGGGGATAATATGACCTTAAGCAATGCTTCAGCTCTGCTCATTTCACGGCTAACAAATTTGGAATAGCTGGCAGCACTTGAAGTCTGTAATGATAGTATTAAAAGTAATTCGTTTCAGACTTGAAAAGACTTATTGGTATACAAATAATATCGGCTCAATTACGAAAAAAGAATAATCGATGGGTGTTAGGTCTCAGGTATTCTACTTTTGGCCAAAGATGATAACCCAATGATTCATGCTCGGATAACAGTAATAACCAATTTTGAATACAGAGTCACCAGCAGAGGAGCATATGTACATAAATTGGTCATGATGAGCTAACCTGTCTGGCAAGGGAAGGAATTTCTAGAAGAATCGTCTTCATGGCTTGCGTATCTAGTAACATCTGTGAAACCAAAATACAGATTATTTATACTTGAACTCTAAGAAGTGCTTAGAAACATAGCATTAGAGAGGGATCTCATGCAGCTACATTCCAACTCTCAAAGCATGAAAAAGATTTTCCCTAGCATGAATACTTCAACAATACTACTACTGAATTTAAGGAAATAAATTGAATATATAACGAGTCTAAACTGAGTCAATTCAACGGTAACAAGCAGAAAAGCTGAAAGAGAAGGTGATATAACCACACTTAGTTTGGCCATGGATACACCTTATACACTAGGTAAAAAGGTTTCTTCACATGGAACATAGTTTTAGTCAAGTAACTAGTTGACTACTAGAAAAGAACAGAATGGAGAGAATTAAAGCCATGCATATGGAGGATACAGAGCACGCATGCTGACCTGTTGAGCTCCAGTTTCAGATAGTTGCTTGCATCTGAAAATATTAGCATAGAACCGTGGTCCAAGGGATGATGCCAGCTGCACAAAGTTTTACAATTAAAAGTCGTCCTCTATAAAGTTGGTCAAGTCTATACCCTGTTGAACTGTTATTGGCTATATAGCCTTGGGCCATAACAGTTCCATCTTAGTAGAGGGTAATGAAGTATTTTGACAAACGAAGTAGCATAAAAATCTATTTTATATTTTATACGAAAAGTAAGTACCGTAAAATAAATTTAATACGGTGGTCTCCTAAAGCTGTATGAGATAGTATTCATCACATCATAAAGGTACTAAAATTATAGTCTATATTGTTACCTTGTCTAGGAAAAATTGGAAGTAAACCGGTGTTAGAAGGATCCCAAGTACCGGAATGCTGCTGCTGAGAATTGTATTTATTCCATTCACGTACCTACAAGAAGATGCCAGTGCATGATATTACGCTTGGTCATATGCGCATCAAAACAAAATAGAAGCTTTAACCCCTAGTTAAATCTTACCCAGACTGGTCACCCACACTGTCAAGTGTCCCCCATGGAACACGAGTCATGGCTGCCATTTCTGTGTCAAATTTCGTTTCAATTCCAAGGACCAGCGTCACCAAGGACTTTGTTATGACGGCAGAAAATTCATCCTGGACAGCGACACAGCTTAAGAAGAATCCAATATGTAACATAGGGAAAATATAACTCCTTCATGTAATCAGTACCTGGACCTCCGACATGTCTACACCGTCGGCATAATGTGGGTCAATAATTTCTGAGACTTTTTCTGCCAATTCACCAGACTGCGATACAAATAGCAAATAATCCTTGTGAAGGGCCAAATTGTTGTTCAGTTAATCAAAAGTTTTAGACTACTGACATTGGCATACATCTTGTATCCCGGATCAACATATCGGTTTGCATTACATTTTTTATATAGAAGCAGAAATTTTTTTTTTGAAAATGCACCAAATGAGTTGCACAGGAACATAAGGAAAGTTGCAAACAAATCCTTCACAACTACGCTTGAATTAATAAAACCGAGAAACTTGGAGGTGTAAGATCTACAGTTCATTGCTTCAAATGCAATGGAATAACAGACCCATGAAAGTTTCTTGGAACTTAATGTGAACTTTATGACTGACTTAAAATCAGAATAAAACCATATGATACAATCCCAATTAACCCGTCGCAACAGGCTACAAAAAGGTATCACGTATCTGCTGCTAAAGGTTTTAAAAGTGGAACAAGACAAGAAAACAGAATAGTAGACAAAAACAAGCTTACTGTTTTGTGGCAATACTCAGCAGAATTAACTATGTAACATATCACCCTTTCATCTCTGTCCGAGACCTGCATAGAAGATATTCAAAAGGTAAAATACGTCGAAAAGCAGATATGGGAAACAGGAAGAAGGCAAATGTAATCAGCACTTTTATCTGTCCGTCCATGCCTGTGGCTGTGGCAACGATACCAGTGCCTCCTTTCGGGAGCTTAAGAAATAGCTTTGTAGCATACGCCTTCAGAACTCGTTGAAAGACCTGTAAAGAGGAGACCCTCAAAAGAATGAACTCAAAATCTCCATCCATCTGATATGGGACCATGAACTACATCATTTTAATTTGGTCTGCAACTGTTATTAAAGAGCCAGAGTGTATACGCACTCCCTTGTAGAAACCTAGGCGGCTTGAAAAGCTGATTCAACTAACAAGGTTTCTCGAAATAAAAATGCTGATACTCCACAAAAAAAACTGGTTCTTAGACAAGACATTGCTCAAATTCACAGTACAATATGATATTTAGAGAAGGCCTATTTTGAGCTATCAGCTATGAAACATGTACCTTGAACAAATTGAATAGAGTCTGGTTCTTACTGAGAATACTGCACCGTTTCAAGCTCTTCTTTATATTGGAAAACAGCTGCAAACAAGACAACTACTTACTAAAACTAAATTTGAACGGCTACTGGAGATTAGATATAATGGGACCGATACTGTTTATACAAGAACGTTATCAACTTCTCACTAGCTAATTTATTGATATCAATTTATTTCATCCCGAATATCTGATCTCACACAAAACTTCCTACTACAACAAACATCCCCTGGACATGGTCAGTTATTTCTATCCAGCATGTTTTAAGCAGAGAGCTCCTTTACACATCTATATAAAGAATCCAACTACCCATACCAATTATAGTGCAAGTCGTGAATCAACTAATACACTGAATAAAGATGTAAATCTCTGTGAAAGTTAACACTCTCAGATAACCCTTAAAGAGGCTTGCCTAGGTACTGACCTGTGCGCTGCTAGACAAAACATTATTTTGACTTCCATCCTCAATATCCCATGTTTCCTCCTGATAGCAAGGAATGAAAAGTAGGAAAACTTGAGAAAGCTTGTAACAAAACAATTTCATTACACAAAAAATTAAATTACCTGAACAACTTTCTCCAGGTGTTCCATAAGTGTCTTCTCTTCCAACTCAATATATGGGGTTAAATGAGGCTCAAAGCAAGAAGAGATGATTCCACGGAAATTGAACTGCCAGGTCGAGTAACTTGTGAGTAAAGAAATCCTTCAAATGATAGAATGGCTCAAGTGGATTACATGTCATTCAGTTTTCCAGGTATGGAAGCTCAAATGGATGATGACAGTCTTTAACAATGCAATATTTTGCATATGATTAAAATTAAGCTAATTTTCCTTGCTGTCATAGGAATTCTATAACTACAATAGAAATGACCACAGCCATAATCAAGAAGGGAGGTAACTAGAAGTAGGGAATTTACCCCAGCTCCAGGAACAGATAAATCTTTGTTTCCAGTCTTTTCCTGCTGAAGCAGAGGTAGAACACTATCAGAACTTTAGGTAATAATGAAAAATCCGTAGTGTTTTCCATAATACATACTAAGAACATAGAACATATATTTACCCCAGATTCTTGAGTAGCAGCAAATTTCTTTTCATACTTCTTCCGAATTTTGGATACATTTTGACTATTATTCTCCCATGTACCAATTTCTTCGATGTCATCTCCAATATCCCTAGAAGGAACATCACCACCAAATTTCTTTTCAAGTTCTTCTTCAAACTCTACTGTCCTTTGTAGTGCCTAATAATTCAATGACATAAACTTTAATACAGGCCTGAAACATTCCACAAAATATCACAAGTATTCATAAAAGAGAAAAGGAGGACAGGAGAATGTAATCATTCCTTCTAAGGTGACACAACGCTCCTATAGAAATAAATCCATCTGATATATATATATATATATATATATATATATATATATAATGAAATGTTTATGTTAGGATAAGCATGTGTATGCTACGAACAATCAGAGAGAGCATCCCTGACCAGAAGCAATGTCGCTACTTCTGGTTTCTCTTTCATGTTGACCAGAATAGATTCTACTTGCTTCCTGAAAAAATGATGGGAAAACAGGACGTCTAAGAAAGCTGCACATTGTTGTTAAAGTAAGATTAAAAGTTACTACTGGGACTTAGTTTTTAACAGCAAAGCTACAAACCAGCAATAGCTACAAACCAAAAAGGTATCCTCTATATTTTGAAGCAGAAGTTGGAGAGAAACTTACAAAATAAATCTGTGAACAAAACAATTGTGATATTTTCAATGCTTATCTAAAAAGAATACAGTAGATATTACAGCATTATTATGATTTCCAAGATTATTAACCAACCATTCCCGAGAACTTTTAAGGTACAAATCAAAATTTTCTTCTTTATCGGCGCAAAGTAGGGTGTACTACCCAATTGCGCATGTCCTAACAATAAAAAATTGTTAGGACATGGGTGTACAGCGCAGGTCACATATCTAGGTTAGAAAAGTAGGGATGTTATGTCCTAAATATTTTTCAGTAAAGAATATAAGAGAAATATATGATGAACTACAATAATCAAGGGGAGGAAAGATAAATGTTCCTAAACAATTCAAGAGGCAATACCTTGTTTTCTTGCAGAACTGGATGCATAGTCTGTAAGGCACGTGCCAAGAAGCAGGAAATATCTTCCATATTTCTTCATTCGTACGTATTCGACGCTTTATCCAAGCATATCTCCTCTCTGTTTTATCCAACTTCGCCAATTCTGCAAACAATTAGCCTCTAAGAATTTAAATTCACGACAACATAAAAATGCAGTTTTAGCGCCAGTTATACTTAGGTCATTAAGCCCAACATACCAGCTCCTTCGAAAATTTGTTCATATGAGGTTAGTTCCCGGCTGCAAAAATTGTTTACCAACTCTTCCCTCACAGATGGCTCCAGAGCATCAACAACCAAACAAGAATCAGATAACTGCTGTAGCAAATTTGTTTCCTCTGTCTCTTTCCCAGTACCTAAACTGAGATCACAACAGTAGATTTTTTTGGATAAAGTAGCTTTAAGGCCTCTAACAAATTAAGGTGGGATGTGGAGAGGGGGCAAAAATATAAACATCTTAGTTGCGGTTTAGTACCAAAAAGAGCAGCAAATAACCTAAATCACTATGTTGGTACTATTCTAACAAAGAGGCATGCCAGCAATCAAGCATGAAACCTCATTTACGATCCCAAAGATTCAGACTTCATCACATACACTTAAAGTCTACAAAAAAAACTATTTCCAGCTGTAATCCTCTTGAGATTGAAAATCAAGAATAGAGAAAGAGAAGCAAGATCAACCACTAATATTACACTGGATCTCTTTCCCGCCACTTCTTTGGACTTAATTTAGTATTTCAAATATGGCAGAATCACTAAAGGCGTTACCTGGAAAAGTCAGAAAACACATGGGACTTAAGGATTTGTTTTATATTATGAAGCTTTTCCCTAAGCTCTGTGATTTTAGGAACATCCCTGTATGCTTCGAAGTGATTACATAATTGGTTTACGGCCTGAAATAATTATATAATCAGAACTTTAAGAATATAATTGGAAAACCAGAAGAGACATCTTCTTGGAAATTCAGTTAGGCAGATTAGAAATGATAAAGACCTGCCTTGGGCTCCCATGGTGAACATAAAGCTAAAGCAGGTGAACTAAAAGTTTTAGTCTAAACCAACCTAACAGTAGCAAGAAACGCAAAAGATTGTTAAATTAGAAAAAGGTACCTCCAGCTGCGCAGCTGCCTCCTTGTATTGTCGTTTTGATGCCATCACCTGAAGCTGTTCAACAGCAGAGACTGCCATAGAGAGGTAGCGAATTTCATTTCTGAGCTTATGAATAATGTACTTGGTCAACTTAAAACTACGTCATATATATGTTTAACATATAAGGATTAAAACAGATCCACAAATACGTTAACCAGCAACACACTTGTTTGATGTTCCCTACCTTAGAGCCCCTATTATGTAGGTCTTCACTACACTTGGGCTATCATTGTGATTTCAGGATAGCATGGCCGGATATGGTGAAAACAATGAGATAATAAAACAGAGCAAATTATTGCTAACTGACCTAACATTGTGAGGCGATGAAGGGCAGTGATCGTCGTGGTTATGTTCTTCTTTGCAAAATCCAACTTCTTAATGTCACGACATATTTCTTGGACCATTGCTTCACTTTGCTCAGCTTTGGATTTTATCTCTTGAATTTTATATGAGAGTTCCTGTGTTAATGATAAAACAATATCAAATTCCATTACGATTGAATTAAAAGGGAACTGATAGGAGAAAGAAAAAGGAATGATCAACTGACAGTACGCATGCAATACATATCAGCCTATGAGAAACTAACCTCCACAGCACGTGTAGCATCAGCAAGATCTTCTTTAGCTTTAGTTCCCGAGTTACTCTGGAGTATCATTGCCAGCCCAAGAATAAGATTCAGAAGCATAGATTATCTTTTCAACATACAAGCAAGATCAATGCTTTAGGCATAAAATACAATTCTTCACTCAAAGTACACATCCACAAGAAATCCAGAACGAGTGACTCACAAATGTTCCATGCAACTTTACGTACAAAGAACAAAAGAAATGAGGAGTTACAAACTTAGTGAAGTCAAAACATATCTAAAGCCTCAAGAGTAAGTTTCACATAAATTGATGTAAGCGACCAATAAAAAAACAAAAATTCACCTGTTGACGAACAGCAGAGAGTATGCTAGCATCAACCCGCCGAATCTCACCATGAATCTTTTGCATAAGCGGCTCGACGCCAGATAGCGATGCTTCTGTAAAGGAGAAAAATAAACATTTGAAGTTCATGGTAAAGCAGCCACATATGCAGAAACTATCAGTACCAGTTAATCAACAGCTGAACTACAGGTCTTGATTACAGAAGCAAGCAAACAAAAAAATCAACAGTTCATAATAGTTCGGATACACTATGAACAACTCTAAAACATAATCGATTTACAAAGAGTAGGACTGCTCTGCTACAGTTTGACGAAGAAATAATCACCTGTTGGAAACATCTGGTTAATATACTCTAAAGCACTCGACTTATCCATGGCTTATGATGAAACCAAATCACTCGAAATGGAGGATCTGCAAAACAAAGATCATGGACAGTTTTTAGTGTGAATGAGCATAAAGCCCCAGAAACTAGGGTCAGCGATCAAGTGGACGCAACCATTAGATCCCGAGTCCCAAGTAATTTAGGTGAAAAAAACTCTACAATAAATCCGGAACAATTAGAATAATCAATGGCCAAAGAGCGAAACTCGAAGAAGCTTACGGAATTGAAAGGAGAGAGAACACGATGAAGAGAAGATCGAGGATTAACAGAATACGGCGGCGATAATTCCGGTGACTGAGATCGGATCGATCCTTCGTGTACCGAGATATGCTTCAAAAGTACTCAAAACACAGATAGAAAATAGATGTCTCTCCCTCCTCCATCGTTTGTTACAATACCGTATTCATCCGAACCGCGATCTGTAAACATGAACCGAACCGGTTTAGAAATACCAATACATATTTTGACTTGTGGTTTGTTTTGGTTTTGTTTCGTCTACAACGGTGAGAGACTGAGAGTTTTTCACTTTTTCTCTTCATCCTCTTCATTTCGTGCCTTTAAGATCTCTCTTTCAGATTCTACTTGCGAACTTACATAAACCTGGTGAGCAAAATCGGATTTGGGAAAATATCGAAGAATTTGGTACTCGATAATCTCCACATTGTTTAGAAAAGCAAAAGAGGGGATTTAGAGTCAGTCAGAGAGAAAATGGCTTCGTCTGCTCAATCTAGAATCTCGACTCTCCAGAATCATCTTTCTCCACTGGAAGCAAACAAGAAGGTTTTCTGTATAAAAAAGATCTACCTTTTCTTAAATTTCGTTAATTTCTCCAGTTATTCTTTCTTGTTCCAACGTTTTTCCAAGGCTCTTTCTAATCTTAATATTATTTCTTTTTACAAGAAGCTCATGAGTCTTGTGAAGATATCCCCGCAAGTATCTGAAGCATTATCCAATGGACGCGCTGTGGTCGCTCTTGAGTCAACCATAATCTCCCATGGTTTGTTTTCTCACCCGATTGCTAAGTTATTTGCTTGTTTCTGTGAAGTTTAGTTGAAATTGTTTTGCAAATCTTAAGCCTATGTTCTTGGATATTGGTTCTGATTTCAACTGTTTATCCTTAACTGTGCATTTCTTTAGGCATGCCTTACCCTCAAAATCTGCAAACCGCTAAAGAGGTGGAGTCAATTGTGAGAGAAAATGGAGCAATCCCTGCGACGATAGCTATCTTGAACGGAGTACCTTGCATAGGTGAGTTAATTTTGGTGAATAATACGTTTCACAACATATCCTGATTCCAGAAAACCAACTTGGTTTCAAGATCTTAGATTGCGGTTATATATCTCTTTTTGCTAACAGTAGACGTCTTGTAGGTGTTTTTCCTTCTCCTTATAGATGCTAATATGTAGTAAACAGGTCTGAACGAGGACGAATTAGAACGTCTTGCATCTCTGGGAAAAAGTGTTCAAAAGACAGCAGGCAGAGACATAGCACACGTTGTGAGTCCCTTTTTGTGGCTTTCTACTTATTGCACCATCATTATGTTCATCAGCACAACGATAAACCTAACACTTTTTAAAATTTCCTTAGATACTGGAGTCACGTAGAGAAAATATTCATTAGTTAAAACTTAAAAAAATCAAATTGTATAAATTTAATCAGCCAACCTTACTCTAAACTAGCTTTTATATGTGGCTGGACATTTTATTTACTAGCACCTTTATCAGTCATTGCATGGACTGTTTTGTTCTTCCATATATTGCCTAACTGTTTTTCCGTCAGGTGGCTACGAGAGGAAATGGTGCAACTACAGTCTCTGCAACGTTGTTTTTTGCTTCAATGGTAATTTTCTTTGTTCCTAGGAGGATATTTCTTTAATAGTATCAGTGCCACTCATTGCATTTCATAGTATTTTTGGTTGTTGTAGGTTGGCATCCAAGTTTTTGTGACCGGCGGGATAGGAGGTGTGCATAGACATGCCAATCATTGTAAGTTCCATATTCGTTTTGTTCTTTAATTTCAACCTTTCTAGTTGCATGGTTGGCAACTTGTTTTAGATGGTGGTGTTGAATACTTTGAAGCCAATATGTGCTCTGCATGCGCCGCTATTTTGTGTTTGTGTTGCAGCTATGGACATATCATCTGATCTTACTGCTCTTGGAAGGACTCCTATAGCAGTGATATCAGCTGGCGTTAAATCAATACTTGATATTCCAAAGACTCTTGAATATTTGGTATATCATCCGCTGTCATATTTAATTGGGAACAGTTAAGAGTTCAGTTTTCATAAGAGCTATTTGTTAACAATTTAGGAAACTCAAGAAGTGTATGTTGCTGCATACCAGAGCGATGAGTTTCCTGCATTTTTCACAGAAAAAAGTGGCTGTAAGGTGCAAAATTGTCTGTTAACAGTAAACTCAACCACTTGCTTCTGCTTGGATATTTGGTGATGTGGATTGTTTGACTTCTTTAGGCACCATCTCGTGTAGATAGCCCTGAAGACTGTGCTCGAGTAATCGGCAAGTGTTGACTCTCTCAAAATTTCGTTTTAAAAAAGGTTTTATGATCCCTTACCACCTTGAGAAATCCGGTTTGGCAGATGCAACCATGAAGCTAAATCGTCAGGCAGGAATTCTATTTGCTGTGCCAATTCCGAAACAGCATTCAGCCGCCGGAAATCTTATCGAATCAGCAACACAGCAGGCTCTTACAGAAGCAAGGTCATAAGAAGAAGCTACTTTCATACGTGCCTGCATCAGTATTCTTCAAGAGCTTGGAGTCTTTTTTTCTTATTTTATCATCTAAATGTGAATTTGGTTTTGGCCAGGGAACAAAACGTGACTGGTAATGCAGAAACTCCATTCTTACTTGCACGGGTAAACGAGCTAACTGGAGGCACGTCACTTGCAGCAAGTATCCTTTTTCTAGATGTTCCCTTAATCTTTAAGATTCCACCACAATCATTTGATGTCTAATCACTTTAAGAAGTTCTGAAATGAATATATGTATCCAAATTCCAAACCCATACAATGGCTTAAAATCAGCGCTGTAAATCTTTGAGTTCCTTGACACGGTTTCAGACATTGCGCTTGTGAAAAACAATGCCCTTATAGGTTCTCAGATTGCAGTAGCCCTTTCTAAGCTGATGTGATCTTCCTTTACCAAAGGCAGCTCGAGTTCAGGATCAGGTTCGGGATTCAGGACAGATCAAACATGTTTTGGATTTGTAGCGTTTTATGTTGCTTAACAAAGATTATCTTTAGCCCAATAAACTCTTCAACATATGTTCACGTTACATATATATGAAATTTTTTGTAACATCTGGAAACTATTAGTGGTCTAACGTCCCCTGAAGATTACATTATTGAACTATTAATCCTACATCACAAATGATTTCAAGCAATAAACGTTGATGACACAACTCATTAACCATCCTGAGATTCTTATAAAATTGAGAGGCGATATGGAATCTGTTGTCAGAAAGACGAGGTTGATTCCAGAACCAGAAACAAAATGTGGTGAAGGAAGGGCTTAGACTACACCAGAATTTGCCAATCTTGGTGAAGAATGCGACAGAAAGATGCAAGATTGGAGGGTTTTACACAGTAGATCACAACGATGATCATTAACTCTTATACAATGATGAATGACCAGGATTCATGGAATATACAGATGAATTTCAGCCCGAGAGGTTCATGGAATCTCCTTCACAAGGGAAAGGAATGAGAGAGAACAGTAGAGTAGCAAATTTTAACTCATTCCTTTCGGGAGCGGATGAAGAGGATGTCCTGGATCAAAGATGGGTCATTTTCGTCACTTACGTATTTTGACTGGAGAAGAAATGAAGATGAGGTTAAAATGTAAGAGACTGGAGAAATTACCCTGAGGATGGCTCATCCACTTAAATGCACTCCTGTTGCTCGAATCGACCTGTTGCTCGAATCGACCTGTTAGCTAGCGTTGAATCTGCAAATCCTTTAGTTAATGATTGAGTTTAATGTCCTGTTGAAGTTGCAGACATATGTCTAAAACTGGTATTCGAACTTGCTGGCTTTGTAATGTTTCATAACAGACTTGTTACCTTTATGCCTGAGGCATCTGTTATATGCGAAGGGGCGAGATCGTGAAACTTGGTAATAAATTGGATAAGTTGCAGATATTAAGAAAAGCTATAGGCATCAAAGGAAGATAGTTTACATTTTAGATAGTCTACTTTGAACTTATTACACTTTCACTACTTGCTACTTCTGATGCCAAACTTGTGATGATTATAGAGCTTCAGAAGAAGGCTCTACTCCCATAGAAAACGCGGGAGCTCGCACTCTTTGGCGTCTGCTGGGAGGAGCTTGAATTCTCTGATTGGGTCGGGCTATCCATGTCCAAAGGGAGCTTCATCTTAGCTAGTGATTCAGTAAATTGCTGCAAGCTTTTTGTATACATGTCAACAATATCTTGCTGCACTACCTTCTGCTCTGGTTCAATGTTCACTTTCAGAATCGGTTCCACAACCGCTTCACCATCTGTCTTATGGGTCTTATTCAAATCGCCATTCTTGATGATATTTGTTGGCTTCTTTGGTTCTCGGTCTGAACCTGAGTTGTTTTCTTCGCTTAATAGCTTTGAATCATTATGAGTGTCTGCTGGCTTCTTTACTTCCTGGTCTGAACCTGAGTTGTTTCCTTCGCTTAATAGTTTTGAACCATCATGAGTACGAGTGCCCGTGGAACTAACTGCAATTGATGGAGACGAGATTCCCATTTTCAAGACAGTACTCGTTGGAGCTGCTTCTTCAAAAGTGTCAACAGCTACAGACTGGACACTGTCCGTTTCCACAAAGCCGGTTGCAGAGCTTACAAATTCATCAGTGGCAAAGTACTTAGACACCATTTGATTGTTTTCACATACAATCTTTGGATCCAAAAACTCACTCTCATCAAACTCGATAAGAGGCAACTCGGTCTCTTCCACTGTTGGAATCATGGGAATGTGCATCACCTCAGGCGAATCTCCTGAATACGATAGAGACAACTCCACAAAACCTGCAGGAGAATGAAACAAATCGGTTGACGAAAGAGAGAACTCTTTCTCTAATTTCCCATTCCTCACAATCACTTCAGACAGAGGTACAAGAGTGAATCCAAGTAACTGATCCTCAAGATAATTCTTCACGCGGCTCATCATATATATCTCACATTTAAGTGAACAATCCAGATTCTTCACACCAAACTGAAGGGTATCATCGAATACAGGGTTTTTGCCTCCACCATTGATGATCTTTGTGGACAACGAGTTCTGGGGATCGCTAGTGAGACAAAGCTTAGCATACACATCTTGCTTATGATAGATACAGATGTTGTGGATGTCCCTAGCTTGGTGAACAAAAACCTCAAGCACACCAATAAAACTGTCTGAATCAGACGACATGACAGGTTTTTTTGCTCTGGTTTCACGAGTGTCATTGAAATGGATACCATTGAAGTTTGATGCCACAGATTGTGGGGACTCCATAACAGGATCTGCAAACAATAAAGGAAACAGCTCAGTTGGAATTATACATAAAAAAAAACAAAAAAACCTCTGGACTTTGGTTTATATTCTTTAGATAACTAACAAATAGACACTAACTCAAACTCAGTTGTATAACAAGAAACAAAGATTACAGAGACAGAAGAGAATCTAACTCAAATCTGTGGCTAATCATAGAACCTTAAGACAAACAAATAACAATATTTAGAATTACATTGCTACCTGATCCCTAAGACAAAAACTACAAACTTGATTCTGATCAAAGAGTGCTTACTCCACTAAGTTACTAAAACAATTAACGCAGGCGCATCCCTTAAAAACAGCAAAGAGAAAGGGCATAAACGGATTCCAAGAAAGCAATCAACTTTCTCGAGGAACAAAAAAAAACCATAATCCAAGAGACGAGAACGAATGTTCCGGAATTAAGGATAAAGTTATAACAAGACGAAACTTTTATTTCAATAAAGACGAAACTAAGGCTCAGGTTTTAACCTTTATCTTGCTGGAAGAAAGGTCAAAAAGAAGAAAGCTTTCTCTGTTTTCCTTCTTGAAAAATGCGCTGAGATTATCTCGAGCTTTACGAGAAGGCCAAGAAGAAGAAGGAAGTAATCGAAAGTTGAGGAGGAAAAGAAATAATTGTTGTGTTATTTTTAATAATATTCATCGAAAAAAGAGTGTGAAATAGACTTTTCTAGGTAGGCACAATCCACGGATTATAGACGCCTCTCTGTCTTCAGATTTTTTACTCTTTTTTGTTTGTATTCAATTTCTACACCATAACGGCTTGAAAGGTTCTAGCGAAACTTACCTTTCAAAAAAATCTTTAAATTTCGTTTACTTTTCATTAGAAGGAACTTTATGGACCACAAATTTGATTGCTTTCCTTTGGTTTGATTTGATTTTTTAATCATAAATTTGATTGGTATGGCTCGTTAACCGGTTTTCACACTTGTATCTAGAGGTTTTCAATTGCTTAAACAAGTCGAATATAAAGCTCAACTTCCAACTGGGTGTAGTGCAGGTGGATGCCAACAACATAATGGTTTTGAGTAGTAGACAACAGATACATAGAGTAGCGATTAAACATAAAATTATTGAAATAAACAGTTTGGTTTAGGATTTCGTAGAACCGTATGACAATTCATAGAATTCAGCTAAGTATGTCAAAGCTTCAAAGTTGTTGTTGCATACCTTCCACAATGCAGAAACTTCTCCTTTAGAAACAGTTCCCAAGTTTTCACAACTCTCAATGAATTCAAATAGCTTTGAATAGAAAGAATCATAATTCATCACAATGAATGGAACTGGCAATGAGGATCCAATCCTTTTAAGCTGAATCAATGTCAAAATCTCAAACATCTCATCGAGCGTACCAATACCACCTGGCAATGCAATTACTGCAGTTTTATCAAAAGTATTGTTTCTAATCACTGCATCCACCAATCCATGTTTTCTCGCTGAAAAGAACCTAAAATATTTAACTCCAGATTTCAGGGAGCATTCACTTTTGTGCAATCTGAGTAAGCAGTGGTGTGTGGCTACGTTTACCTGCAAGTATGGTAATTTTGAGGAGGGAGATAACGATGAAACTTCGATGCGGTCCATTCACCACCAGCTTCTTTTTCTATTTTGATGCCACCGACCGGTTTCTCAGCTTCCAAAGCACCTTTAGTCACAGCATCCATAAGTCCTGGTCCAGCTCCAGACCATGTAGTACAGTCCAACAGAGTTGCTGCCTGATCAATCACACAACACTTGAGGAATCTTTATTGTAAAATGATACACTAAGTTCCCTTGTGGATTTTACAGCTCTTACTGACTTCTCTGCTCAACTCTTGTGCTTGCAGGTAATGTGAATGGTTTGGTGGGATTCTTGCAGAGCCTAAGTACACGATCCCTCTCCCAAGTCTATGTATGAGATCGAAGCAAATCTCTAGCTCTTTCATAACCTAAGGAATAAGGTAACGAATAACAAATCACATAGCCTATATAGGAATGGTCTTTCAAGGAGAAACTATCAGAATTTTAACATCTACAATCTACACAGAAGATTGGACATAGAATGGGATTTACTTTAACAGTAACTATCAGAATTAAGCTTGTTTTCCCATGGAGCTTTTCTAAAACCTTTCAACAGGTTATTTACCGATCTCTTCGTTTCTCATTCTCTAAGGAGATAAACAATCTGCAAAGGGCAATATAATTGAAAAAAGTTTCACTCTTTCCCCTATGATGTAACCTTTTCATGACATTCTATTGTAAGACTAGAAATCAAAACAATTTAATGGACACATTGAAATTCCAGCAATCTCTGACAAATTCAAAGCTGAGATTTTAGTTTTTACCTCAAATGGGCTACTTCTCTCAACAAAATCCTCAGACACAGACCTCCACTTCAGAGCTCGAGCTGAACATACCCTAACTGGGTGAACAAACCTCATATTCAGGCAAATTGGATCTCTTTCTGTTAAAGAGGTAACGAGTTTCGGTGTTCGTGACGGAGACATCTCTGGGGATGATAATCGGAAACTCCATGAGGAACCCAACATCGAAAACCCCATTTTCTGATGACGATTCTCCGTTCCTTGAGAGAAGAAATTGAGGAACGAAACAAACTCGGGGTCGCTCAAAATATCAAATTAAGATCTTTACAGATTAAAGTTTCAACTTTTATCTGGGAATTTCGTTTCTTTTCACCAGAAGCTCGTCGTGAGTCATGCCCACACTCCAAAGCTTAAGGTTGTTGATATAAAAAAACTGTTATTAACTAATAGAAACGTTACAAGTGATGCTTCTTGAAACTCTCATTGGCATTTACAGGGAGTTTTGCTTTTCTCGACCACTAATTCATTTAGTAGAATATCTTGGGCAGGTAGAAATCAGATGTGTTTGATCAAGGGGTAGCTTGGTCATTTCCTACTAAGACCAAGAGACAAAGACAAAACCACAAGCAAATATGGACAAACTGATCCCCACATGGAACATGCAAACACCACCTAACCCAACTTATCTCAATCAACACATTCCGTAAACCATAGATATATAGAGGTGTACTGAGCAGAGCAAAGGAGCATAAGAACATCTAAATCTAAAGATGGAACCTTTCTTTTTGAAGAAACAAAACTCAAAACAAATTCTTCCTTTAGCTCTCTTTCTTGAGGAAATGGTGTCAAAGTTTCGTGCTTTTATGTATTCAATCTTTGCATTTGGTCATATGATTCCATATCTTCCCAAGAAAGCTAGTAAACACCTAGAACCTCTCAATCCTCTTACTTTTTCCCATGTCGATGGTCTCCTTGTTAATCTCGGATCTCCCAAATGGCTTTGATCTCTTACGTGAGCAAATCGAAGCAAAAGTTCGTGCTTTGAAACCAGACCTAATCTTTTTCAATTTTGTTCATTGGGTTCAAGAAATGGCAAAAAGAGTTTGGAGTCAACAGTGTGAGTTAGCTACTCAAAAGTTGTGTTACGTGGACACGACGCTAAACCTCTATTTTCTCTTCATGAATTCCCACGAACCGCTACTCGATTGGATCTCCACAAGTCTTAAGAACTGGAACATCGTTTGCATAAGGACACATGCGCAGAAATATGAGCGTAAACATTGCAGTTTTATCAAGATAATTAGTCAGAGAAAATTCTCTTATCCGGTCCAATGTTCCTTGAGCCGCAAGAAAAGAATGTCAAGCCACTAGAAGACCGATGGAACCAATGGTTGAATTGGATATGAAAACAAAAATATATTAGAACAACCCCAAGACAGCAGTTAGTGACTTCCAAAGTCTTAACTTTTTCAAACCCATTTGTAAAATTCTCAAAATCATCAATGGTATGATCAATTTTTTCTTTTGTGTTCATGACAAAAAGACCAAACTGAACATTGGTTCACCTATAGGCTCACCACCCACAAGAATAAACCAGAATCAAAACCATTCAAAACCATTCCAAACCTCTAACAGCTCACCACCTTGGCTTAGAATCATCAAGTGATGTTTGGCATCGGTTGAACCGACTTTGTATTTAAAAAAACCGCAAACGTAAAAAAAATCCCTTTTATACTATTTTAAAAACTATCATAATATTTGAATCGAAAATTTTGATGAAATAGCTTATTTTCATTTGCTATTGTGTTAAAAATACTTTTAAAATAACGGACAATTTTTTTATACTAATATTGAGGGTCGCAAACATAGACTTGTTTTGCTTGTGCTCAATTTCGGCCCTCGTCGTGACATAACATCCCCAAATGAATTTGGTCTTGGAAAACATTCGAGAACTCGGCTAAGATCTATATACATTGTTGGTGTTCATGTGCAAATCTTTCACTTAACTCCATTGCATTCCCCAGCTAATACTTTCACATCGTCTTTCTCCACTTTTGATATATCTTTTCTCTATCTCTTGATAATTTGGTTTCATTCTTCAAAAAATTTGCAAACAAAGACTTAATCTGCTATTCTATTTAGTGCTAATTGATTTTGAGATGAAAATCCATTAGTTGTCTTTACATCGAAAAAACTTACAGTTTGTGTTTAAAGGAGAGATTGATCCAAACTTGCCAAGTCTTTGTTTTTAGTAATGCCATTACCATTAGAACAATGCCTTTTCCAGGAGTCATCCATTGTAATCCACTTTCTCTTATTACTCATTTATATTCTTCACAAATTTCATGCAAAATTTTCTTCCTATGTATATATACAAATACAAGAATTGGTCGTGACGGTTCTTGTGAAATCAAGATGAAAAGAGACCAATACCTCTAACATGTAAGTAAGTGTCTCAAATCCTGTTTTGGAAGAAGAAAATTATTTAAGTATCAATCCTATAGAGGTTAATTAATATATAATTTTCCAATTTGAAAAATTAGAAAGTCTGAAATCATGTATTATTTTTTTTCATGAATATATAATTTTCCAATTTGAAAAATTGGAAAGTCTGAAATTATGTATTATTTCTTTTCTAACTAGATTTATAGAAAAATAATACTAAACTAAATTTATACAAAAATTAACCATAAGTATAAATACACAGCGTAAATAAAATTTAATAGATCACAATAATATATACTAATACCTTTTTCTCTCGAGTTGCATCATAAAAATCTCGAATACCCAAATCACATCAAACAAATGTTTCAAACTAATCATAAATTTAGGACATCTTTCCAAATAACGTACTATCCTTATTACAAATTTTATAGGAATTCTGGATTTTGATGTAGCCATTCATTGATCTTCTCTTGGCTCATACACTAATCAAATCATTAATCGATTTGTTTGATCCGATATCTTTTTCATCGCTGGAAAAAAAAAATTAGAACATAAATTTTGTTATTTCTGTAGAACACAAGAATTACATAAACACACTATCTGAACATTTTGTTTTGCTACAGACAGGCCTATGAAAAAATGTCGTGTGTCGATGCTTAAATAGGTGTAATTAATGTAAGTTTTTTTATTTTATGATCTTGTATAATCGATCACAATTTCATCTTTTTATTTTAACTTTTGATCTTTTTTCTTATATTTTTATGTTTTATTTTCTTACAAAATACAATACATAAAAAGTTTATAGTGAGTTTTCATCACATCCTTGATCCGCACATTATTAAGAAGTTTTATATTGATTTTTTCCATCCACGTTACGTCCAGTACATTCGACGATCTCCGTTTCTCTGACAACTGTATATTTACTGGAATCTTAGAAGAAGAAAAACAGAATGACCCAAACAAAAGTTTCAGATACCTTCTTGCTCCCACTGTCTTTTTCTTCATCATTTCTGAAAAAGAAAAAAAAACAAAAATCAATTCTCCATATTATAAAAGTCAAGGAACCTAATATAGGAATACAGACAAAAGGTTTTGTTCATGTTTCGTCACCTATCTTGAAATAAAAAAATATGGATGCTCATTTCATCTTGATATATTGTAACTCAGACTTGTGGAAGATGAGAAAGAAATCATGAGAGAGATATTGAAAAGTAAATAAACTACGAAGAAGAAAGATAAAACCTAAAAGTAATAACACATTTCGATACTACAATTTAAAACCGTAAGCGTTCTATTTTTATAAAAGAGAAAAAAAATTAAGTATTTCATCCATTAAAAAAACCGAGGTTTCGGCCAATTCATACATGAACTTTGCTATGTGGTTACGATTCGATAACGAACTTTGTTGTTGTGCTCTTTCATACATCAACGTTTTATTTAGTCCGTAACATGCATTAACTTGAATAATTAGTATAAAACATACATTAGTGTTTAATGACGTTTATCTCACCGTTAATCATCGCTGACTAGGATGACACGTCAGCGATGACATCGTTTTATTAAATGACTTAAACGACTAAAACGGCGTCGTTTTCATAATTATGACTCAAAAAATCATTTCCTTCTTTCTCCTTCGTGTATGTGACATGAAATTAGGGTTTATGGAGGAAAAAACCAGAAAATTTAGTCTCCCCCTTCCTTTCTTCTCCAGAGCGAACGAGAATGGCAGAAACTGGGTTGGATATGTATTTCAATATGGTTTTTTGTCTTCTTGTTTATGTAATATCGAATTAGGGTTTGTAATTTTCTGAAATTAACCGAAATTAGTGAAAATTTGTGAATGAATAACTGTAAACTTCGAAATCGATTGGGCTGTTCGAGAAAAAGGCATTTCAAAAGTTTGTCACTGTGGAGAATCTGCTACAATTCAAACATCAAGGAATGAGCAAAATTCTATTGTTGTCCTAATAGATCCGAAAATCTTAAATCTCATTTGTTTAAATGGGCAGATAAATTGTTAATTGAAGAGATTGAGAAACTTAAAATTGTTGTTGATGATGAGGTTAAAGAACATATGGGAAGTCTTCGGGATGGTTTATGAAATTATGAAAATAAAATGGAGACTCTTGAGTGTGAGACACGGACTTGTGAAGCTATTGTTCATCGTTATAAAAACGATATTGACGACATTAAAGCGGTTGTGCGTGGCTGGGAGAAAAAGCTTGAAGAATGTAATGGTGAAATTTGGAAAATACGAAAGATAATTGTATGTAGTATGCTAATATTTGTGTTCTATTATGTTATTTTAGTTTGAAGATTGAAAAATATATTTATGTTATGTTATAAAAAATCATAATAGATTTGTGTTATAATATAAAAAATCATAATAGATTTGTTGTGTTCTGTGATGTTATAAAGAATATATTTTTGTTCTGTTATGATAGAAGACTAATCGTCTCTTATGAAAAAGTTCTATCATATTTTATACAAAATATTCCCAGAATGCAACAACGAAACAAAGACAAAGGAATCTCTTTATAGACATGGAAATCAGACCAATTTGGAGTAGCCATAGCAACACTCACAGCAGAAGCATGTTCTTACAAATACAAAAACATTGACCACCAAAGCATAACACTAATATCTAAATAACCAATGAATCACTATACTCATTGCGCCATGTCGAAGTCAACTACCATTTTGACACGTAATCATCAAGCTGTAGTTTTTTGTCTAAGATAACCCGGAAGGCATGGCGGCAAAGAATCCCTGAAACATCCCACATCCGACAACTACATGTCATTCTCCTCATGTGCACTTTAAAAGGTGAACCATTCTCCGTGACTTCGAACCACCCATTTGGTCCAGCAAATGTTTTACAATATTTTCTATATCTTGTTTCTGCCTCAATAACCTCTGCGACTTTAGGAGTACATGTACCTATATGCTCTATTGATTTCTTGTTTCGTTGTCCAATCCTAACCATAGCTTGCCTCATTATTGTCTCCAACATCTCCACTAGTGGTAGTTCTCTTACACTATTATATGATTCAGAGAAATTGTTGTGAACGTCCTCACAACAAGTTTTGTTTGTGAAGAAAGCTCGACTACAATTCCTTGGATTCTTTGTCATCATCAATTCATAAACTTCTGAATCATACGCCTGAACTGCCTCAATAGCTTTATCGTAATCAGCTGAGTTATAGCTCTCTGCGACTGCCCAAAATAATGGCTTCATGAGCGGCTTGTTAGGAAATTTAGACTTCAAATTACTGTAGATATGGCGTGTACACATTCGATGTTCTATCTTCGGCAACTCTTGCTCAACAGCGATTAACAAGACCTAAAATGATAGATACAATCATAAATAATCCGAAATTTACTTTTACAAACAGTCATGAATCATCCGATAATAATCAGAAACTTACTTTCTGTCTATTTGATATAACCGTGTACCCATCTCCATCTCCAAGTTCCAAATCAGATTTGAGCTTACGTAGGAACCACAGCCATGAATCAGTATTTTCAATATGTACAACTGCCCAAGCGACCGGATATATTTGATTATTTGAATCTCTCCCTGTTGCTACCAATAATTGCCCTTTAACTGTTGATTTCAAAAAGCAACCATCGATACCTATCCGGAGAATGTCATGAAGGATTTGCAGGTACAAACATGTTTCTGATATAAATAGTTTGATAATGTTGACATGAGAAATGAGGTTTTAAGTTTTAAGCATGTTGACATGAGAAATGAGGTTTTAAGTTTTAAGCATTGTTCGCCTTGAATCCCAACAATCACTGGCTTTATCTCTACATTGATTATGATTTAAATTCATACCCGTTCGTATTCTAAATTGTGTTTTCAACTGATGGTGCATTATATATATCAATATATATTTGTGCTCATGGCTTTCCAAGAGAGACAAAAATTAACGATAATATCGACACAAATAAAACCTAAGACACAAATAACAACACCAGAGAAATAGTTGTGCATTACGTAAAAACGGGAACAATTAGGTGTATCAATTCCTTCTTTGTAGGTCGACACAAATAAAACCTAAGAAATCTAACAACTAACAAAACAACAAGAGCATGCGAAATCACGATTTCAAAGAAGATCGAAGAAGCTTACTCACTACAAGAAAACTGCGAATTTGCGACTGCAATTTGCGACTACATATGTGGTCGCAAATATTGCGACCAAATTTGCCATGGTTTAGCGACCATTTTGCGACTACGGCGAAGTAGTCGCAAATTGGTCGCAAATAAGTGACCAATACGTGTGGTCGCAAATCAGTCGCAATATGCAACGAATTAGTGACTGATTTGCGACTGCTTTGAGACTGACCCTGGTAGTCGCTAATCAGTCGCCAAATAGCGACTGATTAGCGACTACGTATGGAAAATCACGTGGTAGTCGCTAATTAGTCGCAAAATAGCGACCGCTTTGCGACTACGGTATGTAGTGGCTCTGCAGTCACAAAATGGTGGCAAAGTGCCAGCATAAAAAACATGTGCGAGTTAGGTATAACGACATTTAAGCGACTACATAGGTGTAGTCGCAAAGTAGTGACAAATCAGTGGCAAAGTAGTCGCAAAATGTTGTATATATATGCATCATCCCATTCTCTCATTTGCGAAAGCAAAAGTAAAAAATTTTGTAAAACATGTGGGGAAATTATAACAATTCGAAAGATTGGATGTACAGAAGAATAGATAATGAAACAAGAAATATCTCGGCGGAATTTGTACAAGGCATGGAGCAGTTCATGAATTTTGCAAGTAGTCAACCTATAGCTCAAAGTAGTGGAGGTAAGTTTTTCTGTCCTTGTATTAATTGCAAAAATGATAAATTTATTCCGGGACGAAAAATATGGAGTCATCTATATAGTCAAGGGTTTATGCCAAATTATTATATTTGATACAAACATGGAGAAGAGCTGAATGTTCAGTTAGGGACGAGTAGTACTAGTCGGGGTGATGTACCAAGAAATCGGGGACGTGATTGTAGTAGTGATGAAACAGTTGGTATATCCGGTAATAGATATGTTGAAATGGTGACGGATGCATTTCATGAGACAACGACTGATGATCAGCAGTAGTACTATAATCAGAACGAAGAAAATTATAATTATAATTATGAAGAAGAACGGCCTAATGAAGAAGCGGAAAAGTTTTACAACATGTTAGAAGCTGCAAAAAATCCATTGTATGATGGTTGTCATGAAGGGCACTCACAATTATCTTTAGCTGCTAGGTTTATGAACATCAAATCTGATTTTAATTTACGAGAAAAATGTATGGATTCTTGGGCGGAGCTATTTACAGAATATTTACCCCACGAAAATCAGGCGACGGGTTCATATTATGAAACTGAAAAATTGATGCGAAATTTAGGCCTTCCGTTTTATACAATTGACGTGTGTGTTAAAAATTGTATGATATTCTGGAAAGAAGATGAGAAATGGGAAAAATGCAAATTTTGCGATTCCCCCCGGTATAAGCCAAGCGAGGGCAGGACGAGAATACCTTTCAGTCGTATGTGGTATTTACCTATAGGTGATAGACTTAAAAGAATGTATCAAAGCGAGAAAACCGCAGAGGCAATGAGGTGGCACGCAGAGCATGAAGCAGAAGACGGAGAAATGAGTCATCCATCTGATGCTGCAGAGTGGAAAAATTTTCAATATTTACATCCTAGATTTGCTGCTGAATCTCGAAATGTTTATCTTGGCTTATGTACTGATGGGTTCAACCCATTTGGGATGTCTCGTAATCATTCATTATGGCCGGTGATTATCACTCCATATAATTTGCCACCGGAGATGTGTATGAAGAAAGAGTATTTGTTTCTAACTATTTTGAATTCGGGGCCAAATCATCCGCGTGCTAGTCTGGACATATTCCTACGACCTTTGATTGATGAGTTGAAAGAATTATGGTCTATCGGAGTTGATGCATACGATGTATCGCTGAACCAAAATTTCAATCTAAAAGTTGTGTTACTTTGGACGATAAGCGACTTTCCCGCTTATGGAATGTTATCAGGATGGACAACGCATGGAAGGCTGGCCTGTCCAATTTGTATGGATGATACGAAGGCATTTCAATTACCAAATGGGAGAAAGACGTGTTGGTTTGATTGTCATCGAAGGTTTCTTCCTAATGGTCACCCGTTACGGAAAAATAAAACAAATTTTTTAAAAGGGAAGCACGCTTTGAATGACTGTCCTCCACAATCATTGACAGGTGAACAAGTTTTGTACGAGCGAATAAAAACTGTCAATCCTTTAAGAACATCTGAGTGCGGCGGAAACGGTCATGAAAGTAAAGAAGAAGGTTATGGCAGCTGGCATAATTGGCACAAAGAAAGTATATTTTGGGAGTTGCCGTACTGGACAGATCTTAACCTTCGACATAATCTTGATGTGATGCATATAGAGAAGAATTTCTTCGATAACATCATTAATACTATTATGAATGTAAAAGAGAAATCAAAAGATACAGTGAAGTCAAGGTTGGATATTGCGAAGTTTTGCTCTCGAAAAGAGTTGCACGTGGATGGTCGGGGTAATGCTCCATTCCCTATATTTAGATTGACCCAAAAAGCGAAAGAACGGTTATTGGAATGTATAAAAAATGATGTCAAATTTCCGGATGGCTATGCGGCAGATTTAGCAAATTGTGTGGATATGGATGGACTAAAGTTTTCGGGCATGAAAAGCCATGACTGCCATGTTTTTATGGAAAGACTTCTCCCTTTCATATTTGCAGAACTTTTACCACGGAACGTTCATCTAGCATTATCAGGTAAATATAGTAATAACTATATTTTTAATTGGAAATACGTAAATTAATAATAATTGCCTGAACTAATTCATTGTCGATGGTAATTAATATATATATATAGGGATTGGAGGATTTTTCCATGATTTATGCTCCAGATCATTACAAAAAAACCGTGTCCAAATTCTGAAGGAAAATATAGTCATAATTTTGTGCAATTTGGAAAAGATCTTTCCGCCTTCATTTTTCGGCGTCATGGAGCATCTTCCTGTACATCTACCATACGAAGCTGAACTTGGTGGACCTGTGCAAT
>CM032156.1:24871880-24987765 GCA_018901935.1 Pugionium cornutum | reverse complement strand
CGATGAGCTTCAAGATCGAGAAGATGGGTTCTATGTAGTTGTCGGAGGGATTACTCCAACTCCACTTGGAGAAGGCAAATCTACTACCACTGTAGGACTTTGCCAAGCCTTAGGCGCTTACCTTGATAAGAAGGTTTACATCTTTCTCTCATTGCTTTCACTGCTTGCTTTTATAAACTTTATCTCTTTGTATTGCTTCATCAAGTGTTGTTGCTTAGGTTGTTACTTGTCTTCGCCAACCGTCACAAGGGCCGACCTTTGGAATCAAAGGAGGTGCAGCGGGTGGTGGGTATAGTCAGGTGATTCCTATGGACGAGTTCAACCTTCATCTCACTGGAGATATTCACGCGATAACTGCTTCCAACAATCTCTTAGCTGCTGCAATCGACACTCGGATTTTCCATGAGGCATCTCAGTCCGACAAAGCTCTGTTTAATAGGCTGTGCCCTCCAAACAAAGAAGGGAAGCGTAGTTTCAGTGACATTATGTTTAGGCGTTTGGTAAAGCTTGGGATCTCCAAGACCAGTCCTGAAGAGCTTACTCCTGAGGAGATAAAGGCATTTGCTAGGCTTGATATTGATCCTGCTTCAATCACGTGGAGAAGGGTGATGGATGTTAATGACCGATTTTTGAGGAAGATTACTATTGGACAGGGTCCTGAAGAAAAAGGGATGACCAGAGAAACTGGGTTTGACATTTCTGTTGCTAGTGAGATTATGGCTGTTTTGGCTTTGACAACCTCTCTAGGCGATATGAGAGAGAGGCTTGGAAAGATGGTGATTGGTAACAGCAAGGCCGGGGATCCGATAACCGCAGATGATCTTGGTGTTGGAGGAGCCTTGACTGTTCTAATGAAAGACGCCATTAATCCGACACTCATGCAGACACTTGAAGGGACACCTGTCCTAGTTCATGCTGGTCCTTTTGCAAACATAGCTCATGGAAATTCATCGATCGTTGCAGATAAAATTGCTTTGAAGCTGGTGGGACCTGGTGGATTTGTTGTAACAGAAGCGGGCTTTGGTTCTGACATTGGAACAGAGAAGTTCATGAACATTAAGTGTCGTTACAGCGGGCTAACGCCTCAATGTGCGATTGTTGTAGCAACTGTAAGGGCCTTGAAAATGCATGGTGGTGGGCCTGATGTTATTGCTGGGAGGCCTCTTGATCATGCATATGTAAGCGAGAATGTTTCCTTGGTTGAAGCTGGATGTGTGAATCTAGCAAAGCATATTTCAAACACAAAAGCGTATGGTGTGAACGTAGTCGTTGCTGTGAATATGTTCTCAACTGATACCGAAGCAGAACTAAATGCAGTGAGGAAATTTTCTATGGATGCTGGTGCTTTTGATGCTGTGATTTGTTCCCACCATGCTCATGGTGGCAAAGGAGCGGTAATCTTCTCTCTTAAAACCTTAGCACATTGTGGTCTGCAATTTCTTTTGCAATCTCAGCTCATAGAAAGATGAATTGTCTTGTAAATTTTGTAGGTAGATCTTGGTATCGCGGTTGAAAAAGCTTGTCAAAACATTACACAGCCACTTAGGTTTCTTTACCCGTTGGACATTAGCATCAAAGATAAAATTGAGGCCATAGCCAAGTCCTATGGAGCCAGTGGTGTTGAATACTCAGAACAGGTGACTAATTCATTCCTAGACGGTCTTCTTCATTCTTTGTTGCATCGTCTAAACGTTGTTAAAAGAAAACTCCTTCTTCTTCTAGGATTATATATATATGACTGTGATATATGAATGCAGGCCGAGAAACAGATTGAGATGTACACTCAACAAGGCTTCTCGGGTCTTCCCATATGCATGTCGAAAACACAATACTCATTTTCGCACGACGCATCGAAGAAAGGAGCACCATCAGGGTTTGTGTTGCCCATAAGAGATGTACGAGGAAGCATTGGAGCTGGGTTTATATATCCACTGGTTGGTACAATGAGTACAATGCCTGGACTTCCTACAAGACCGTGTTTTTATGAAATTGATATCGACACTGCCACTGGGAAAATTCGTGGTCTTTCTTGATTTCGGTGGATCCACTCAGAAGCTTGAAGCTTCACTCACTCACCCACACTCTCACCATCTTCAGGAACCATCATTTCTCCTTCATCGATATAAATAAACGACAATTGTACTTTGAATTTGAGTGTTTTTCGTTTTAATAAATCTCTGATAAAGTCACTCTTCACATCATGTCATTCGGCTCAAGTCAAAACTCAAGAAATGTTACAAAAACTGCTGATGTTCCAAAACAAAGAATAAAGCAATGAGTGATACAAACAATGTGATTCTTCTGGAAGATCGTTTATGGTGATTGGAACCACTAGATAAGCTTTATATGAGATATCATCAAAGACAGTGGGGAGACTTATGAATCAGAGCACCTTGAAGAAATCATGCACTGGGAGGTTTGTAGAGCTTCTCAACCATCTTCCTATACTCTGCGCAGGGAAACAAAATTAAGATACGAAACTGATATTGGAGGAACTTAGAAGACGAATGTGAATTCATTATAGGCATTTCTTTTTACCTTCTTGGTTGCTCCAGAGCTGAGCTGCTTGAGTGTTCAGTGGTGAGCTAATGTTTGGTTCTGAACAGCGCGACATAACAAACACACATTCAGATATTGGATTAACAAGCCAGAGGACTTGCAGGAAATCAAAGGTTATGCACAAATATTACCTCCTAGAAGGCTCTGAATCGACAATAGTATTGTCCTCACATCATAAGCAGATGACCATTTATCCTGCCCAAAAAGAAACGTGTAAAAGATTAAGTTTGTCACTTTTCCTCTGATTTTGTGTCAGACACAATTGGAAGTTATTTTTACCTGAAGAATGTCCAAGCAGATATTGCCATAGACATCAACATTGGGGTGGAAGCAACATGTATCGAACTTGACCTTTGGAGGTTTGAAAGGATAGTCATTGGAGAAAGAGAGCGAGAGTCTGTACTCAGTTCCTTCGAACACAGTCTCTTTGCTTCCAGTTATTGTCCCTTTCCAGCAGAATATGTTGTCTTCCTCCGGAAAAGCTGATATTCCTGGATCACCGCCCATCTAAAAACATCCCAAGTCAAGGCCATATGAGCATCTTAACTATAAAACTGCTTGAAGATTTGCTTATTTACACAAATAGATAATGATATCTTACCATCAAGCCCATTAATTCAGATTGCAGCCTGCGTATAAGTAAAGAACAGTTGGATTAGGAATCGGGAAGTTTCTTTCAGTGTGATGGAAATCAAAGCAGGATAAAACCTTGGCTAGCATCTTAAAAGCTTAGTTCTCGAAAATACATTCTAACAAACAGTTTGTATGCAAAGATAAAGGAGAGACTCCGACAACGTTTAGCGAAGCCAGAAATACATCGACCACAAGAATCAGATATGGGTTGCAACAGCAACTACTAACAAGCCATACGAAACCATGATACAAAGACAAACGAATCTGAGAAATTAGTTGTAAAAATAGAGGCAAAAAACGAACACGATTTCGTTTATTTTGCGACGAATCAAGTTTATACGTTCCAGCAAGATCGAGAAAAAAATAAAAGATTGAAAAAAAAAACCTTTTGAGAACAGACTGGCTGTCAACAGTCTTAGTCGAAGGAACAGACGCCGGAGAATCAGCCGGAGTATTTCCTTGGTATCCATTAATGGCAGCCATCACGCTTTCAGACCAAAACGAAAACCGATTTCTTTTTCAGGAAATCGAGCAAAGTCAATTAGAATACTTGATTTAAGAGAAGAATCGAGAACACGACTGGTCAAAAGTAGACGAAGGAGAAGGGAGAGGGCAAAACAATGGATGAGACTCTGTCTCTGAGGTTATAAAACGGCGTCTCACAGTAAAGAGAAAACTTTCAATGACACAAAAGGGCAAAATAAGAAAATGAATAAAAGAGAATATTTTTTTTGAACGTTGGAATGGAAAGAAAACAAAGCGCCGCTTGTCCAGGCATTTGAAATCAGCTTATTTTAACGGCTAGTAACTTTTTCTATCCAATTTATTTCAAAAATAATTGAGTTTTGTTGACAATGAACATTGTATTCCTTAAAATGGAATTAACTCCTTTTGGATACATTGTATTCTATTCCTATTATTATATTGAGGAATTAAATTTGTTACAGAATATGGTTAGGTTGCAACCATACCAATGATGAATGATCAAACTGTATTGATATTTTTCTTTATATTAGTAAAATATATACTATTATTATTATAAAACCTCAATCAAATCATACTATTGTAAAATCTCAATCAAATCATTTGGAAAACGGCCAATTCTACCATAGACTTATATGTTTGGGATTATGTATACATAAATTATCACGCTATTCTGATATATATGAACTATCTCTAATTTTGAATTTAATACACAAACTTTAAAATTATGGCTAATTCCACCAAGCAAACGGTTTCCGTGTATTTTTCCGTCACACGTTCTGACGTGGATGCCACATCGGATGTCTAAAATTCGTAGTCCAAAACGACGTCGTTTTGGACTCTTTTTAAAAAAAAGTCATATCCCAAAACGACGTCGTTTTAGGCTTATGTATTTTTTTTAAACACATAATCCAAAACGACGTCGTTTTGTAATCAATTAATTTGGGAGAAAAAAAACCTGCAAAATTTCGTCTCTATATCGTTGCTCTCTATCGTGGATCTTTAGTGGAGAAAAAAAAACCTGCAAAATTTAGAATTCACTTTAGTGGATCTTTCTCTCTATCGTTGCTCCCTCTCTAAAAAAGCTCAATCGTTGCACCCTCTCTCTACGATTTTGTGTGAAAATAGAGAGTGAGTCGCAATTCGATTTCGTTTACCCCACCACCGCGATTCGATTTCGTCTTCCCCACCACCGCGATTCAATTTCGTCTTCCCCACCACTGCGATTCGATTTCGTCTTCCCCACCACCGCGATTCGATTTCGTCTTCCCCACCACCGCGATTCGATTTCATCTCCCATCAAGAAATTTTCCCAGGAAGTTACCACCAAGATTAAGAACCCTAAAATGTCGACTTCTTCCTCAAATTGGTTTTTTTTTTTAAAACTGTAATCCAAAACGACGTCGTTTTGGGCTACGTTTTAAAAAAATACATAAGCCTAAAACGACGTCGTTTTGGGCTACGTTTTAAAAAAATACATAAGCCTAAAACGACGTCGTTTTGGGCTACGTTTTAAAAAAATACATAAGCCTAAAACAACGTCGTTTTGGGCTATAATTTTTATAAAAAAAAAATCTAAAACGACGTCATTTTGGATTATGTGTTTAAAAAAAATACATAAGCCTAAAACGACGTCGTTTTGGGATATGACTTTTTTTTAAAAAGAGTCCAAAACGACGTCGTTTTGGACTACGAATTTTAGACATCCGATGTGGCATCCACGTCAGAACGTGTGACGGAAAAATACACGGAAACCGTTTGCTTGGTGGAATTAGCCATAATTTTAAAGTTTGTGTATTAAATTCAAAATTAGAGATAGTTCATATATATATCAACATAACATGATAATTTATGTATACATAATCCCAAACATATAAGTCTATGGTGGAATTGGCCGTTTTCCCTCAAATCATTGTTATTATAAAACCTCAATCATACTAAGACTACAAAAATAATCCCTAGTCATATGAATTGAAGCTGTATAGATTTTTATTCATTTTTTTGCCAACAAATTGTATTAATCTGAAGATTCAAAGTTTACAATATGTCTTAAAAAAAAGGACAAGATACAAATAATTTCCAATGAGAAAGTCCTTCAAGCGACTGTGATGCCAATATATCAGCTGCTTTATTGCATAATCTTGGTTGATAGTGAAATTTAATATCATCGAATTTAGATACTCAAGCTTGAATTGTCTGTAGATAGTATTTGAGTCGCAAATTTATACCGTTGAGATTAGTTAAATTATTAAGAGTGAGATTATCTCCCTCGAATAATTTTCTGATATCCCAGAGACCATGTTACTTGTATTGCCCAAATCAGTGCTGTGAATTCTGCTTCGAGTGCAGAATGACGTCCTTCAAATTTCCCCATACCAGCATGGATGAATTCACCATCGCGGTTTTGGATAATCCATCCTAATCCCGAATTATCAGTATCACCATGATGTGCAGCATCATAATTACATTTCACCCAATCTTGGGGAGGAGGTTTCCATTTAGCATGGTTGGCTCTTAAATTGGTGGGAGTATTAATCGACGTTTTCTTAACAACTGTTAACCATTCCAAAACATCATCAAGACATTTTTGTAGGATAACATCATCTGAGCAGTCCTTCTTATTAAACGTTTGTTCGTTACGCGCTTTCCAAATTCGCCAGAGGAGGTAGAAAGGTTGGTATTTCTGTGGCAGCTGAATCTCACATTTTTGGTAACTGGTTAAAAGATATCTAATATTATCATAAATATTATAATTGACGTCACAAATGGTTGTTGTCAGAATCCCCAGTTTTCTCCACAGCATCTGAGATAGAGGGCAGAGGAAGAAAATATGCATCTCCGATTCTTCAAATTCCCCACACTGAATACACAAATTATCCGATATTACCTTACGACGATGAAGATGTAACTTTAAGGGTAAGGCCTTAGATAATAATTTCCATAGGAAATGTTTTATCTTTGGGGCAACATTTATAGACCATATATCTTTTGTCAGATCAAGATGACTTCCCAAATGCGGTTGACTTATTGGATTTGTCGGATACAAATCATTATGCAATTGAGTTGCTAGACGATATCCTGATTTAACTGAATATTCACCATTTGTAGAATACTTCCAAAACCAATCATCTGATTCAGCAATTGGTGGTAAAAATATTTTATGTATTAACTGGTGATCTCCTGTCTCTATTAAATCTTGAATCATCTTCGTGTCCCACTGGTTAGAAGCTGGATTGATTAGAACTTGAAGCTTCAATGTCGGATTTGAATATGGTAACAACCTCGGAGGACGAGGGGGCGAAACAGGTAACCAATTTCCCTCACCAATTGAAATCTGTTCTCCGTTGCCAATTAATCTCTGAAGTCCATGCTTTAATAATTCACGACCATGTAATATAAATTGTCGGCCTAATGAAGGACGACATCCAGCTTTAGCAGATAGAAAATCTCCTCTCGGAAAATAACAACTTTTTAATATTAGGTGAATAAGACTGTCGGGTTTGCGGAAATTTTTCCAACTGAGATTTCCCAAAAGAGCTTGGTTGAATTTCTGTAAATCCCGAAAACCCAAACCTCCCATCAATTTAGGTTGAGATAATTTCTTCCAAGAAACCATTGCCATTTTATTTTGCCTTTCTGAGGATCCCCACCAGAACCTGGATAGAGATCGTTCAATTGCTGTACAGATGTCCTTGGGTAACTTAAAAACGTTCATTGAGTATACGGGCATAGCAAAGGCTATAGATTTAATTAAAATTTCTTTCCCAACAGGGGAAAGAAATTTTGAATGCCAACCAGAAAGTGAAGTCTTTACTTTTTCAGTAATAAAGTGAAATAACTTTCTCTTATTACTTTTAAATTGTTCTGGCAATCCCAAATATTTTCCTCCACCTCCTATTTTAGTAATGCCCAAAAGCTGCTGAAGCGTTGTTTTAGTATGCTCAAATACTTTTATACCAAAGGTAATTGATGATTTTTCCACATTGACACTTTGACCAGAAGCTCTGCCGTAGTCATTAAAAATATCCCGTAGACAATTAACATTGGAGATATCAGCTTTAATAAAAAATAGAGAATTGTCCGCAAACAGCAGATGTGAAATTGAAGGACCGCCTCTATTAATTCTTAACGTTTGGATTCGTTTAGATTTCTCTGCCTGTAACACCATATTACTGAGCACATCCGAACAAAGAATAAACAGATAGGGGGAGAGAGGATCTCCTTGTCTTAAACCACGGTTTGGTCGAAAATTTCCATATGGACTACCATTGATAATTATCGAAAAGGTGACTAATGATACACACTGCATTATCCAATGAATCCATACTGGAGAGAATCCCTTTTTTATCAGCACTGCCTGAAGAAAACCCCATTCCAGTCTGTCGTAAGCTTTATTCATATCTGTTTTAACAGCCATATAATTCGTAGAACAGACTTTTTTCGCCTTTAAAGCATGAAGAGCTTCATGAGCCAAAAGTACATTATCTGTTATAAATCTGCCTGGAATGAAAGCAGCTTGATTTTCCGATACCAACTTGTGTAGAATTGTCTTCAATCTAAATACCAATATTTTCCAAATAATTTTGTAGACAACATTACAAAGCGAGATAGACCTGAAATCTTTCATAGATGATGGACAATTCCTCTTTGGAATTAAACATATATTTGTATGATTGAACTCCAAATTCATAATACCTGTCCGAAAGAATTTTTCCGTTTCTCGAAAAATATCATCTTTAATAATACTCCAATATTGTTGAAAAAAGATGCATTTAGTCCATCCGGACCTCGTGTATAGATTTTTATTCATATGCATGCTTTATCCAGAATTACCTTAATAATAACAATAGTTTTAGGTATCCAAACTATTTAAGAACGGCCAATTACAATTAAAAAAACTTTGAAAGTTTAAAATTATTATATTTAAGAGTCTAAAAACAAATTTGTCCATAAAGCTATCAAACTAACCTCACAGAACAATGCTGTAGAAAATATGACAGACAGTTTCTATGCAAAAACACGAGAGAGGTTTCACAATAACAAAAAAACAAAAATCATGCGTTGAAGAGTCTTCGTAGAGGTCCATCTTTGCGGTCTTTGGCAGCTTCAGTAAGAGCAATGAACTTCTTAAAGCCAGTGGTTGCAGCTCCTCTTCCAAGAGCTGCTGCTCTGGTTAACACATCCTCGCTGTTTGCTATGAACCCTGCGGCTGTAGCCTGATTAGTGATTGCCAGTGAAGGTGCAGGTGGGGTTGGAACCGGTTGTGGCGTTGCCGCTGTAACCGAGGGCTGTGTGAATCCTGGCCCATGCTTGTTGAAATCATCAAGTATACTCTGCTGATCAGCTTTCTTAAGACCCTGCCTCATCACCAACAACAAACAAAAAACGTTCAGAAAATTAGTTTCCGATTAAAGTCCTAACTGTTACATGTTTGTATATTCACTCCTTCTGAATCACTGTGTTGTGTGTGTATGTAGATTAGCTGCTTTGGCTGCAGACAGGCACCAGTTTTTCTAGCAATTAAGAACATACTAGTATACTACTCTACCCAGGAACTAGTTTCGAGCCAATTGGGTTTTAGAGAATCTAAGTATTAAAATGGATTATGAAAAGACAAAACATCACCTTAAGTTCCAAGATGCGCTGAAACTCCATGGGAGTTCCTTCTGGAAACAGTGCACGGTAAGTGTCTGCCACTGAATCAATTGGGGATAATATGACCTTAAGCAATGCTTCAGCTCTGCTCATTTCACGGCTAACAAATTTGGAATAGCTGGCAGCACTTGAAGTCTGTAATGATAGTATTAAAAGTAATTCGTTTCAGACTTGAAAAGACTTATTGGTATACAAATAATATCGGCTCAATTACGAAAAAAGAATAATCGATGGGTGTTAGGTCTCAGGTATTCTACTTTTGGCCAAAGATGATAACCCAATGATTCATGCTCGGATAACAGTAATAACCAATTTTGAATACAGAGTCACCAGCAGAGGAGCATATGTACATAAATTGGTCATGATGAGCTAACCTGTCTGGCAAGGGAAGGAATTTCTAGAAGAATCGTCTTCATGGCTTGCGTATCTAGTAACATCTGTGAAACCAAAATACAGATTATTTATACTTGAACTCTAAGAAGTGCTTAGAAACATAGCATTAGAGAGGGATCTCATGCAGCTACATTCCAACTCTCAAAGCATGAAAAAGATTTTCCCTAGCATGAATTCTTCAACAATACTACTACTGAATTTAAGGAAATAAATTGAATATATAACGAGTCTAAACTGAGTCAATTCAACGGTAACAAGCAGAAAAGCTGAAAGAGAAGGTGATATAACCACACTTAGTTTGGCCATGGATACACCTTATACACTAGGTAAAAAGATTTCTTCACATGGAACATAGTTTTAGTCAAGTAACTAGTTGACTACTAGAAAAGAACAGAATGGAGAGAATTAGAGCCATGCATATGGAGGATACAGAGCACGCATGCTGACCTGTTGAGCTCCAGTTTCAGATAGTTGCTTGCATCTGAAAATATTAGCATAGAACCGTGGTCCAAGGGATGATGCCAGCTGCACAAAGTTTTACAATTAAAAGTCGTCCTCTATAAAGTTGGTCAAGTCTATACCCTGTTGAACTGTTATTGGCTATAACAGTTCCATCTTAGTAGAGGGTAATGAAGTATTTTGACAAACGAAGTAGCATAAAAATCTATTTTATATTTTATACGAAAAGTAAGTACCGTAAAATAAATTTAATACGGTGGTCTCCTAAAGCTGTATGAGATAGTATTCATCACATCATAAAGGTACTAAAATTATAGTCTATATTGTTACCTTGTCTAGGAAAAATTGGAAGTAAACCGGTGTTAGAAGGATCCCAAGTACCGGAATGCTGCTGCTGAGAATTGTATTTATTCCATTCACGTACCTACAAGAAGATGCCAGTGCATGATATTACGCTTGGTCATATGCGCATCAAAACAAAATAGAAGCTTTAACCCCTAGTTAAATCTTACCCAGACTGGTCACCCACACTGTCAAGTGTCCCCCATGGAACACGAGTCATGGCTGCCATTTCTGTGTCAAATTTCGTTTCAATTCCAAGGACCAGCGTCACCAAGGACTTTGTTATGACGGCAGAAAATTCATCCTGGACAGCGACACAGCTTAAGAAGAATCCAATATGTAACATAGGGAAAATATAACTCCTTCATGTAATCAGTACCTGGACCTCCGACATGTCTACACCGTCGGCATAATGTGGGTCAATAATTTCTGAGACTTTTTCTGCCAATTCACCAGACTGCGATACAAATAGCAAATAATCCTTGTGAAGGGCCAAATTGTTGTTCAGTTAATCAAAAGTTTTAGACTACTGACATTGGCATACATCTTGTATCCCGGATCAACATATCGGTTTGCATTACATTTTTTATATAGAAGCAGAAATTTTTTTTTTGAAAATGCACCAAATGAGTTGCACAGGAACATAAGGAAAGTTGCAAACAAATCCTTCACAACTACGCTTGAATTAATAAAACCGAGAAACTTGGAGGTGTAAGATCTACAGTTCATTGCTTCAAATGCAATGGAATAACAGACCCATGAAAGTTTCTTGGAACTTAATGTGAACTTTATGACTGACTTAAAATCAGAATAAAACCATATGATACAATCCCAATTAACCCGTCGCAACAGGCTACAAAAAGGTATCACGTATCTGCTGCTAAAGGTTTTAAAAGTGGAACAAGACAAGAAAACAGAATAGTAGACAAAAACAAGCTTACTGTTTTGTGGCAATACTCAGCAGAATTAACTATGTAACATATCACCCTTTCATCTCTGTCCGAGACCTGCATAGAAGATATTCAAAAGGTAAAATACGTCGAAAAGCAGATATGGGAAACAGGAAGAAGGCAAATGTAATCAGCACTTTTATCTGTCCGTCCATGCCTGTGGCTGTGGCAACGATACCAGTGCCTCCTTTCGGGAGCTTAAGAAATAGCTTTGTAGCATACGCCTTCAGAACTCGTTGAAAGACCTGTAAAGAGGAGACCCTCAAAAGAATGAACTCAAAATCTCCATCCATCTGATATGGGACCATGAACTACATCATTTTAATTTGGTCTGCAACTGTTATTAAAGAGCCAAAGTGTATACGCACTCCCTTGTAGAAACCTAGGCGGCTTGAAAAGCTGATTCAACTAACAAGGTTTCTCGAAATAAAAATTCTGATACTCCACAAACAAAACTGGTTCTTAGACAAGACATTGCTCAAATTCACAGTACAATATGATATTTAGAGAAGGCCTATTTTAAGCTATCAGCTATGAAACATGTACCTTGAACAAATTGAATAGAGTCTGGTTCTTACTGAGAATACTGCACCGTTTCAAGCTCTTCTTTATATTGGAAAACAGCTGCAAACAAGACAACTACTTACTAAAACTAAATTTGAACGGCTACTGGAGATTAGATATAATGGGACCGATACTGTTTATACAAGAACGTTATCAACTTCTCACTGGCTAATTTATTGATATCAATTTATTTCATCCCGAATATCTGATCTCACACAAAACTTCCTACTACAACAAACATCCCCTGGACATGGTCAGTTATTTCTATCCAGCATGTTTTAAGCAGAGAGCTCCTTTACACATCTATATAAAGAATCCAACTACCCATACCAATTATAGTGCAAGTCGTGAATCAACTAATACACTGAATAAAGATGTAAATCTCTGTGAAAGTTAACACTCTCAGATAACCCTTAAAGAGGCTTGCCTAGGTACTGACCTGTGCGCTGCTAGACAAAACATTATTTTGACTTCCATCCTCAATATCCCATGTTTCCTCCTGATAGCAAGGAATGAAAAGTAGGAAAACTTGAGAAAGCTTGTAACAAAACAATTTCATTACACAAAAAATTAAATTACCTGAACAACTTTCTCCAGGTGTTCCATAAGTGTCTTCTCTTCCAACTCAATATATGGGGTTAAATGAGGCTCAAAGCAAGAAGAGATGATTCCACGGAAATTGAACTGCCAGGTCGAGTAACTTGTGAGTAAAGAAATCCTTCAAATGATAGAATGGCTCAAGTGGATTACATGTCATTCAGTTTTCCAGGTATGGAAGCTCAAATGGATGATGACAGTCTTTAACAATGCAATATTTTGCATATGATTAAAATTAAGCTAATTTTCCTTGCTGTCATAGGAATTCTATAACTACAATAGAAATGACCACAGCCATAATCAAGAAGGGAGGTAACTAGAAGTAGGGAATTTACCCCAGCTCCAGGAACAGATAAATCTTTGTTTCCAGTCTTTTCCTGCTGAAGCAGAGGTAGAACACTATCAGAACTTTAGGTAATAATGAAAAATCCGTAGTGTTTTCCATAATACAAACTAAGAACATAGAACATATATTTACCCCAGATTCTTGAGTAGCAGCAAATTTCTTTTCATACTTCTTCCGAATTTTGGATACATTTTGACTATTATTCTCCCATGTACCAATTTCTTCGATGTCATCTCCAATATCCCTAGAAGGAACATCACCACCAAATTTCTTTTCAAGTTCTTCTTCAAACTCTACTGTCCTTTGTAGTGCCTAATAATTCAATGACATAAACTTTAATACAGGCCTGAAACATTCCACAAAATATCACAAGTATTCATAAAAGAGAAAAGGAGGACAGGAGAATGTAATCATTCCTTCTAAGGTGACACAACGCTCCTATAGAAATAAATCCATCTGATATATATATATATATATATATATATATATATATATAATGAAATGTTTATGTTAGGATAAGCATGTGTATGCTACGAACAATCAGAGAGAGCATCCCTGACCAGAAGCAATGTCGCTACTTCTGGTTTCTCTTTCATGTTGACCAGAATAGATTCTACTTGCTTCCTGAAAAAATGATGGGAAAACAGGACGTCTAAGAAAGCTGCACATTGTTGTTAAAGTAAGATTAAAAGTTACTACTGGGACTTAGTTTTTAACAGCAAAGCTACAAACCAGCAATAGCTACAAACCAAAAAGGTATCCTCTATATTTTGAAGCAGAAGTTGGAGAGAAACTTACAAAATAAATCTGTGAACAAAACAATTGTGATATTTTCAATGCTTATCTAAAAAGAATACAGTAGATATTACAGCATTATTATGATTTCCAAGATTATTAACCAACCATTCCCGAGAACTTTTAAGGTACAAATCAAAATTTTCTTCTTTATCGGCGCAAAGTAGGGTGTACTACCCAATTGCGCATGTCCTAACAATAAAAAATTGTTAGGACATGGGTGTACAGCGCAGGTCACATATCTAGGTTAGAAAAGTAGGGATGTTATGTCCTAAATATTTTTCAGTAAAGAATATAAGAGAAATATATGATGAACTACAATAATCAAGGGGAGGAAAGATAAATGTTCCTAAACAATTCAAGAGGCAATACCTTGTTTTCTTGCAGAACTGGATGCATAGTCTGTAAGGCACGTGCCAAGAAGCAGGAAATATCTTCCATATTTCTTCATTCGTACGTATTCGACGCTTTATCCAAGCATATCTCCTCTCTGTTTTATCCAACTTCGCCAATTCTGCAAACAATTAGCCTCTAAGAATTTAAATTCACGACAACATAAAAATGCAGTTTTAGCGCCAGTTATACTTAGGTCATTAAGCCCAACATACCAGCTCCTTCGAAAATTTGTTCATATGAGGTTAGTTCCCGGCTGCAAAAATTGTTTACCAACTCTTCCCTCACAGATGGCTCCAGAGCATCAACAACCAAACAAGAATCAGATAACTGCTGTAGCAAATTTGTTTCCTCTGTCTCTTTCCCAGTACCTAAACTGAGATCACAACAGTAGATTTTTTTGGATAAAGTAGCTTTAAGGCCTCTAACAAATTAAGGTGGGATGTGGAGAGGGGGCAAAAATATAAACACCTTAGTTGCGGTTTAGTACCAAAAAGAGCAGCAAATAACCTAAATCACTATGTTGGTACTATTCTAACAAAGAGGCATGCCAGCAATCAAGCATGAAACCTCATTTACGATCCCAAAGATTCAGACTTCATCACATACACTTAAAGTCTACAGAAAAAACTATTTCCAGCTGTAATCCTCTTGAGATTGAAAATCAAGAATAGAGAAAGAGAAGCAAGATCAACCACTAATATTACACTGGATCTCTTTCCCGCCACTTCTTTGGACTTAATTTAGTATTTCAAATATGGCAGAATCACTAAAGGCGTTACCTGGAAAAGTCAGAAAACACATGGGACTTAAGGATTTGTTTTATATTATGAAGCTTTTCCCTAAGCTCTGTGATTTTAGGAACATCCCTGTATGCTTCGAAGTGATTACATAATTGGTTTACGGCCTGAAATAATTATATAATCAGAACTTTAAGAATATAATTGGAAAACCAGAAGAGACATCTTCTTGGAAATTCAGTTAGGCAGATTAGAAATGATAAAGACCTGCCTTGGGCTCCCATGGTGAACATAAAGCTAAAGCAGGTGAACTAAAAGTTTTAGTCTAAACCAACCTAACAGTAGCAAGAAACGCAAAAGATTGTTAAATTAGAAAAAGGTACCTCCAGCTGCGCAGCTGCCTCCTTGTATTGTCGTTTTGATGCCATCACCTGAAGCTGTTCAACAGCAGAGACTGCCATAGAGAGGTAGCGAATTTCATTTCTGAGCTTATGAATAATGTACTTGGTCAACTTAAAACTACGTCATATATATGTTTAACATATAAGGATTAAAACAGATCCACAAATACGTTAACCAGCAACACACTTGTTTGATGTTCCCTACCTTAGAGCCCCTATTATGTAGGTCTTCACTACACTTGGGCTATCATTGTGATTTCAGGATAGCATGGCCGGATATGGTGAAAACAATGAGATAATAAAACAGAGCAAATTATTGCTAACTGACCTAACATTGTGAGGCGATGAAGGGCAGTGATCGTCGTGGTTATGTTCTTCTTTGCAAAATCCAACTTCTTAATGTCACGACATATTTCTTGGACCATTGCTTCACTTTGCTCAGCTTTGGATTTTATCTCTTGAATTTTATATGAGAGTTCCTGTGTTAATGATAAAACAATATCAAATTCCATTACGATTGAATTAAAAGGGAACTGATAGGAGAAAGAAAAAGGAATGATCAACTGACAGTACGCATGCAATACATATCAGCCTATGAGAAACTAACCTCCACAGCACGTGTAGCATCAGCAAGATCTTCTTTAGCTTTAGTTCCCGAGTTACTCTGGAGTATCATTGCCAGCCCAAGAATAAGATTCAGAAGCATAGATTATCTTTTCAACATACAAGCAAGATCAATGCTTTAGGCATAAAATACAATTCTTCACTCAAAGTACACATCCACAAGAAATCCAGAACGAGTGACTCACAAATGTTCCATGCAACTTTACGTACAAAGAACAAAAGAAATGAGGAGTTACAAACTTAGTGAAGTCAAAACATATCTAAAGCCTCAAGAGTAAGTTTCACATAAATTGATGTAAGCGACCAATAAAAAAACAAAAATTCACCTGTTGACGAACAGCAGAGAGTATGCTAGCATCAACCCGCCGAATCTCACCATGAATCTTTTGCATAAGCGGCTCGACGCCAGATAGCGATGCTTCTGTAAAGGAGAAAAATAAACATTTGAAGTTCATGGTAAAGCAGCCACATATGCAGAAACTATCAGTACCAGTTAATCAACAGCTGAACTACAGGTCTTGATTACAGAAGCAAGCAAACAAAAAAATCAACAGTTCATAATAGTTCGGATACACTATGAACAACTCTAAAACATAATCGATTTACAAAGAGTAGGACTGCTCTGCTACAGTTTGACGAAGAAATAATCACCTGTTGGAAACATCTGGTTAATATACTCTAAAGCACTCGACTTATCCATGGCTTATGATGAAACCAAATCACTCGAAATGGAGGATCTGCAAAACAAAGATCATGGACAGTTTTTAGTGTGAATGAGCATAAAGCCCCAGAAACTAGGGTCAGCGATCAAGTGGACGCAACCATTAGATCCCGAGTCCCAAGTAATTTAGGTGAAAAAAACTCTACAATAAATCCGGAACAATTAGAATAATCAATGGCCAAAGAGCGAAACTCGAAGAAGCTTACGGAATTGAAAGGAGAGAGAACACGATGAAGAGAAGATCGAGGATTAACAGAATACGGCGGCGATAATTCCGGTGACTGAGATCGGATCGATCCTTCGTGTACCGAGATATGCTTCAAAAGTACTCAAAACACAGATAGAAAATAGATGTCTCTCCCTCCTCCATCGTTTGTTACAATACCGTATTCATCCGAACCGCGATCTGTAAACATGAACCGAACCGGTTTAGAAATACCAATACATATTTTGACTTGTGGTTTGTTTTGGTTTTGTTTCGTCTACAACGGTGAGAGACTGAGAGTTTTTCACTTTTTCTCTTCATCCTCTTCATTTCGTGCCTTTAAGATCTCTCTTTCAGATTCTACTTGCGAACTTACATAAACCTGGTGAGCAAAATCGGATTTGGGAAAATATCGAAGAATTTGGTACTCGATAATCTCCACATTGTTTAGAAAAGCAAAAGAGGGGATTTAGAGTCAGTCAGAGAGAAAATGGCTTCGTCTGCTCAATCTAGAATCTCGACTCTCCAGAATCATCTTTCTCCACTGGAAGCAAACAAGAAGGTTTTCTGTATAAAAAAGATCTACCTTTTCTTAAATTTCGTTAATTTCTCCAGTTATTCTTTCTTGTTCCAACGTTTTTCCAAGGCTCTTTCTAATCTTAATATTATTTCTTTTTACAAGAAGCTCATGAGTCTTGTGAAGATATCCCCGCAAGTATCTGAAGCATTATCCAATGGACGCGCTGTGGTCGCTCTTGAGTCAACCATAATCTCCCATGGTTTGTTTTCTCACCCGATTGCTAAGTTATTTGCTTGTTTCTGTGAAGTTTAGTTGAAATTGTTTTGCAAATCTTAAGCCTATGTTCTTGGATATTGGTTCTGATTTCAACTGTTTATCCTTAACTGTGCATTTCTTTAGGCATGCCTTACCCTCAAAATCTGCAAACCGCTAAAGAGGTGGAGTCAATTGTGAGAGAAAATGGAGCAATCCCTGCGACGATAGCTATCTTGAACGGAGTACCTTGCATAGGTGAGTTAATTTTGGTGAATAATACGTTTCACAACATATCCTGATTCCAGAAAACCAACTTGGTTTCAAGATCTTAGATTGCGGTTATATATCTCTTTTTGCTAACAGTAGACGTCTTGTAGGTGTTTTTCCTTCTCCTTATAGATGCTAATATGTAGTAAACAGGTCTGAACGAGGACGAATTAGAACGTCTTGCATCTCTGGGAAAAAGTGTTCAAAAGACAGCAGGCAGAGACATAGCACACGTTGTGAGTCCCTTTTTGTGGCTTTCTACTTATTGCACCATCATTATGTTCATCAGCACAACGATAAACCTAACACTTTTAAAAATTTCCTTAGATACTGGAGTCACGTAGAGAAAATATTCATTAGTTAAAACTTAAAAAAATCAAATTGTATAAATTTAATCAGCCAACCTTACTCTAAACTAGCTTTTATATGTGGCTGGACATGTTATTTACTAGCACCTTTATCAGTCATTGCATGGACTGTTTTGTTCTTCCATATATTGCCTAACTGTTTTTCCGTCAGGTGGCTACGAGAGGAAATGGTGCAACTACAGTCTCTGCAACGTTGTTTTTTGCTTCAATGGTAATTTTCTTTGTTCCTAGGAGGATATTTCTTTAATAGTATCAGAGCCACTCATTGCATTTCATAGTATTTTTGGTTGTTGTAGGTTGGCATCCAAGTTTTTGTGACCGGCGGGATAGGAGGTGTGCATAGACATGCCAATCATTGTAAGTTCCATATTCGTTTTGTTCTTTAATTTCAACCTTTCTAGTTGCATGGTTGGCAACTTGTTTTAGATGGTGGTGTTGAATACTTTGAAGCCAATATGTGCTCTGCATGCGCCGCTATTTTGTGTTTGTGTTGCAGCTATGGACATATCATCTGATCTTACTGCTCTTGGAAGGACTCCTATAGCAGTGATATCAGCTGGCGTTAAATCAATACTTGATATTCCAAAGACTCTTGAATATTTGGTATATCATCCGCTGTCATATTTAATTGGGAACAGTTAAGAGTTCAGTTTTCATAAGAGCTATTTGTTAACAATTTAGGAAACTCAAGAAGTGTATGTTGCTGCATACCAGAGCGATGAGTTTCCTGCATTTTTCACAGAAAAAAGTGGCTGTAAGGTGCAAAATTGTCTGTTAACAGTAAACTCAACCACTTGCTTCTGCTTGGATATTTGGTGATGTGGATTGTTTGACTTCTTTAGGCACCATCTCGTGTAGATAGCCCTGAAGACTGTGCTCGAGTAATCGGCAAGTGTTGACTCTCTCAAAATTTCGTTTTAAAAAAGGTTTTATGATCCCTTACCACCTTGAGAAATCCGGTTTGGCAGATGCAAACATGAAGCTAAATCGTCAGGCAGGAATTCTATTTGCTGTGCCAATTCCGAAACAGCATTCAGCCGCCGGAAATCTTATCGAATCAGCAACACAGCGGGCTCTTACAGAAGCAAGGTCATAAGAAGAAGCTACTTTCATACGTGCCTGCATCAGTATTCTTCAAGAGCTTGGAGTCTTTTTTTCTTATTTTATCATCTAAATGTGAATTTGGTTTTGGCCAGGGAACAAAACGTGACTGGTAATGCAGAAACTCCATTCTTACTTGCACGGGTAAACGAGCTAACTGGAGGCACGTCACTTGCAGCAAGTATCCTTTTTCTAGATGTTCCCTTAATCTTTAAGATTCCACCACAATCATTTGATGGTCTAATCACTTTAAGAAGTTCTGAAATGAATATATGTATCCAAATTCCAAACCCATACAATGGCTTAAAAACAGCGCTGTAAATCTTTGAGTTCCTTGACACGGCTTCAGACATTGCGCTTGTGAAAAACAATGCCCTTATAGGTTCTCAGATTGCAGTAGCCCTTTCTAAGCTGATGTGATCTTCCTTTACCAAAGGCAGCTCGAGTTCAGGATCAGGTTCGGGATTCAGGACAGATCAAACATGTTTTGGATTTGTAGCGTTTTATGTTGCTTAACAAAGATTATCTTTAGCCCAATAAACTCTTCAACATATGTTCACGTTACATCTATATGAAATTTTTTGTAACATCTGGAAACTATTAGTGGTGTAACGTCCCCTGAAGATTACATTCTTGAACTATTAATCCTACATCACAAATGATTTCAAGCAATAAACGTTGATGACACAACTCATTAACCATCCTGAGATTCTTATAAAATTGAGAGGCGATATGGAATCTGTTGTCAGAAAGACGAGGTTGATTCCAGAACCAGAAACAAAATGTGGTGAAGGAAGGGCTTAGACTACACCAGAATTTGCCAATCTTGGTGAAGAATGCGACAGAAAGATGCAAGATTGGAGGGTTTTACACAGTAGATCACAACGATGATCATTAACTCTTATACAATGATGAATGACCAGGATTCATGGAATATACAGATGAATTTCAGCCCGAGAGGTTCATGGAATCTCCTTCACAAGGGAAAGGAATGAGAGAGAACAGTAGAGTAGCAAATTTTAACTCATTCCTTTCGGGAGCGGATGAAGAGGATGTCCTGGATCAAAGATGGGTCATTTTCGTCACTTACGTATTTTGACTGGAGAAGAAATGAAGATGAGGTTAAAATGTAAGAGACTGGAGAAATGACCCTGAGGATGGCTCATCCACTTAAATGCACTCCTGTTGCTCGAATCGACCTGTTGCTCGAATCGACCTGTTAGCTAGCGTTGAATCTGCAAATCCTTTAGTTAATGATTGAGTTTAATGTCCTGTTGAAGTTGCAGACATATGTCTAAAACTGGTATTCGAACTTGCTGGCTTTGTAATGTTTCATAACAGACTTGTTACCTTTATGCCTGAGGCATCTGTTATATGCGAAGGGGCGAGATCGTGAAACTTGGTAATAAATTGGATAAGTTGCAGATATTAAGAAAAGCTATAGGCATCAAAGGAAGATAGTTACATTTTAGATAGTCTACTTTGAACTTATTACACTTTTCACTACTTGCTACTTCTGATGCCAAACTTGTGATGATTATAGAGCTTCAGAAGAAGGCTCTACTCCCATAGAAAACGCGGGAGCTCGCACTCTTTGGCGTCTGCTGGGAGGAGCTTGAATTCTCTGATTGGGTCGGGCTATCCATGTCCAAAGGGAGCTTCATCTTAGCCAGTGATTCAGTAAATTGCTGCAAGCTTTTTGTATACATGTCAACAATATCTTGCTGCACTACCTTCTGCTCTGGTTCAATGTTCACTTTCAGAATCGGTTCCACAACCGCTTCACCATCTGTCTTATGGGTCTTATTCAAATCGCCATTCTTGATGATATTTGTTGGCTTCTTTGGTTCTCGGTCTGAACCTGAGTTGTTTTCTTCGCTTAATAGCTTTGAATCATCATGAGTGTCTGCTGGCTTCTTTACTTCCTGGTCTGAACCTGAATTGTTTCCTTCGCTTAATAGTTTTGAACCATCATGAGTACGAGTGCCCGTGGAACTAACTGCAATTGATGGAGACGAGATTCCCATTTTCAAGACAGTACTCGTTGGAGCTGCTTCTTCAAAAGTGTCAACAGCTACAGACTGGACACTGTCCGTTTCCACAAAGCCGGTTGCAGAGCTTACAAATTCATCAGTGGCAAAGTACTTAGACACCATTTGATTGTTTTCACATACAATCTTTGGATCCAAAAACTCACTCTCATCAAACTCGATAAGAGGCAACTCGGTCTCTTCCACTGTTGGAATCATGGGAATGTGCATCACCTCAGGCGAATCTCCTGAATACGATAGAGACAACTCCACAAAACCTGCAGGAGAATGAAACAAATCGGTTGACGAAAGAGAGAACTCTTTCTCTAATTTCCCATTCCTCACAATCACTTCAGACAGAGGTACAAGAGTGAATCCAAGTAACTGATCCTCAAGATAATTCTTCACGCGGCTCATCATATATATCTCACATTTAAGTGAACAATCCAGATTCTTCACACCAAACTGAAGGGTATCATCGAATACAGGGTTTTTGCCTCCACCATTGATGATCTTTGTGGACAACGAGTTCTGGGGATCGCTAGTGAGACAAAGCTTAGCATACACATCTTGCTTATGATAGATACAGATGTTGTGGATGTCCCTAGCTTGGTGAACAAAAACCTCAAGCACACCAATAAAACTGTCTGAATCAGACGACATGACAGGTTTTTTTGCTCTGGTTTCACGAGTGTCATTGAAATGGATACCATTGAAGTTTGATGCCACAGATTGTGGGGACTCCATAACAGGATCTGCAAACAATAAAGGAAACAGCTCAGTTGGAATTATACATAAAAAAAAACAAAAAAACCTCTGGACTTTGGTTTATATTCTTTAGATAACTAACAAATAGACACTAACTCAAACTCAGTTGTATAACAAGAAACAAAGATTACAGAGACAGAAGAGAATCTAACTCAAATCTGTGGCTAATCATAGAACCTTAAGACAAACAAATAACAATATTTAGAATTACATTGCTACCTGATCCCTAAGACAAAAACTACAAACTTGATTCTGATCAAAGAGTGCTTACTCCACTAAGTTACTAAAACAATTAACGCAGGCGCATCCCTTAAAAACAGCAAAGAGAAAGGGCATAAACGGATTCCAAGAAAGCAATCAACTTTCTCGAGGAACAAAAAAAAACCATAATCCAAGAGACGAGAACGAATGTTCCGGAATTAAGGATAAAGTTATAACAAGACGAAACTTTTATTTCAATAAAGACGAAACTAAGGCTCAGGTTTTAACCTTTATCTTGCTGGAAGAAAGGTCAAAAAGAAGAAAGCTTTCTCTGTTTTCCTTCTTGAAAAATGCGCTGAGATTATCTCGAGCTTTACGAGAAGGCCAAGAAGAAGAAGGAAGTAATCGAAAGTTGAGGAGGAAAAGAAATAATTGTTGTGTTATTTTTAATAATATTCATCGAAAAAAGAGTGTGAAATAGACTTTTCTAGGTAGGCACAATCCACGGATTATAGACGCCTCTCTGTCTTCAGATTTTTTACTCTTTTTTGTTTGTATTCAATTTCTACACCATAACGGCTTGAAAGGTTCTAGCGAAACTTACCTTTCAAAAAAATCTTTAAATTTCGTTTACTTTTCATTAGAAGGAACTTTATGGACCACAAATTTGATTGCTTTCCTTTGGTTTGATTTGATTTTTTAATCATAAATTTGATTGGTATGGCTCGTTAACCGGTTTTCACACTTGTATCTAGAGGTTTTCAATTGCTTAAACAAGTCGAATATAAAGCTCAACTTCCAACTGGGTGTAGTGCAGGTGGATGCCAACAACATAATGGTTTTGAGTAGTAGACAACAGATACATAGAGTAGCGATTAAACATAAAATTATTGAAATAAACAGTTTGGTTTAGGATTTCGTAGAACCGTATGACAATTCATAGAATTCAGCTAAGTATGTCAAAGCTTCAAAGTTGTTGTTGCATACCTTCCACAATGCAGAAACTTCTCCTTTAGAAACAGTTCCCAAGTTTTCACAACTCTCAATGAATTCAAATAGCTTTGAATAGAAAGAATCATAATTCATCACAATGAATGGAACTGGCAATGAGGATCCAATCCTTTTAAGCTGAATCAATGTCAAAATCTCAAACATCTCATCGAGCGTACCAATACCACCTGGCAATGCAATTACTGCAGTTTTATCAAAAGTATTGTTTCTAATCACTGCATCCACCAATCCATGTTTTCTCGCTGAAAAGAACCTAAAATATTTAACTCCAGATTTCAGGGAGCATTCACTTTTGTGCAATCTGAGTAAGCAGTGGTGTGTGGCTACGTTTACCTGCAAGTATGGTAATTTTGAGGAGGGAGATAACGATGAAACTTCGATGCGGTCCATTCACCACCAGCTTCTTTTTCTATTTTGATGCCACCGACCGGTTTCTCAGCTTCCAAAGCACCTTTAGTCACAGCATCCATAAGTCCTGGTCCAGCTCCAGACCATGTAGTACAGTCCAACAGAGTTGCTGCCTGATCAATCACACAACACTTGAGGAATCTTTATTGTAAAATGATACACTAAGTTCCCTTGTGGATTTTACAGCTCTTACTGACTTCTCTGCTCAACTCTTGTGCTTGCAGGTAATGTGAATGGTTTGGTGGGATTCTTGCAGAGCCTAAGTACACGATCCCTCTCCCAAGTCTATGTATGAGATCGAAGCAAATCTCTAGCTCTTTCATAACCTAAGGAATAAGGTAACGAATAACAAATCACATAGCCTATATAGGAATGGTCTTTCAAGGAGAAACTATCAGAATTTTAACATCTACAATCTACACAGAAGATTGGACATAGAATGGGATTTACTTTAACAGTAACTATCAGAATTAAGCTTGTTTTCCCATGGAGCTTTTCTAAAACCTTTCAACAGGTTATTTACCGATCTCTTCGTTTCTCATTCTCTAAGGAGATAAACAATCTGCAAAGGGCAATATAATTGAAAAAAGTTTCACTCTTTCCCCTATGATGTAACCTTTTCATGACATTCTATTGTAAGACTAGAAATCAAAACAATTTAATGGACACATTGAAATTCCAGCAATCTCTGACAAATTCAAAGCTGAGATTTTAGTTTTTACCTCAAATGGGCTACTTCTCTCAACAAAATCCTCAGACACAGACCTCCACTTCAGAGCTCGAGCTGAACATACCCTAACTGGGTGAACAAACCTCATATTCAGGCAAATTGGATCTCTTTCTGTTAAAGAGGTAACGAGTTTCGGTGTTCGTGACGGAGACATCTCTGGGGATGATAATCGGAAACTCCATGAGGAACCCAACATCGAAAACCCCATTTTCTGATGACGATTCTCCGTTCCTTGAGAGAAGAAATTGAGGAACGAAACAAACTCGGGGTCGCTCAAAATATCAAATTAAGATCTTTACAGATTAAAGTTTCAACTTTTATCTGGGAATTTCGTTTCTTTTCACCAGAAGCTCGTCGTGAGTCATGCCCACACTCCAAAGCTTAAGGTTGTTGATATAAAAAAACTGTTATTAACTAATAGAAACGTTACAAGTGATGCTTCTTGAAACTCTCATTGGCATTTACAGGGAGTTTTGCTTTTCTCGACCACTAATTCATTTAGTAGAATATCTTGGGCAGGTAGAAATCAGATGTGTTTGATCAAGGGGTAGCTTGGTCATTTCCTACTAAGACCAAGAGACAAAGACAAAACCACAAGCAAATATGGACAAACTGATCCCCACATGGAACATGCAAACACCACCTAACCCAACTTATCTCAATCAACACATTCCGTAAACCATAGATATATAGAGGTGTACTGAGCAGAGCAAAGGAGCATAAGAACATCTAAATCTAAAGATGGAACCTTTCTTTTTGAAGAAACAAAACTCAAAACAAATTCTTCCTTTAGCTCTCTTTCTTGAGGAAATGGTGTCAAAGTTTCGTGCTTTTATGTATTCAATCTTTGCATTTGGTCATATGATTCCATATCTTCCCAAGAAAGCTAGTAAACACCTAGAACCTCTCAATCCTCTTACTTTTTCCCATGTCGATGGTCTCCTTGTTAATCTCGGATCTCCCAAATGGCTTTGATCTCTTACGTGAGCAAATCGAAGCAAAAGTTCGTGCTTTGAAACCAGACCTAATCTTTTTCAATTTTGTTCATTGGGTTCAAGAAATGGCAAAAAGAGTTTGGAGTCAACAGTGTGAGTTAGCTACTCAAAAGTTGTGTTACGTGGACACGACGCTAAACCTCTATTTTCTCTTCATGAATTCCCACGAACCGCTACTCGATTGGATCTCCACAAGTCTTAAGAACTGGAACATCGTTTGCATAAGGACACATGCGCAGAAATATGAGCGTAAACATTGCAGTTTTATCAAGATAATTAGTCAGAGAAAATTCTCTTATCCGGTCCAATGTTCCTTGAGCCGCAAGAAAAGAATGTCAAGCCACTAGAAGACCGATGGAACCAATGGTTGAATTGGATATGAAAACAAAAATATATTAGAACAACCCCAAGACAGCAGTTAGTGACTTCCAAAGTCTTAACTTTTTCAAACCCATTTGTAAAATTCTCAAAATCATCAATGGTATGATCAATTTTTTCTTTTGTGTTCATGACAAAAAGACCAAACTGAACATTGGTTCACCTATAGGCTCACCACCCACAAGAATAAACCAGAATCAAAACCATTCAAAACCATTCCAAACCTCTAACAGCTCACCACCTTGGCTTAGAATCATCAAGTGATGTTTGGCATCGGTTGAACCGACTTTGTATTTAAAAAAACCGCAAACGTAAAAAAAATCCCTTTTATACTATTTTAAAAACTATCATAATATTTGAATCGAAAATTTTGATGAAATAGCTTATTTTCATTTGCTATTGTGTTAAAAATACTTTTAAAATAACGGACAATTTTTTTATACTAATATTGAGGGTCGCAAACATAGACTTGTTTTGCTTGTGCTCAATTTCGGCCCTCGTCGTGACATAACATCCCCAAATGAATTTGGTCTTGGAAAACATTCGAGAACTCGGCTAAGATCTATATACATTGTTGGTGTTCATGTGCAAATCTTTCACTTAACTCCATTGCATTCCCCAGCTAATACTTTCACATCGTCTTTCTCCACTTTTGATATATCTTTTCTCTATCTCTTGATAATTTGGTTTCATTCTTCAAAAAATTTGCAAACAAAGACTTAATCTGCTATTCTATTTAGTGCTAATTGATTTTGAGATGAAAATCCATTAGTTGTCTTTACATCGAAAAAACTTACAGTTTGTGTTTAAAGGAGAGATTGATCCAAACTTGCCAAGTCTTTGTTTTTAGTAATGCCATTACCATTAGAACAATGCCTTTTCCAGGAGTCATCCATTGTAATCCACTTTCTCTTATTACTCATTTATATTCTTCACAAATTTCATGCAAAATTTTCTTCCTATGTATATATACAAATACAAGAATTGGTCGTGACGGTTCTTGTGAAATCAAGATGAAAAGAGACCAATACCTCTAACATGTAAGTAAGTGTCTCAAATCCTGTTTTGGAAGAAGAAAATTATTTAAGTATCAATCCTATAGAGGTTAATTAATATATAATTTTCCAATTTGAAAAATTAGAAAGTCTGAAATCATGTATTATTTTTTTTCATGAATATATAATTTTCCAATTTGAAAAATTGGAAAGTCTGAAATTATGTATTATTTCTTTTCTAACTAGATTTATAGAAAAATAATACTAAACTAAATTTATACAAAAATTAACCATAAGTATAAATACACAGCGTAAATAAAATTTAATAGATCACAATAATATATACTAATACCTTTTTCTCTCGAGTTGCATCATAAAAATCTCGAATACCCAAATCACATCAAACAAATGTTTCAAACTAATCATAAATTTAGGACATCTTTCCAAATAACGTACTATCCTTATTACAAATTTTATAGGAATTCTGGATTTTGATGTAGCCATTCATTGATCTTCTCTTGGCTCATACACTAATCAAATCATTAATCGATTTGTTTGATCCGATATCTTTTTCATCGCTGGAAAAAAAAAATTAGAACATAAATTTTGTTATTTCTGTAGAACACAAGAATTACATAAACACACTATCTGAACATTTTGTTTTGCTACAGACAGGCCTATGAAAAAATGTCGTGTGTCGATGCTTAAATAGGTGTAATTAATGTAAGTTTTTTTATTTTATGATCTTGTATAATCGATCACAATTTCATCTTTTTATTTTAACTTTTGATCTTTTTTCTTATATTTTTATGTTTTATTTTCTTACAAAATACAATACATAAAAAGTTTATAGTGAGTTTTCATCACATCCTTGATCCGCACATTATTAAGAAGTTTTATATTGATTTTTTCCATCCACGTTACGTCCAGTACATTCGACGATCTCCGTTTCTCTGACAACTGTATATTTACTGGAATCTTAGAAGAAGAAAAACAGAATGACCCAAACAAAAGTTTCAGATACCTTCTTGCTCCCACTGTCTTTTTCTTCATCATTTCTGAAAAAGAAAAAAAAACAAAAATCAATTCTCCATATTATAAAAGTCAAGGAACCTAATATAGGAATACAGACAAAAGGTTTTGTTCATGTTTCGTCACCTATCTTGAAATAAAAAAATATGGATGCTCATTTCATCTTGATATATTGTAACTCAGACTTGTGGAAGATGAGAAAGAAATCATGAGAGAGATATTGAAAAGTAAATAAACTACGAAGAAGAAAGATAAAACCTAAAAGTAATAACACATTTCGATACTACAATTTAAAACCGTAAGCGTTCTATTTTTATAAAAGAGAAAAAAAATTAAGTATTTCATCCATTAAAAAAACCGAGGTTTCGGCCAATTCATACATGAACTTTGCTATGTGGTTACGATTCGATAACGAACTTTGTTGTTGTGCTCTTTCATACATCAACGTTTTATTTAGTCCGTAACATGCATTAACTTGAATAATTAGTATAAAACATACATTAGTGTTTAATGACGTTTATCTCACCGTTAATCATCGCTGACTAGGATGACACGTCAGCGATGACATCGTTTTATTAAATGACTTAAACGACTAAAACGGCGTCGTTTTCATAATTATGACTCAAAAAATCATTTCCTTCTTTCTCCTTCGTGTATGTGACATGAAATTAGGGTTTATGGAGGAAAAAACCAGAAAATTTAGTCTCCCCCTTCCTTTCTTCTCCAGAGCGAACGAGAATGGCAGAAACTGGGTTGGATATGTATTTCAATATGGTTTTTTGTCTTCTTGTTTATGTAATATCGAATTAGGGTTTGTAATTTTCTGAAATTAACCGAAATTAGTGAAAATTTGTGAATGAATAACTGTAAACTTCGAAATCGATTGGGCTGTTCGAGAAAAAGGCATTTCAAAAGTTTGTCACTGTGGAGAATCTGCTACAATTCAAACATCAAGGAATGAGCAAAATTCTATTGTTGTCCTAATAGATCCGAAAATCTTAAATCTCATTTGTTTAAATGGGCAGATAAATTGTTAATTGAAGAGATTGAGAAACTTAAAATTGTTGTTGATGATGAGGTTAAAGAACATATGGGAAGTCTTCGGGATGGTTTATGAAATTATGAAAATAAAATGGAGACTCTTGAGTGTGAGACACGGACTTGTGAAGCTATTGTTCATCGTTATAAAAACGATATTGACGACATTAAAGCGGTTGTGCGTGGCTGGGAGAAAAAGCTTGAAGAATGTAATGGTGAAATTTGGAAAATACGAAAGATAATTGTATGTAGTATGCTAATATTTGTGTTCTATTATGTTATTTTAGTTTGAAGATTGAAAAATATATTTATGTTATGTTATAAAAAATCATAATAGATTTGTGTTATAATATAAAAAATCATAATAGATTTGTTGTGTTCTGTGATGTTATAAAGAATATATTTTTGTTCTGTTATGATAGAAGACTAATCGTCTCTTATGAAAAAGTTCTATCATATTTTATACAAAATATTCCCAGAATGCAACAACGAAACAAAGACAAAGGAATCTCTTTATAGACATGGAAATCAGACCAATTTGGAGTAGCCATAGCAACACTCACAGCAGAAGCATGTTCTTACAAATACAAAAACATTGACCACCAAAGCATAACACTAATATCTAAATAACCAATGAATCACTATACTCATTGCGCCATGTCGAAGTCAACTACCATTTTGACACGTAATCATCAAGCTGTAGTTTTTTGTCTAAGATAACCCGGAAGGCATGGCGGCAAAGAATCCCTGAAACATCCCACATCCGACAACTACATGTCATTCTCCTCATGTGCACTTTAAAAGGTGAACCATTCTCCGTGACTTCGAACCACCCATTTGGTCCAGCAAATGTTTTACAATATTTTCTATATCTTGTTTCTGCCTCAATAACCTCTGCGACTTTAGGAGTACATGTACCTATATGCTCTATTGATTTCTTGTTTCGTTGTCCAATCCTAACCATAGCTTGCCTCATTATTGTCTCCAACATCTCCACTAGTGGTAGTTCTCTTACACTATTATATGATTCAGAGAAATTGTTGTGAACGTCCTCACAACAAGTTTTGTTTGTGAAGAAAGCTCGACTACAATTCCTTGGATTCTTTGTCATCATCAATTCATAAACTTCTGAATCATACGCCTGAACTGCCTCAATAGCTTTATCGTAATCAGCTGAGTTATAGCTCTCTGCGACTGCCCAAAATAATGGCTTCATGAGCGGCTTGTTAGGAAATTTAGACTTCAAATTACTGTAGATATGGCGTGTACACATTCGATGTTCTATCTTCGGCAACTCTTGCTCAACAGCGATTAACAAGACCTAAAATGATAGATACAATCATAAATAATCCGAAATTTACTTTTACAAACAGTCATGAATCATCCGATAATAATCAGAAACTTACTTTCTGTCTATTTGATATAACCGTGTACCCATCTCCATCTCCAAGTTCCAAATCAGATTTGAGCTTACGTAGGAACCACAGCCATGAATCAGTATTTTCAATATGTACAACTGCCCAAGCGACCGGATATATTTGATTATTTGAATCTCTCCCTGTTGCTACCAATAATTGCCCTTTAACTGTTGATTTCAAAAAGCAACCATCGATACCTATCCGGAGAATGTCATGAAGGATTTGCAGGTACAAACATGTTTCTGATATAAATAGTTTGATAATGTTGACATGAGAAATGAGGTTTTAAGTTTTAAGCATGTTGACATGAGAAATGAGGTTTTAAGTTTTAAGCATTGTTCGCCTTGAATCCCAACAATCACTGGCTTTATCTCTACATTGATTATGATTTAAATTCATACCCGTTCGTATTCTAAATTGTGTTTTCAACTGATGGTGCATTATATATATCAATATATATTTGTGCTCATGGCTTTCCAAGAGAGACAAAAATTAACGATAATATCGACACAAATAAAACCTAAGACACAAATAACAACACCAGAGAAATAGTTGTGCATTACGTAAAAACGGGAACAATTAGGTGTATCAATTCCTTCTTTGTAGGTCGACACAAATAAAACCTAAGAAATCTAACAACTAACAAAACAACAAGAGCATGCGAAATCACGATTTCAAAGAAGATCGAAGAAGCTTACTCACTACAAGAAAACTGCGAATTTGCGACTGCAATTTGCGACTACATATGTGGTCGCAAATATTGCGACCAAATTTGCCATGGTTTAGCGACCATTTTGCGACTACGGCGAAGTAGTGGCAAATTGGTCGCAAATGACCAATACCAAACAAATATCGCAAAAACGACTGAGACTGACCCTGATAGTCGCTAATCAGTCGCCAAATAGCGACTGATTAGCGACTACGTATGGAAAATCACGTGGTAGTCGCTAATTAGTCGCAAAATAGCGACCGCTTTGCGACTACGGTATGTAGTGGCTCTGCAGTCACAAAATGGTGGCAAAGTGCCAGCATAAAAAACATGTGCGAGTTAGGTATAACGACATTTAAGCGACTACATAGGTGTAGTCGCAAAGTAGTGACAAATCAGTGGCAAAGTAGTCGCAAAATGTTGTATATATATGCATCATCCCATTCTCTCATTTGCGAAAGCAAAAGTAAAAAATTTTGTAAAACATGTGGGGAAATTATAACAATTCGAAAGATTGGATGTACAGAAGAATAGATAATGAAACAAGAAATATCTCGGCGGAATTTGTACAAGGCATGGAGCAGTTCATGAATTTTGCAAGTAGTCAACCTATAGCTCAAAGTAGTGGAGGTAAGTTTTTCTGTCCTTGTATTAATTGCAAAAATGATAAATTTATTCCGGGACGAAAAATATGGAGTCATCTATATAGTCGAGGGTTTATGCCAAATTATTATATTTGGTATAAACATGGAGAAGAGCTGAATGTTCAGTTAGGGACGAGTAGTACTAGTCGGGGTGATGTACGAAGAAATCGGGGACGTGATTGTAGTAGTGATGAAACAGTTGGTATATCCGGTAATAGATATGTTGAAATGGTGACGGATGTATTTTGTGAGACAACGACTGATGATCAGCAGCAGTACTATAATCAGAACGAAGAAAATTATAATTATAATTATGAAGAAGAACGGCCTAATGAAGAAGCAGAAAAGTTTTACAACATGTTAGAAGCTGCAAAAAATCCATTGTATGATGGTTGTCATGAAGGGCACTCACAATTATCTTTAGCTGCTAGGTTTATGAACATCAAATCTGATTTTAATTTACCAGAAAAATGTATGGATTCTTGGGCGGAGTTATTTACAGAATATTTACCCGACGAAAATCAGGCGACGGGTTCATATTATGAAACCGAAAAATTGATGCGAAATTTAGGCCTCCCGTTTTATACAATTGACGTGTGTGTTAAAAATTGTATGATATTCTGGAAAGAAGATGAGAAATGGGAAAAATGCAAATTTTGCGATTCCCCGCGGTATAAGCCAAGCGAGGGCAGGACGAGAATACCTTTCAGTCGTATGTGGTATTTACCTATAGGTGATAGACTTAAAAGAATGTATCAAAGCGAGAAAACCGCAGAGGCAATGAGGTGGCACGCAGAGCATGAAGCAGAAGACGGAGAAATGAGTCATCCATCTGATGTTGCAGAGTGGAAAAATTTTCAATATTTACATCCTAGATTTGCTGCTGAATCTCGAAATGTTTATCTTGGCTTATGTACTGATGGGTTCAACCCATTTGGGATGTCTCGTAATCATTCATTATGGGCGGTGATTATCACTCCATATAATTTGCCACCGGAGATGTGTATGAAGAAAGAGTATTTGTTTCTAACTATTTTGAATTTGGGGCCAAATCATCCGCGTGCTAGTCTGGACATATTCCTACGACCTTTGATTGATGAGTTGAAAGAATTATGGTCTATCGGAGTTGATGCATACGATGTATCGCTGAACCAAAATTTCAATCTAAAAGCTGTGTTACTTTGGACGATAAGCGACTTTTCCGCTTATGGAATGTTATCAGGATGGACAACGCATGGAAGGCTGGCCTGTCCAATTTGTATGGATGATACGAAGGCATTTCAATTACCAAATGGGAGAAAGACGTGTTGGTTTGATTGTCATCGAAGGTTTCTTCCTAATGGTCACCCGTTACGGAAAAATAAAACAAATTTTTTAAAAAGGAAGCACGCTTTGAATGACTGTCCTCCACAATCATTGACAGGTGAACAAGTTTTGTACGAGCGAATAAAAACTGTCAATCCTTTAAGAACATCTGAGTCCGGCGGAAACGGTCATGAAAGTAAAGAAGAAGGTTATGGCAGCTGGCATAATTGGCACAAAGAAAGTATATTTTGGGAGTTGCCATACTGGACAGATCTTAACCTTGGACATAATCTTGATGTGATGCATATAGAGAAGAATTTCTTCGATAACATCATTAATACTATTATGAATGTAAAAGAGAAATCAAAAGATACAGTGAAGTCAAGGTTGGATATTGCAAAGTTTTGCTCTCGAAAAGAGTTGCACGTGGATGGTCGGGGTAATGCTCCATTCCCTATATTTCGATTGACCCAAAAGCGAAAGAACGGTTATTGGAATGTATAAAAAATGATGTCAAATTTCCGGACGGCTATGCGGCAGATTTAGCAAATTGTGTGGATATGGATGGACTAAAGTTTTCGGGCATGAAAAGCCATGACTGCCATGTTTTTATGGAAAGACTTCTCCCTTTCATATTTGCAGAACTTTTACCACGGAACGTTCATCTAGCATTATCAGGTAAATATAGTAATAACTATATTTTTAATTAGAAATACGTAAATTAATAATAATTGCCTAAACTAATTCATTGTCGATGGTAATTAATATATATATAGGGATTTGAGGATTTTTCCATGATTTATGCTCCAGATCATTACAAAAAAACCGTTGTCAAATTCTGAAGGAAAATATAGTCATAATTTTGTGCAATTTGGAAAAGATCTTTCCGCCTTCATTTTTCGTCGTCATGGAGCATCTTCCTGTACATCTACCATACGAAGCTGAATTTGGTGGACCTGTGCAATATAGGTGGATGTATCCATTTGAAAGGTTTTTTAAAAAACTTAAGAGCAAGGCGAAGAACAAACGTTATGCTGCAGGGTCGATTGTTGAATCATATGTGAATGATGAGATATCTTACTTCTCAGAACATTACTTTGCTGAACACATTCGCACGAAAAACAGGTAACCATGTTATGACGTTTATGAATTAATTATTTTATTATATAATATATAAGTAATATATATAATATATATATAAACCATATATATATATATATATATATGTACAGGTCTACAAGATTCGATGAAGGTGACGTACCTGTATATCCAGATCCCGGAGTACCGGATATATTTACGCACATGGGTCGTCCAAGTGGTAAATGTAAAGAAATATGGCTCTCCGAAAAAGAATATAAATATGCACATGCATATGTATTACGGAATTGTGAATATTTTTGGCCACTAGAGAGGTACGTATATGAAAACAATTAATTGTATTTATTACATTTCAGTTCATTGTATTAAGAAATATATATTAATTTTCAATATTTACTGTTCTAGCATGTTTGAAGATCATATTCGATGTACGTATCCATATCTTTTGGAAGATGACATTTCATCTAAAAGAGAGGAAGAGTTCCACATATGGGTTAGAGATTATGTATGTTTAATTAATTATTTGACATATATATATATATTATATTTTATTTATTAATTTGGAAATACTAATTAAGTTTAATTTTTGATATATGATTAAAGGTCAATTCATGCAGTTCCATAGATTCACGTGCCTTTCCTATATGGGCTCAAGAATTAGTTCAAGGTCCGATGAATAAAGCATCCACTTGGCCGATGTATTTTACAAGAGGTTATATGTTCCACACGAAGAAACATGGACATAGAAGAAAGACATGTAACTACGGTATTTGTGTGAAGGGGGACAATTACTCAGATGCATCTGATGAAGCTGATTTCTACGGTATTTTAATAGATATCATTCAACTTGAGTATGTCGGACTCCTAAATTTGAAGATCACGCTTTTTAAATGTGAATGGTACGATCCTACACCCTTGAGAGGTACTCGGAAGTCGGAAAATGGTGTCGTTGATGTCTTATCATCGGGGAAATACTACAAATACGAACCATTTATTCTCGGTACGTACGTTTTTGGTAATAATTTACTATATATTTTTCTTACAAATTTATAACTAATTTATATTTCAATACGTACGATGTATCAACATCTCAAGCAGATCAAGTTTGTTATATTCCCTATCCACACACAAAATCATCATCAAAACAAACATGGCTCAATGTTTTGAAAGTTAATCCAAGATCTAACATTTTGGGGAAATACAAAAACAAAGACGAGATTGGCCTTTTGCAACAAGAAAATGATGAAGACGTAATGCATGTTCAAGAGATAGAGGTAGATCGGTTGGTCGATACAGTTAACCATATTGAAGAAATTGATTTCGATGTCGGAGATGCGGAACTAGAAGATGAATTTCAATGTAATATTTCATCTTCAGATGATGACGAGAACGAAGAAATGTAATAAATATAGTTATGCTATGTATTTTGTACATATGATTTTCATATAATTTAATGTATTACCAATATCCATATAAATCTAGATTTTTTAAGTAATTGAGACTGATTTGCCACCACTTTTCAACTGCATTGGCAATGTGGTCGCATTTCAGTCACAAAAATTTGATGTGTCGATCAGTCGCAAATCAGTCGCTAATTAGCGACTGATTTACACCACATATGGTAAATTTATATTTCCCCTAAGTATTTTCCACATTTAAAACTTGTATTTCTATTCTATAAGACTACTAACCATTAGAAGTGATAACATATATTGAAAACCATATTTTTAATGATTTCATATTTAGATAACATTTAGAATCTATATAAGAAGTATAAGGTTAAGTAAATTTGTTAAGGATTTAGGTAAGTTATTTGAAAATTTGGGAAATGTTATTGTTTTCATAGTAATTGAAATTTTTATAACTTATAATCAATGATTCAATCTTATAGAATTATATGCATTCCTCAAAATCTCAAAATTTAGGGTTTAGGGTATTATTTACGACTGATTTGCCACCACTTTGCAACTGCATTGGCAATGTGGTCGCATTTCAGTCACAAAAATTTAATGTATTCGCAAAGTGGTGGCTAATTCGTGACTACATTCAAAAAATTTGATGCGCAGTCGCAAATCAGTCGCTAATTAGCGACTGATTTGCCACCACATATGGTTAATTCATATTTTCCCTAAGTATTTTCCACATTTAAAACTTGTATTTCTATTCTATAAGACTACTAACCATTAGAAGTGATAACATATATTGAAAACCATATTTTTAATGATTTCATATTTAGATAACATTTAGAATGTATATAAGAAGTATAAGGTTAAGTAAATTTGTTAAGGATTTAGGTAAGTTATTTGAAAATTTGGGAAATGTTATTGTTTTCATAGTAATTGAAATTTTTATAACTTATAATCAATGACTCAATCTTATAGAATTATATGCATTCCTCAAAATCTCAAAATTTAGGGTTTATGGTATTATTTGCGACTGATTTGCCACCACTTTGCAACTGCATTGGCAATGTGGTCGCATTTCAGTCACAAACATTAAATGTAGTCGCAAAGTGGTGGCAAATTTGCGACTGATTTGCGACTACACTCTAAACATTTGATGTGCAGTCGCAAATCAGTCGGAAATGCTTATGTAGTCGCATATCAGTCGCAAATTTACGACTGATTTGCGACTACATTTAGTTTGGTGGGACTGTGACAAAATCGAAAACTTTCAAACTCCCAAAAATAACGGGTAGTCGCAAATTAGTCGCACATTTGCGACTGATTTGCGACTACCAATTAATTCGATGGGAACCGAAAACGTTCAAACTCCCTCCAAATTAATTCGTGGTCGCAAATCAGTCGCAAATTTGCGACTGATTTGCGACCACAGTAACAGTTTCGATAAATGTACCTGTAGTCGCAAATCAGTCGCAAATTTGCCACTGATTTGCGACCACGAATTAATTCGGAGGGAGTTTGAACGTTTTCGGTTCCCACCAAATTAATTGGTAGTCGCAAATCAGTCGCAAATTTGCGACTGATTTGCGACCACGGGTCTTTTGCCACTGATTTGCGACCACATCCGTGGTCGCAAAAAAATCTATAAATACCCGATGGTTTTCCCTCATTTTTCACAAATCTCTCAAAACTACATTACAAAACTCTCTCAAAACACTTCCTAAACACTTTAACAAAACAAAATTTCTAGAAATGGCAAGTGGTGGTAGGTCGTTGAGAGGTCGTGGAAGACGATCTTTCGGATCGTCTTCCGGCCGAGGAACCTCTTCGGCCTCCTCGAACCCTTCACCATCCGCTAATAGAGCGGCATCGCGGCTCCCTCTGCAATACAATTTTGTTCCTCATGCCGTTCCTGAAACCCAAACACCTCCACGGTTTCAGGAATCGGATGAACATGAGGACGAACAAATTCCTCGATTGCGAAACGGGAACGGATGAACAAACTATCACTCTTGATAGTTTGTTACAAACTCCGGGTCGCGAACAGTATTTGACTGTGCTTTCTCCAGATGCGGCTCCGAATACAACTTGGTAAGTATGTTTATTACAAGCTAATTTTTTAATAAATATTTATTTAAATTTAAATTATATTAATATAATTTTACATTTTTGTAATAAATATTAGGTTTGACCGCGATAACGGGTCTATTACTCGTCAAATCGCAAAAATTTTGAAAAATAAGTTTGACGGTCCGTACTACAGTTGGACCGTCGTACCTCCTGAGAGGCAGGAGAAATATTTTATAGAATTTGCGGTAAGTATTTTTTTTTATATTGTGTAAATTTTTAATAAAATATAAAAAATATATACTAATATTTTTAACTTAATTTCAAGCAATCGTACACTTGGGATCCTTTGATCACCTCGGTGGTACGAAAAGAGTTCGAGGCCGTCTGCGTAAGGCGGATGAAAGGGATGGTGAGCACGGTTCATACAACCGGAAAACGTCCCAGATGGATTTCCCCAAGTTTGTACAGTATTATGACTGCACATTGGGCAACCGAAACATCTACCGAGAGGAGTACGAAATCCTCTCATAACCGCAACTCCGCTCGGGACGGTCTTGGCCCACATAAACATTTATCGGGCCAAAAATCCTACATTCAGGTCCAGCAGGAAATGGTAAGTAAAATTTTTTTTTTCATATTATTATGTTTTCTCATAATTAATTAATATTTTAATATCTGTGAAGGAACATAATTTGGGACGACCAGTCTCAATAGGTGAGGTCTTTATAAAGACTCACACAAGACCGGATGGTTCGTATGTAGATTTGAAAGCAAAACAAATCTGTGAAACATACGAACGAAACATCCAAGAGAAGATGGCGATCGTGGAGGTCGATCCAACAAAAACATCCGATGGAACCTCCCGTCCAATTGAGCTGACTCAAGCACAGAAGAATGAGATCTTCTTACAGGTAAAAAAAATTTTCAAACTTTTTCCTTTTTACATATTTTCCTAATTACAAAATAATAACTTTTATTATATAATTTACGTTTTCGTAATTTTATAGTCATCTGTTCCTGATGAACGAGGCCGTCTTTATGGACTCGGTAGCCTCAACCGCGTACAGTCTACGGGTAGAAGTAGTGGGGTACAAACCCATTCACCCGAGTACGTTATTCTTCAAGAACAAAACGCGTTGATTAAAGCACAAAACGCGGAGATGAAGGAAAAATATGAGAAGATTGAAGAGCTGAACAGAGAAAACCAGAAGAAGATCTCGAGCTTGGAGATGCTCCTCGGATATATCCAACGGACGGATCCCGCATTCGCCTCCTTATTGCGGGATAACGATTGTACAGGGAAACCATCGACGGCTCCGCCAACCACCCCATTTTCGCCATCAGATTTCCAATTTCCGCCACCGGACAATTAAAATTTGTTTTTATGTATTTAAAAATTTTCTATAATAAATGTTAAATTTTAAATTTGTATATTTTTTAATTCAATATTTAGTTTACATATTTTTTTCATTTATTATTATAAAATTTTTAATTTATTAATAAAAATTAATAAATATTCTAATAAATATTATAATAATATTTTAAACCAATTATATTAATAGTTAATCTAAATTATTTTATTAATATTTCTAATTTCAAATAATTATTTTTATTATTGAAATTAATTTTCTACATTATTATTGAAATTTTAATTTTTAAATATTATTTTACATTTTTTAAAAATAATTTAAAAAATATTAATATTATATTTCACTAATATACGAAATTATTTTAGTAGTAAATATATATATATATATATATTTTTTAAATTATTAATATATTATTTCAATAATAAAAATAAAAAATATATTAATATTTTTTTTTTAAATCTAATTACGGTGTAGTCGCAAATTAGTCTTAAATCAGTCGCAATTTTTGCCACCGATTTGCGACTCCTTTGCAACTGCGAGCTATCTGCAGTCGCAAATCAGTCACAAATTTTTGTGACTGATTTGCGACTGCGGTTCACCTGTAGTCGCAAAACAGTCACACATTTTTGTGACTGATTTGCGACTGCGTTTCACCTGTAGTCGCAAATCAGTCACAAATATTTGTGACTGTTTTGCGACTGCGTTTCTCCTGTAGTCGCAAAACAGTCACTATTTTTTGTGACTGATTTGCGACTACGGTTCACCTGCAGTCGCAAAACAGTCACAAAAAACAGTGACTAATTTGCAACTGCGGTTCTACCGTAGTCGCAAATCAGTCACAAAAATTTGCAACTGTTTTGCGACTACAAATTTAGCAACCACAACCGTAGTCGCAAAACAGTAGCAAAATTTGTTACGGAAATTCAGTGGCAAATTAGTCGCAAAAAAGCGACCACGTTTGTGGTCGCAAATTAGTCGCAAAATACCCACTATGGTCGCAAATTAGTCGCAAAATTAGTCGCAAAATTGCGACTGATTTGCGACTAATTTTTTTTGTGACTATTATTTTGCGACCACTTCCGTGGTCGCAAAACGGTTGTTTTCTTGTAGTGACTTCAGAAGAATTTTTTGGTAAAATCCGATTTCAAAACAACAACACCAAATACCCATTAAGAATTTTTTACATTTTTATGTTTTACATTTTATATAAAAAGTTTAAAAATTTTATGATTTTAGATTATGCAAAATCATGAAAAATATGTAAATGTATTATGTGATTCGGAATGCCATATAACTGTCACAATATGAAACGTTTTCATAACTAATGAATATATATATATATATAAACCATGGTAGTTAATAAATGTAATATAATTACGTATGTATTTATAATATGTTGAAAAATTGTGATGGTTGGATAAAATAGAAAACGTGTGTGTTGTTTGTTATATAAAGAAAAATTCATTAAAAATGCGAGTCACCCCTTTAACAGAAAACCACCGGGCATGAGAGAAAATTAAAAAGATTTTAATTTCTTTGTCCATCGAAAAGAATCGTAACATGTTACGTTACTAAAATGAGGAAAAAAAAATATTGAAACTTCAATCTATAAGTTCGACCTTCTCAAATTTAGTATGTTTTTTCTTATATAAAAATTATATTAGAATTAGATTAAACCAAATCTAATTTTTTTTTAGGATATATATTTCAAAATCAAAAGACAAATTCTTTGGTTTTGTAACTCAAAACTTGTAAGGGATTTGTATATTCTCATGGACAATGACAATGGCAAAATAAAAATTAGGGTTTTGTAAATTTTCAGATTTTGCACCACGCCAAGCGGTGGTGATGCCGTAAAAGCACTTTCATGACCTCCGTATTACGGCGACAAAACGCCTCCTGCAACGGATTCCATCCGGCTGCGTTTTGGAGAGAAATTTCGGCGCCGGCAGATGAAATCGCCCTCGCCGCGAACAAATCGTTGAGTCTAACTGCTAGATGGAGAGGTGTTTCACGAGAGGGAACATCGCGGCGGTCAAGCTATGTCAAACTATGGCGCCACCATCACCTCCTTGTCTCTCCCCGATAAAAATGGTTCGCTCTCTTCTTCCTTCATGTTATGATCTATGGTTATGTATTTTCGTTTTCTCCAAATCACAATTAATTTGACTTGGTGGATCCATATGTGGTAATTTCTCTAGAATTCACCTAATTCTTTTATTGATCTCGACACTTATTTAATCAGCCAGATCGGATGATCTGATCACTGCCTCCAGGTGTATCTGGTTTCAAACCCCAGCCATGTGATTTCTGTTGTCTGAAATGTTGAATAGCGTACTTATTAGCAACAACAACAGATGTGTCTGAAATACTTCGAATAAAAGTAGTGTCTGAATCATATATATCCTGTGGTATGACTTGTGATGAATAATCAAAATAGTATGGATTCGGTAACAGTTGTAATGAATATTTGTGTTTATCTATGAAGCTGATATATATAATATGATTGTTACAGAAAGGGCTTGCACCGTACTTCGGGTGTATAGTTGGTCGTGTGGCAAATCGGATAAAGGAGGGAAAATTTAGCCTGAACGGAGTCGACTACACTCTTCCCATCAACAAGCCTCCCAATAGCCTCCATGGTATACAATGATTCGCTCCTCCGTATTATTTGGTTGTTTCATGTGAACTTCATTGGAACATAGATGTTACTACTCTATGCAGGTGGTAACAAGGGTTTCGATAAGAAGATATGGGAAGTTGCAAGACACAAGAAAGATGGTGAAAAGCCTTTCATCATTTTCAAATATGACAGCGCTGATGGAGAAGAAGGTCCACTACATCTCCCTTTTTGTTTAATTCTATGCGATTTGATTAGCTAAAGATATAATGTCTATGGTCCTCTTCACAGGTTATCCTGGTGCAGTTTCTGTCACGGCTACATACACTCTCACGTCAGCCACAACAATGAGACTTGACATGGAGGCTGTTCCGCAGAACAGAGATACTCCGATTAGCTTAGCTCAGCATACATACTGGAACTTGGCAGGTCATGACTCAGGAAACATTCTTGACCACAAGATCCAGATTTGGGGGTCTCATATAACTCCGGTGGACGAATACACAGTTCCAACAGGAGAGATATTGTCTGTAAAGGGAACTCCTTTCGATTTCACTGAGGAGAAACGGATAGGCGAGTCTATAGGAGAAGTTGGTCTCGGGTATGATCATAACTACGTGTTGGACTGTTCTGATCAAGAGAAGGACGGGCTGAAACATGCAGCGAGCTCAGAGACGTTGCAAGCTCAAGGGTATTAAATCTTTGGACCAATGTGCCGGGAATGCAGTTTTATACCGGGAACTATGTGAACGGGGTGGTTGGGAAAGGAAATGCGGTTTATGGGAAGCATGTCGGTGTGTGCCTCGAGACACAAGGATTCCCGAACGCAATTAACCAGTCGAATTTCCCATCTGTTGTGGTTAAAGCTGGTGAGAAGTATCAACACACTATGCTGTTTGAGTTTTCAGCTGAATGAAACCCTTGGTTTGAGATGGACGTTTAGGTGTTAAATGAGTTTAATAACTAATAAAGGTCGGTTATTGGTTCATAGAACCTGAAAAAGAGGGTGATTTTAATTCTTTGGCTTTGGTCGTTTTGTGGGGGAATAAAAAAACCAAAGTGAACCGGGTTTTTTGGGATTTCGGCCAATTCATACATAATAAAACGACGTCGTTTAACTAATTATATGGTTAATATTTAAAATTAATTAATTTTTTATTATCTGACTAAGCAGCACTTAACGGTTTCACTAACACCGTCAAGTCAACGTATGTTATGGCGCTGACCAAAAAGTGCGTGAATGAAATAGCACAGGTACAAAGTTCGTAATCGAATCGTAACCACAGAGAAAAGTTTGTGTATGAATTGGCCGAAACCCCGTAATGAACCTTATTTTATGAGAAACTATATTTCAAGAGTATCTCAATTTTTTTTTGTTTTGTCTGGGATTTGTTTTAAACCATACAACAATTTTTGTAAGCGATACATCATATAGTTCTCATAAAAACTAAAATTGTAAGTGTAACCTCATAGATACTTTTTCATTCAAATCTCCATGAATAACCGTATGTGCACATATGAGTATTAGAATAATCAATTCCTAACGATTACACACACTTAGTCTCTTCATATTGTTGGATCTGGTTCAACATCTGAACCGGAAAGTAATTGAATTGGTATTCATCACTTGATTTAAACCGGCTCGTAAGTCTGGTTTACGACCTAGGGTTCGTGTAATGCTGAGTATAAAAGGGGCGCCGTCCTCATTCTTCGAAGGATCGAAAACTCGTGTGTGTGAAGCTGGTTTTCGGCGATGGCGATGGCGATGTTGCATGCGACTGTGTGGTAAGAAAGAAGGTGAATCTGAGTAACTGGAGGTAAGTCGAAGACCTACGGTTAGTACTCTTCTCCTCTCTTCTCTTTTCAGTTTGTAACAAGAGTCGAAAACAAGAAATAGAATACAAAGAAGAGTCTGTATTCTTCGAGTCTGTACGATCTTTCTTCGAGTCTGTACGATCTTTCTTCTATAGTGGATTCCGGGACAAAAGATCCCGGCCAGACGTAGGGTTGCTTGTTAACGCACCTGAACTGGATAAATCTTGTGTTTTCATATAGATGATAGGTAAATCTTGGTAGATCTTAATCGGATCATATTAACGAATAAATCCCGAGATCCAAAAGACTAAATCAAGTAGAGATTTAGTCGTAACAAGTGGTATCAGAGCCATACTCGGTTGATTCTTTAGTTGATATTGAGTTGAGATTAGGAGTAATGGCAACTACTAAGATGGATGTAAAAAAATTTAATGGATCAATTGACTATAATCTTTGGAAAGAAAAGATTATGGCTCAATTAGAAATCCTAGGCTTAATGGATGCATTAAGGCTGCAGGAGGAGGAATTAGGAAAATCTCCTGATGTCTCCAAAGATTCTGACTCTGAAACAAAAAAATCAGAGGGAAAAGAATCGGGTAAAGATCTTGATCCTCTGTTAAGGGAGAAACAGAGAAAGATTAGAAGCACTATAGTGTTAAGTGTTTCAGATCAAGTTCTTAGATTATGAAAAGTATATAAATGTATTATGTGATTCGGAATGTCATATAACTATCACAATATGAAACGTTTTCATAACTAATGAATATATATATATATATATAACATGGTAGTTCATAAATGTTATATAATTACGTATGTATTTATAATATGTTGAAAAATTGTGATGGTTGGATAAAATAGAAAACGTGTGTGTTGTTTGTTATATAAAGAAAAATTCATTAAAAATGCGAGTCACCCCTTTAACAAAAAACCACCGTGCATGAGAGAAAATTAAAAAGATTTTAATTTCTTTGTCCATCGAAAAGAATCGTAACATGTTACGTACTAAAATGAGGAAAAAAAATATTGAAACTTCAATCTATAAGTTCGACCTTCTCAAATTTAGTATGTTTTTTCTTATATAAAAATTATATTAGAATTAGATTAAGGGCAATTGACTAATTTAGCACTAAATAATGTTTTAATGACTAAATTAGCATCCCAAACCTAAACTCCCACAAATAGCATTTTTTTAAGTGAAAAAGACTAAAATAACCTTTAACATAATATTCTGCAAAATCATAAAATGAGTTGGGAGAGGGTCGAACCTTGGTCCCTTTAATAAGAGAAGAAGTATGTAACCAATACACTATTGTAACTAATTAACATATTATTATTTTGTGTAGTATATATCTGTTTTTAATTTAAATAGCAAAATCTTAATATGAGCTAAGGGGGGATCGAACCTTGGCCCCTTTGAAAAAGAAAGAGTCTATAACCACTACACTACTGTAACTAATCAACATATAACCATTTTGTGTATTATATATATCTGTCTTTAGTTTAAATAACAAAATCTTAATATGAGGTCGAGGAGGGGGATCGAACCTTGGACCACTTTTTAAAAGATGGAGTGTGTAATCAATATAACTATTTTGTTTAGTATATATGTGTTTAGTTTAAATAGCAAAATTTAGGAATTAAACGCTACTGCATAAAAAGCCTCAAAACTCAATATTACATCTAATTGTGTTGAATTCAAGTTTCATAATAAATCTGATATCTAATTGTGCTGGACATTTTTATGTTTTCGTTTATAACTTGTATTTGTGATTGTTGAAGGTTGATAAACACTTTTGCTCATGTTTTTTAGATAAACATTTATTGCTGCTGTTAATTAATCATATGCAATTTCACGTTTTAGGAAGAAATTCCTAAAACATAAGATATTATTCCTAAATTTGCATAAAGTATTCCTAAATTATGCATAAAATGTGACTACTAACCTAAATTTAGTAAAGAGTTCTTAATATTAAGGAAATCTTATCTAAATAAAATAATTAAATTAAAGAAAAAAAATTAAAAAATGTAATATGGGAGTTCGAACCATGCACCATGAATTCTAACAAGAAGATGTATAACCAAATACGCTATAGTACTCAATCAGCATAAATTACCTTGTTTAATATATATTCTTCTGTTCAATTAAAATATAAAAAATTATATCAGTTCAATGGAATCGAACTTTGGACATATGAGTAAAACAAATAGTGTGTTACCAATATGCTATGGTAACTAATTAACATATGAACATTTTATTTTAACTAAATTAGGTTTTCAGCTCTTTGTTTTAATTGGAGGATAGTAAAGTCTTTTTTGATTGGTCAAAATGCTATATTAGTGAATTTTTATATTGAGTGCTATATTTGTCACTAAAACATAATTTAGTGCTAATATAGGGTATTTCTCTTAGATTAAACCAAATCTAATTTTTTTTGGGCAATTGACTAAAATAGCACCATTTCAAATTTTTGTTCCAAATATAGCACTAGTCATTAAATTTCCAAAAATAGCACAAATTTAATACTCAAATAATTGAAAACTTATTCCTAATGAAAAAAATTTAAACCCTAAATTAGAAAAAGTGATCCCAAACATTATGTTTTAATTATATATATATTTTATTTAAGGTAAATAATTATTTTTACATAATAATTTATGCTATTTTGGGAATTTTAGTTTTATTGTGCTAAATTTGGAAGATAAACTTAAAATGGTGCTATTTTAGGGTATTACTCATTTTTTTTAGGATATATATTTCAAAATCAAAAGACAAATTCTTTGGTTTTGTAACTCAAAACTTGTAAGGGATTTGTATATTCTCATGGACAATTCTCTAAAATATCATATTTTTAAATTTGTGTTTCAAAAATAATATTATTAGTTTAAATTTCCAATAATAACACAAATTTAAAACTAAAATACACTATATTTTATTTTGATAAAAAAAATTAAACTCTAAATTAAGAAAAAAAAAACTAAAATATAATATTTAAATTTATGTATAATTTATTTTGTGTAAATAAATAATTTTATATAATTATTTAGAGCAATACCCTAAAATAGTCCTTTTTAAATTTATCTTCCAAATTTATCACATTAAAAGTAAAATTCTTAAAATAGCACAAATTACTATATAAAAATAATTATTTACCTCAAATAAACTATATACAAAATTAAAATATAATGTTTGGGTTTATTTTTTTAATTTAGGGTTAAAATTTTTTTATTAGAAAGAAATTTTTAATTATTTTAGTATTAAAGTTTTGGTATTTTTAGAAATTTAAATTATTAGTGTTACATTTAGAATAAAAATTTAGAAAAGTGTTATTTTAGTCAATTGTTTTTGAATTTCCTATGGACAATTCTCTAAAATATCATATTTTTAAGTTTCTGTTTCAAAAATAATATTATTAGTTTAAATTTTTAATAATAACACAAATTTAAAACTAAAATACACTAAATTTTATTTTGATAGAAAAAATTAAATCATAAATTAAGAAAAAACTCAAATATAATATTTTAAATTTATACATAATTTATTTAAAAAAATAAATGTTTTCATATAATTATTTCTAATATTTTGGAAATTTTAATTTTATAATGTTAGATTTGAAACAATGTTTTTAAAAAAAAAACTATTATAAAGTATTATTCTATTATTATTCCTATTTAGTTAGGTTTCACTTAAAAATCTCTTCCAAATGTCAAAAAAACGTCTTCATTTTATATTAGTCTTGACAAAACGTGGAAACAAACTTATAAATTTAGTATATATACTAAATTAAACAACTTTTATACCCTGATCATAATTAGAGATGTTAAAATGGGTTGGTCCCACCCATTTATACCCTGCTCATTTATACCATGCTTATTTAATCTATACCCGTTTAGATCTGTTTAAAGTTAAACCCGTTTATACCTATTTAGGTTTGAGTCCGCATGGACTCGTTAGAGTCATTAGACCCGTTTAGTTACAAAAAATGAACTCATATTAATCAGTTAGATCCGTTGGGCACACATTAACCTGTTAGATCCATTTGAATCCTACCCATATTTAATGTATTTTTAGAAAGAAATTAAAATTATACCATAAAAACACATCAAAATACATTAATTATAATGTCTATTACAACTTGAAGGCTAAATATTCAACGAGAAACAAAATAAATATCATCGAAATATTTTTTGATTGGTCACGAGTTGAAATATTTACAACCGATCTATTTAGGCATGCGGGGTTTTAACCCATTTTAACATCCGTAGCTAATGGTATGATATTTTATATAAAAAAACCCTAATGGTTATCTAATATGCCCATTAAACCTGCGGGTCATAACGGGTCAATTTATAAAAACCTATTTAATTTTTTATATAATTAGACGAGTCAAGGGTTAAAATATTTACCACCGACCCATTTAGGCCCGCGAGTTTTTAACCTATTTTAACATCCCTAACTCTAGCCATCCATTGATCTTCTCTTGGTGCATATATAAATTATGATAATATCTACTATATATTAAAGGAGAAGCATTGAGAGTCAAAATTGCTTAGTTGTCATCACTATATTCACTCTCAACAATTTTACTAATTAATTTAATTTTAAATATAAATTATTTATTTTATTATCTAAACATCTTAATTAGATAACTTAACTATAGAATTTAATGAGTTTCCAAATACTATTTAATTTTCAAATATACGAAGATTCAAAAATTAGGAAATTTTGAGTTAGTAAATTACAAATTTAATTACTCGCCAATTTTAAAAATAGAAGATTGTTTTTTAAATAGATAATTAATTATTGTACACATATATAAGAAAAGTAAATATGTCGAATTTTTATAGATATAAAAACTTCATTAACACTATTTAATTTCATTTTTATATTATATGCAACTTTACTTTTTAACTCAATAATTAAATTCAATATATTGTAGTAATAATTGTTTTATAGAAATATATATATATATATATATTGTGTAATAATATAGTCGGCATATCTAAATCACAAATCATATAGAAATTATATCACTCAATCTTTTATTGTTTCTAAACAATCAATATATTTACAAATAAAATTTTATATTATATCATTTGTTTGTAATATTAAATTTGAATAACTAATAATTATTTTTTAGTATGACTACTCTATATATAAGTAGATTCTATAACATAACAAAATTAATTAAAACTACTAATTTTATTAATTTAATTTAACATGTTTCAAATATTTTACTAAAAATTTTATAAATGTATTTTTGATTAACGTATCGCAAAAATAACGATAAAATAATGTAATATTATTTAAATAATATATAATAATAGTAATATCATTGTTTTATAATATATATAATATTTTAAATTAAAATATATTTATAATTTTTTCATTCAAATAATAAAAAACTTTTAAAATATTAATTTTAATCTGTGCATAGTACAAATAGTATTCTAGTATGAAATGAAAAAACAATATATATATGATCTAGCTACAATCAAATAAATTAAACATCCAACAAGTATCTAATACTTCTCTAGATCTTCAAGTAATTTTCTAGTTGATTTAGCTAATTGATGATTTTAGCTCTATTGGAAATTGCACTAGTTTGCTACAATAATATCAAAAACATACTTTTATGTGACATATAAAAATATTTTTTTGCTTCGTACAACTTCTAACTCTAGAAAATACTTTTGTTTTAAAAAACATTCATATGAAAACAATCACTTAAATTTCAAAATTTTGAATCATCGCTGGAGAATTCGTTGTCACCCAAAAATCATCAACATTTGAGATATCTCTTGAACCAATGAAAACATAGAGTAATGAACCTTATTTTATGAGAAACTATATTTCAAGAGTATCTCAATTTTTTTTTGTTTTGTCTGGGATTTGTTTTAAACCATACAACAATTTTTGTAAGCGATACATCATATAGTTCTCATAAAAACTAAAATTGTAAGTGTAACCTCATAGATACTTTTTCATCCAAATCTCCATGAATAACCGTATGTGCACATATGAGTATTAGAATAATCAATTCCTAACGATTACACACACTTAGTCTCTTCATATTGTTGGATCTGGTTCAACATCTGAACCGGAAAGTAATTGAATTGGTATTCATCACTTGATTTAAACCGGCTCGTAAGTCTGGTTTACGACCTAGGGTTCGTGTAATGCTGAGTATAAAAGGGGCGCCGTCCTCATTCTTCGAAGGATCGAAAACTCGTGTGTGTGAAGCTGGTTTTCGGCGATGGCGATGGCGATGTTGCATGCGACTGTGTGGTAAGAAAGAAGGTGAATCTGAGTAACTGGAGGTAAGTCGAAGACCTACGGTTAGTACTCTTCTCCTCTCTTCTCTTTTCAGTTTGTAACAAGAGTCAAAAACAAGAAATAGAATACAAAGAAGAGTCTGTATTCTTCGAGTCTGTACGATCTTTCTTCGAGTCTGTACGATCTTTCTTCTATAGTGGATTCCGGGACAAAAGATCCCGGCCAGACGTAGGGTTGCTTGTTAACGCACCCGAACTGGATAAATCTTGTGTTTTCATATAGATGATAGGTAAATCTTGGTAGATCTTAATCGGATCATATTAACGAATAAATCCCGAGATCCAAAAGACTAAATCAAGTAGAGATTTAGTCGTAACAAGTGGTATCAGAGCCATACTCGGTTGATTCTTTAGTTGATATTGAGTTGAGATTAGGAGTAATGGCAACTACTAAGATGGATGTAAAAAAATTTAATGGATCAATTGACTATAATCTTTGGAAAGAAAAGATTATGGCTCAATTAGAAATCCTAGGCTTAATGGATGCATTAAGGCTGTAGGAGGAGGAATTAGGAAAATCTCCTGATGTCTCCAAAGATTCTGACTCTGAAACGAAAAAATCAGAGGGAAAGGAATCGGGTAAAGATCTTGATCCTCTGTTAAGGGAGAAACAGAGAAAGGTTAGAAGCACTATAGTGTTAAGTGTTTCAGATCAAGTTCTTAGGAAAATCATTAAAGAACCGACTGCCGCAAGCATGTTTAAGGTTCTTGATTCCCTGTATATGTCAAAGTCTCTTCCCAATAGGATATACCTAAAACAACGTCTATATGGATATCGAATGAATGAGTCACTTTCGGTAGAAAATAATATAGATGAGTTCCTTAGGATAATAACTGATTTGGAGAATGTTAGCGTGAATATCTCTGATGAGGATCAGTCTATTCTACTCTTGATGTCATTACCAAAACAGTTTGATCAATTAAGGGACACGCTAAGGTATGGGAAGGATGCCCTAACCTTAGAAGAGGTAATAAGTGCCATTAGCTCAAAGCAGCTAGAGTTTGATGTAGATGGAAAGAGACCCAAAACAGTTGGAGAAGGTCTCTATACAGGGAATAACTCTAGGGGAAGGAGCCAGAGTAAACAGAATTCTCAGGGACGCAATAGGGGAAAATCTAGGTCTAAGTCTAGGGAAAGGAAAGTCACATGTTGGTTATGTGGGGTAGAAGGACATTATAGGAGAAACTGTCCAAAGAAAGGACATCAAAAGGATAAAGAGGGTAGATCTTCTGATGATGCAGAAGCGTCATCAGTTAATGAGGTAAAATATGTAGAATCCCTCACTGTGTGTGAAGCAAACTTGGCTGGTATGTTTGACTTCAATGAGATATGGATTCTTGACACGGGATGCACCTATCACATGACTCCTAGGAGAGATTGGTTTACTGATCTTAAGGAGTATGATGCAGGTTCAGTTAGAATGGCTAATGAGTCTATAGCGGCTGTGAGGGGAATAGGAACCGTGTTGTTAAAAACCTCTGAAGGTTCGTACATATCAATCAAGGACGTGAGATATGTACCAACTTTCTCAAGAAATCTTCTATCTCTAGGAACCTTTGAATCACAAGGATGTACCTTTGCCTCAGATAATGGAATCCTGAGAGTAAAGAAAGGCTGTAGGACAGTGTTAAAGGCAGAAAGACATGGACAGTTATATTTTTTAAAGGGAAAAGGCTATATAGGTGAGGTGAATGTTGTGTTAAAAACAGATGAAACGCATCTGTGGTATAGCAGATTAGGGCATGTAAGCCAAAAGGGATTGAATGTGCTGGTAAAAGAAGGTTACCTAGATGGAAATAGGATTTCAAACCTTCAGTTTTGTGAAAATTGTGTGTTTGGGAAGGCTCATCGAGTGAGCTTCACAGCTGGTAAACATACTACTAAGGAAAGATTAGAGTATGTTCATGCTGATCTTTGGGGTTCCCAAAACACACCACCTTCCCTAAGTAGATGTCATTATTTCTTGAGTATAATTGACGATTTTTCAAGGAAGGTATGGGTGTATTTCCTGAAAACGAAGGATCAGGCCTACGAGAAATTTGTAGAATGGAAAACCTTAGTCGAAGCACATTCATCAAAGAAAGTTAAAAATCTGAGAACCGACAATGGCTTGGAATTCTGTAATCAAGAATTCGATAAGCTATGTATAGATAATGGTATAACTCGGCATAGGACAATTCCCTACACTCCACAACAGAATGGAGTCATAGAGAGAATGAACCAGACTATTCTTGAGAAAGTCCAAAGTATGCTGAGTGAATCAGGTCTACCCAAGATGTTCTGGGCAGAAGCTGTGAATACAGCTGTGTATCTGATAAATAGATTACCTAGTTCAGCTATTGACCATAAAATCCCAGAAGAATGTTGGTCAAAGGTAAAACCAACATATGGTCATTTGAGAAAGTTCGGGTGTATATGTTATTATCATATCGATGATGGAAAACTATCACCCAGGGCTAAGAAAGGAGTGTTCTTAGGCTATCCCATAGGTGTAAAAGGATACAAAGTATGGGATATAGAAGAACAAAGATGTATCTTAAGCCAAAATTTAACTTTCCAGGAAACATCGGTTTATAGAGACATTCTAAAGGATAAGAATGCTCATGAACAAAGAGCTGATGAGTATAAAGAATTTTGTGTAGCCTCAGAAAATGACAAGGATGAATCATCTAAGGAAGAATCAGAATTAGAGATAGCTGAAAACCAAGTAGATCAAGAAACAGAACAAGAGGAAATTGTTTCTGAAGATTATCAGATTGCACGAGATAGACCTAGGAGAGTGATAAGAGTACCATAGAGGTTTAGGGATCCAGATTTTATAGTAGTGGCTCTGCTAACATCTGAGGATGGTGAACCAGTAGAACCAAAAGACTATAGTTCTGCCATGAGGGATAAAAACAGAGAGAAATGGAAATTGGCAGCAGATGATGAAATACAATCCCTGTACAAAAACAGTACATGGAAACTAGTTCAGAGACCCAGAAATAGGAAAATTATCGGGTATAAGTGGGTATTCACTAGAAAATCGGGAATTCCAGGAGTAGAAGAACCTCGGTTTAAAGCAAGACTAGTTGCAAAGGGTTTTGCTCAAACCGAAGGCCTGGATTATAATGAGATTTTCTCTCCGGTTGTGAAGCATGTCTCAATTAGATATCTAGTGTCCATTGTGGTTAATGAAGACTTAGAATTGGAGCAATTAGATGTTAAGACTGCCTTTCTTCATGGAAATCTGAATGAAGAAATATACATGGATCAACCTGAGGGTTATGTTGTAAAAGAAAAGGCTGATCATGTGTGTCTATTGAAGAAATCCCTGTACGGTTTGAAACAAAGCCCACGACAGTGGAATGAAAAATTCAATAGCTTTATGCTAGAAGTAGGATTCTCCAGGAGTAGATATGATAGTTGTGTTTATATCAGAAAATCTTCTGAAAGTATCTTGTATTTGTTACTATATGTCGATGACATGTTAGTAGCTTGCAAAGAGAAGGAGGAGATACTGAAGTTAAAGGAACAACTGAAATCTAGATTTGAGATGAAAGATCTAGGTCCGGCCAAAAGGATTCTAGGGATCGAGATAACTCGAGACAGAGTGAAGGGAACTCTGAAATTATCTCAAGAAAGATATATGGAGAAGGTATTAAGAATTTTTGGTATGGAGGATTCAAAAGCTGTAGGTACACCAATGGGATCTCATTTTAACTTGGTTTCTGCAACCAAAGAAGAGTTGATCAGAGATCATAATTTCATGAAATCAATTCCTTACTGCAATGCAGTAGGAAGCTTGATGTATGGAATGATTGGAACCCGTCCAGATTTAGCCTATCCCGTAGGTTTGATAAGTCGATTCATGAGCAATCCAGTGAAAGAACACTGGAATGTTGTTAAATGGGTGTTAAGATACGTTAGGGGGTCAACACAAACAAGTCTAACGTTTAGAAAGGGGACTAAACTCAAAATCTATGGATTTTGTGATGCTGATTTTGCTGCAGATTTAGACAAAAGGAGGTCTATTTCTGGTTTTGCATTTCTATCAGGAAACTGTGTTATTAGCTAGAAATCCAGCTTACAAAAGGTAGTGGCTTTGTCCACTACAGAGTCTGAATATGTGTCATTAACAGAAGCAGCTAACGAAGCTATTTGGTTTGGATATTCTCAGGATAGTGTGACTATATTCTGTGATTCACAAAGTGCTATTGCACTTTCGAAAAACTCGGTTCACCATGAAAGAACCAAACATATTCAGGTAAAAATTCATTTTATTCGAGAACAGGTTGCTAATGGTTGTGTGCAGGTGGAAAAAGTGCATACAAGTGACAACCCAGCCGATATTTTTACTAAAGTATTACCTATCAGCAAGTTTAAAAGATTACTGGAGCTGATAGGAGTTTCAGAGGAGTAAAGACTCTGAAGATCCGGGATGGAATCCACGAAGAAAAGAAGAAGTTTTTTACTTAGATGTCGAACCAAGGAGGAGATTGTTGGATCTGGTTCAACATCTGAACCGGAAAGTAATTGAATTGGTATTCATCACTTGATTTAAACCGGCTGGTAAGTCTAGTTTACGACCTAGGGTTCGTGTAATGCTGAGTATAAAAGGGGTGCCGTCCTCATTCTTCGAAGGATCGAGAACTCGTGTGTGTGAAGCTGGTTTTCGGCGATGGCGATGGCGATGTTGCATGCGACTGTGTGGTAAGAAAGAAGGTGAATCTGAGTAACTGGAGGTAAGTCGAAGACCTACGGTTAGTACTCTTCTCCTCTCTTTTCTTTTCAGTTTGTAACAAGAGTCGAAAACAAGAAATAGAATACAAAGAAGAGTCTGTATTCTTCGAATCTGTACGATCTTTCTTCTATAGTGGATTCCGGGACAAAAGATCCCGGCCAGACGTAGGGTTGCTTGTTAACGCACCCGAACTGGATAAATCTTGTGTTTTCATATAGATGATAGGTAAATCTTGGTAGATCTTAATCGGATCATATTAACGAATAAATCCCGAGATCCAAAAGACTAAATCAAGTAGAGATTTAGTCGTAACACATATCTTTCAATTGTCTTATTTGCATTATACTTATCATGTAAACCCACTTACACATGTTTACTTGCAAGTGTTCAACTAATCATGTTTTATGTCATTCTTGTGCTTCAATCTTTAGTAACATTGCTTCACGACATTTTAAATCATCGTTTCAGAAGTTTTCGGCATAATTCATGCAGTTACTTCACAAAAAAATGCTATGTGTGACAGCAAAAAAATGATCATAATTCACAAATTATCAACTTTCATGTTCAGTAATTGTCTCGTAACTCTCCATTGTAAATATAAACACATAGTCACACAACTTGATATAAGATTATATATGTGATTCTGCGACCTATACTGATTGTTATATGTGATTGTGGACACCGGATTTAATTCTAAAATCCAAATCTACTAATCGAATCAAGATGGACCAAAAATAAATCAAACCGATTATTTTAACTAAGTAACGATCAAAAGAATTAATTACTTTGTAACAGACAATAATCAATATTGTAACATTTAAAAAATTAATTATGTTGTAACCGCTAAATCTGCAATTAATTTTATATTTGAAGTTAATTGCGGATTATAATATAAAAGGGCACTACCTTTGTATAATAGGGAGGATTCAAAAATAAAATAACTATTTAGACAATATTTAAATAATTTGTGTTAAAACCAAATTTGCACTACTTTATTCGGTTCTAACAGTGATGATTCTGCAACTTCCTGTGACAACCTAAATCTATGTTACTGTAGTATTGAATCCAACATATCTTTTCACAAATAATTTCGTTTGATCATAATTGAAATACTCACCTATTTGTGTGTCTTTTAGTTTCAAATATGAAAAATTTCCTTCAAGAAAAAAGATATCACAATGGGTACAAATATGTCATGTCTGTCCAAAATCAAATAAGGCTTCGTCTCTTCTCGACATACATTAATTAACTTATTGATTTTATAGAAAAGTCCGGACAGTTTCTTAATCTTGTGCTTAACGACAAGAAAATAAAGTTGATCCTTTTCTACGTAAACCAGAAAAATCTCATCAACGTTTCTACATCAAAAACAAAAGAAAACTTATAGGTTTAACGTCAAAATCATAGTTTTCTTGTAGATATAAACAAAACAAACTAAACATTGGGATCACTAACAACACTTTTACTACTACAACAACTATTTCATCGGTTCATGAGTTCTATTTTTTACAAACAAAATCTGCAAAATGTAAAAAGATTCTAATCTCTTGAATATCTCCCAATTCCACCAAAGCTATTTGTTGTTGTTGTTACCTCCAAGCACAAGAAGTGATAAGAGGTTGGTTTTTCCATCCTAAATACAATGCTTCATCTCTCTCTTCAAGTGTATACTTCTCTGAATAACTCTCAAGCAATCCTTTGATGGTCGCGTTCACATACGAGCTCAACGGATATGATCTAAAACCCGCCATGTTAAACCGCGACCTCCATTTCCCTAAAGGCTCGTGCCTCTCTTCTCTTTCAATCCCTTCGCAAGCTATAAGATTCACAATCTCTCTAGCCAAACAGTGTTGCTCGACATTGATCCTTTCCTTGTGATCTCTTGCGAGTTGCACATCTATTGATTCGAAAACCGCTAAGTAGTGGTTCATTGTCTCGACGAACCTGGGAAGAAACGGTGCAGTGTTTGTGTTCGCTTCTTGCTCTATTAGAGTCACCACGTTTGGTGACAAACGCTTCACCAATCTCAGCAATCTATCTCTGTGATTCTCCACAGTTACACTCTCATCAGGCATGTGGTGAAGAACAAGCGGGAAGTTAACTGCGAGGGCTTCTCCGTTTCTAACTCCGAGCTTCTCAACTTCGACTTCCGTGCAACATAAAGCAGCCCCGTGAAACTCAAATGGCACACCGCACATTTCTGCTAGCTTCCCGAGTCTTTGTCCAACTAACTCAAGACCTCCTTGTCGAGCAAACAATGATCTTGGATCATCAATTCCTGTTATCCTAACTTTTGGAGGTCCACCAGGACGAGCACCAAGAGCGCGGATTAAACTCACCCATTGACCGCCTTGAGATATCTGGAAGTCGATGATGTGCACAAAATTTTCATTCTTCACAGCTTCCGCTATAGCTCCATTCGCGGATTCATAACCGAATTTGAAATACGGACAAGCCTCGTATAAGATATGCATATAAGTAAGAAGCTCAGGACCTGTCGGGTCTTTGCATCTCAAAGCTTTATAGATTGAGCTACCCGAAGAAGCTAACCGAGCAATAAGCCCTTCAAGCATATAAGCTCCCAAACGCTGAACAGGCTCACCAGAAACCGAAACCATTTGCTGTAACTGAGAAATCAACCAATCAGTCATCAGCATATCGTAGTTTTCAATTGCTTTCGCGCATTCATAAAGCATTCCTTTTAAGTCACCCCTAGAGGTCATCTCCATACATCTATACATATCTGACGAAACAACTCTATGTTGTTGTACAAACCCGGCTTGATGGTCACAACCATTAAAGCTGTTGTCAAAGTCAGGCTCCATCATTGCAGTCTCCAAATCTTTAAGCACGAGACTGAGCTCTGTCTCGTTGTTGTTAGTCGCGGAAGATCCACTTAAGGGAGAGTTGTTGTTGTTGTTGTCGTTGTCTTCATGTGAATGATTAAACTCAGAAAACCGGGATGAGTTATTGTTCTTGTTGTTGGCTTGCGGACTTTCGTTAGAGGAAAAGCTTGTGGTCGAAGAAGAGTTGTTGTAAAGACAAGGGTGAGACTTAGTGCCTGAAGATGATTCAAGAGTGCAGTAAGAATCAATTGTCTGAACAGAAATGCCCATTTGCTGGACTGAAGATGGCTGATGGTAAAACATTGAAGATCCATTTCGAATGATATCTTTCTGAGTAGCCTCCATATGGAAATTATCTGCCAGCATAAAAAACAGTTTCTTAGATCTTGAGATTTCTAGTTTTGAAGATGAACCCTAATTTGTTCATCGTGAGATTCACAGGGACAGTTCAAGAGAAAATTAAGAAACATCTTGAAAGGTTGTATCTTTATTTAGATACGATGAATTGAAAACTGACCCAGTAGATGAAAATCATTAACAAGATCGAAACATGACTTTAATTATCAGTAGGCAGACAAAGTTCAGAGATTTTAACCGTAACTATGGAGCTAAAGACGACTGTAACACAATCCTAAAGCTTGATAACTTAATTTCAACACAGCTTAATCAAACAAAAAAAGTTAAGTTATTCTGAAAATAGACTGAAGAAACCAGAGGACAAATAACGAATTTCAAGCAAGAAGATCACTAGAAACTTGCAGGAACAAGAAATTCAGAAAAAGCAACCAACAAAAAAACTAGATTGATTGAAGAAGAGAGAAAAGATCGATACCTTGAAATCAAGAATCTCAGTTAAGAAAACGAACCTAGTTGAGATTGAGAGAGAGAGAGATTCTTGAGGTTTGAGCAAAAGATTAGTTGAATGTGATTATCAAAGCTTCAAGGCAAAGAATCAAAAGAGAAATGCTTTGTTGCTTGTCTACTTTCCACCAGGGGGAATATAATCGCTCTCGTGCATTTTTATCCTCATCTCTTTCTAAAGAAAATACCCCCTTATCTATCGAAATTTACATAGTTGCCACTGTTGATATTATGTAGCCGCGTAAGAACTCTTTTTCTATCAAAATATAAATGGAGTCTTTAAAATGGCAAAGCTGACTCTGAATTTGATGAACGATTGTCATGGCAAAAAAGCTTCTTTCGCAACACAAAAATCCATAGTGGATGGGTTTTACTTATTTTTAAATTTGTTTTCTATCTTAGTTCCATCTTAGTTCTTTTATACCGTTCATACCTGTTACCGTTCATACCTGTTACCGTTCATACCTGTTACCGTTCATACCTGTTATGTATTAATGTAATAACTAGATTTATACTCACATTTTTATGCTCATATTTATAAATTATATGATAATATTTATTAATAAATATAAATTAAATATTTATATAATATTAATTTTTATTTAAAATTATTTTTAATATTAATTTTAGGGCAATTGACTAATTTAGCACTAAATAATGTTTTAATGACTAAATTAGCATCCCAAACCTAAATTCACACAAATAACATTTTTTTAAATGAAAAATACTAAAATAACCTTATTCATCTCTTTAACCTCATATTCTGCAAAATTTTTAAATCAGCTCACAAGGAAGAGAATCGAACCTTGGTCTATTATATAATAGAAGGAGTGTGTAACCAATATGCTACTATAACTAATTGACATATAAATATTTTTTTGTATATATATCTGTATTTAGTTTAAATTAGACTTTTTCTTTACATCATAAATTTATCTTCCTGTTTAAATTTTCTAATAGTATCTTAAAAAATCTTTCTAAATTTTGGTGATTGCAAAATTATTCTCTTCCAATTTCACGATGTTGATTTGAAAATTCTCATGGAGCAATATTGAGCGCGTTAATGAGTTTTTGAGAGAAGAGCAAAATTATTTTTTTTCCTTTTTTTAATGATGAAAACCGATGCTAATTGTTTTCTTTTTGTGCTCAAATTGATTGAATATCATTCAATGGATATTAAAAATATGTCAAAGCTACATGATGCCGCAAAAGAAAACATAAGAACGAAGTTGGTATTTGACATCTTTCATGAGTTTGGTGATAAATTTTAGTTTGGACATTTTTATTTTGATGTTTTCGTTTATGACTTTTATTTGTGATTATTGATAAACATTTTTGCTGATGTTTTTTGGATAAACACTATTGATGAAAACAGGTGGAATAATCTCATGAATATGCACTATTACTTATTTAATTTCACGTTTTAGGAAGGAATTCTTAAAACGTAAGAGATACTTCCTAAATTTGCATAGAGCCTTCCTAATTTTTGCATAAAATGTAACTAATAACCTAAATTAAGTAAAGATTTCTTAATATTAAGGAACTGTTTTCTAAATAAAATAATTAAATAAAATAAAAAAATTAAAAGTTGCAATTATGCGAATCGAACCTTAGAAAATTGGGTAAAAGAAAGAGTGTGTAATCCAATATGCTGATGTAACTAATCAACATATAGTATTTTGTTTAATGGAAGTAGTGTGTAACCACTGTGATACTATGACTAATCAACATATTACATTTTATGTAATATATATACACTCATGCAATTAAAATAGCAAATCTTTATTTCGGAAGGGGATCGAACATTGACTTAAATTAAGAATATTTTAGTTTTTTTTATTTTTTGAAATGTTATTTATGTGAGTTTTTGAATTGAGTGCTATTATTGGCACTAAAACTTCATTTAGTGCTAATCTAGGGTATTTCTCTTAATTTTATATATATAAATTAAGTAAATAAAAATAATTATTTTTGAGCAATTGGAAAAAATATCACTATTTTAAGTTTTTATTTCAAATTTATCACTACTAGTTTATTTTTCAATAATAACACAAATTTTAATATTAAAATAATTAAAAAATAATTTTAATTAGAAAAAATAAATTCTAGAATAGTAAAAATGAACTCAAACATAATATTTTAATTTTATTTGTAACTAATTTAGGAGAAATAAATATTTTTACATAAAAAATTATGCTATTTTTGGAATTTTAGATTTAGTGTGCTAAATTTAAAAGAAATTTTTTTAAAAGTGTTCTTTAAAGATAGTACTCATTATTTATTTTTACGAATTTTAATAATATTTTTTTATTAGTTTAATAAAATATATTAATTTTTTAACTAAATAAATAACAATGATATATATTGTAACTTATTCGAGTAATTTAAATTTATTTATATATTTATTTGAAATTTATTGTGATGATGACATGTTAACGTTAACATGATATTTATGTTAATAACATATTAGCGTGATATTATTTTATTAAAATGTTTTTCAAATAATATATTAGAAATTATAATGTTTGATAATTTGAAAAAATGATTTCACGATTTTTGCAAATTTTACAATCACAATTTTCTTTTGAAATCTTGATTTCTGTCTTAATCAGTTATACAATTCCATAGCTTCTTTTACTAGTTTGGTTAATAATTCAGATATTATTGTGTATATTATTAAATTAATTTCTGTGATATTTTTGTGTTTATGATACTAGTAGATTGACCTCACGTGCTATACGTGGACTAAATAATTTTATAGAAATTATTTAATTTAATTATATTATAACTTTTATATATGAAGATTGATATCGTATTAAATAATTATAACCAAATATATATATATTTATAATATCTTACTTAATATTATATAAAATGTAATTTTATTGTTGGATTTTGACATATAATTATAGCATACTTATAAATTAATGTGATTTGTATTCTTATGAATGTTTATATATAACCATTGCACTTCACTTATTATAAAACCTATATATTTTTACATTATGTATATATGCATATATGCATATATGCTGCATGCGAATTTTATAAACAACTCACAAAATTTAAAAGAAATATTAAAAAGATTATGGATTAATACCATTTATTTCTAAATTTTCTTACACGTTTGTTTTAACTAAAGCATTTGGGTAAATTTAGTGTGAAAACTAACAAAAGAAAAAAGAAAATTCATATAAAATATATAAAATAAGAGTGTTTGGCAAGTGAAATAAATTTAGTTAAATCATTTATTTAATTCAAAGTAAAATATCAAGACAGAACTTTGTTAATGACATATAAGCAACACAAATTTTAATATTTCTTTTTAATATAAATAAGATTATATAAAATTTATATATTCACTAATATTAGCAGTAGGAAAATTCGAATTATTTTGTTTAATTTTCTAATATCAATATATATTTTTTCCAATGGCTAACTTAATTCATTAATATTAAATCAATATATATCTACATATATTAATCAATAAAAATTGAGAAAATTAATGGGAGTAACACATGGCTAATACTATATGCATAGATGATTAGGAAGGTTTTAATCTAATAAATGATGAAATAAATGAAAGTCTTGGCAGTTAATGAGAGTAGCTGAAATGTCATGGGCTTACTTTGTTTTACCAGAGTCAACTCTTTTTTTTTATTTACGCGGCCATTCAACTTTTTAACATTTTAATATTTTATGTTCTTTTTTCTCCTAACTGAAACAATTTTTTTGTACCTACAAATTTCTTGCAACCAATAATCAGTCATATTTAATATATTATTTGATAAATATTTTAATAAAAAAAAATTATTTTCATGTATTATTTAAAAATATATCACGCTAATGTTTCATACAATTAGAGTTTTTTTAAAAAAAATATTATTTAAAATTTTACTATAATATTTACAAAAATAATATTACACAAATATTTATCAGTATACTATATATAAATTTCTAATATTTTGACATAAAAGATAAACACAATATAAAATAAAATATCAAAAAAATTTAAAATTAGTCAAAAAAATATAAAACATAAATTTAGAATAATTGAATATTTATCACATCTACAATTGTTTACCTATTCAATAATATTGTTTTCCTAAAATATAGACAATTTAAATTCATTTATGTAATATAATTTTGTTGTATATTTTATTTGTATAATTCAATATTAAAATTTTCAAAAAATAATTTTAAATAAAAAATTAATTATAAATATATAATTATTAAATAAATCATTATAATATATGAATATTTTTTCCATTCTAAATTCTAAAAACTAAACCCTAAAAGTTAAAGATAGTATCTTTAAAAATACCATAAAATTCTTATAAACTAAAAAGTCAAATAAAATATTTATTTTTTTACAGTTAAGATAAATTTTCGCAAAATAGTTTATGATATTTTTGAAATAAACAAACTAATAATATTATTTTTTATATATAGGTAGTTTTTTGCATGGAAATAATAATATTTTAGAAATGATTAAAAAGTCTATATTTTTGGAAATACATCATCTACAAACTATTATTGTAATTATTATGTGGTTACTTTTTATGTATCGTTTCTTTATTTATTTTATTTAAACGTTAAATTAAGAACTTAGTAATTTAAATTTTTATGTATAGCATTCATATATTATAAAAACAAAAATATTAAACTTAAAAATAATGATTTCCACCTTTTTGAACGGCAAATATTGTTATTTGTGATTTCATTACTTAATCGACCAAATCATGGCTAATTCTTGAAATTCGTCACACCAAAAATAAAATCATCTAAAGAAGTTTTGGTTGGAACAAAAGCAAATGACAAATCAGAAGACAAGGATTACTTAAAACAAGATTTATGGTTGGTTATCCAAAGATCTCTCCCATCTAAAAATAATCTTAAGCTGACAGAAATTGAAAAAACAGAAAGAAAATGAAAAGAAAAGAAAAGAAAAGAAAAAGAGAAAGTAATCACATATTTGCCAATTTACACACTTTGCTTTGTCTATTCTTGGTACGTTTTGTTCTTCCATCTTCCCTTCATACAATTTCTGGGCTTTCACGGAAGACTGCAAAACAACAAACAGAAAAAAGAAAAAGAGATTTTGCAGAGATTGAATCGATTCCATTGCGCGTGTAACCGCAATGCGAAATTGGGAGAACCCGGTTATGCTTGCGTGTAACACGGGCTCGAAGAAAAATCTACCTTTGACCATTTTCTTCATCATCTTTATCATCGTGTTAAGTCCAGTCGTAATGTCTCAGGTGGTTGTGCAAGATTCAGACACAGATTGTCTCTTGAGATTCAAAGATACATTAGCAAATGGTTCTGTTTTTAATAGTTGGGATCCATCAACATCACCATGTGAAGGAAATGAAGCGAATTGGTTCGGTGTTCTTTGTAGCAATTACGTTTGGGGATTACAACTCGAGGGAATGGATTTAACCGGGAAATTAAACTTCGAACCATTGTTTCCTATGAAGAATCTACGAACCATTAGCTTCATGAACAATGATTTCAATGGTCCAATGCCTCAGGTTAATAAGCTTACTTCATTGAAATCTTTGTATTTGTCTAATAACCGGTTTTCGGGTGAGATACCGGCAGATGCATTTCAAGATATGCCTCATTTGAAGAAAATTTTGTTGGCGAATAACGCATTCCGTGGATCAATTCCTTCTTCTTTAGCATCTTTACCATTGCTTTTAGAGTTGAGGCTAAATGGTAACCAGTTTCAAGGACAAATACCAAACTTTAAACAGAAGGGTCTTAAGTTAGCTAGCTTTGAAAACAATGACCTCGATGGACCAATACCCGAAAGCCTTGGAAACATGGATCCAGGCTCTTTTGCAGGTATATATAGATGAATTTTGAATCTTTAGTATGGTTTGATAATGTTGTTTTTAACATGCATGAATGTTTTTTGTGTTATGTAAATTTTAGGCAACAAAGATCTGTGTGATCCTCCCTTACGTGCATGCCCTTCTTCCTCTCCTGGAGTTCCTATCGATCCGAAATCTCCTCCCCAGGGGGAAAAGACTGGATATTTTAACACGATAGCGATCATTCTGATTGTAATTGGCATAACACTAGTGATCATTGCGCTTGTGATATGTTTCATTCAGTCAAGAAGACGAAATTGCTTGTCAGCTTATCCTTCCGTGGGCAAAGAAAGGGTAGAGAGCTACAATTATCATCAACAAGTGAATTATAAGAACGTTAAACCAACCGAAACTGTTGTGAATAACACAAAGAGAGGATCATCAATGCCTGATCCAACAGGCAAGCTTCTATTTGTGCGGGACGACATTGAAAGATTTGGTCTTCAGGATCTTCTTAAAGCTTCAGCTGAAGTTCTTGGTAGTGGAACGTTTGGTGCTTCATACAAAGCAGCGATACCTAGTGGACAAACATTGGTCGTGAAGAGGTATAAACATATGAACAATGTCGGAAGAGAAGAGTTTCATGAACATATGAGAAGGTTAGGGAGATTAAACCATCCTAATCTATTGCCTCTCGTCGCTTACTATTACCGTAGAGAAGAGAAGCTTTTAGTTACTCAGTTTACATCTAATAACAGCTTGGCAAGTCATCTTCATGGTATGTGATTACAGTACTGATCATTTGTTTTCTGAGATTCCTAACAATTTTAACGTTATTTTTCTCTGTTTTGCTTTCAGCGAATCATTCCGTTGATCAGCCTGGATTGGATTGGATCACACGTTTAAAGATCATAAAAGGAGTAGCAAAGGGTTTAGCTTACTTGTTCAACGAGTTACCGACATTAACGATCCCTCACGGTCATATAAAGTCATCGAACATTGTATTAGACGAATCATTCGAGCCATTGTTAACAGATTACGCTCTAAGACCTGTGATGAGCTCAGAACACGCTCATAACTACATGACTGCATACAAATCGCCAGAGTATAGACTCGCAAAAGGACAAGTCATAACTAAAAAGACAGATGTTTGGTGTTTTGGTGTGTTGATTTTAGAGATTTTGACAGGGAGATTCCCTGAGAATTACTTAACACAAGGCTATGATCCGAACGTGAGTCTTGTAACCTGGGTTAATGATATGGTTAAGGAGAAGAAAACAGGTGACGTGTTTGACAAGGAAATGAAAGGGATGAAGAATTGTAAAGCAGAGATGATTAATTTGTTGAAAATTGGTTTAAGATGTAGCGAAGAAGAAGAAGAAAGAAGGTTAGAGATGAGAGAAGCTGTGGAAATGATTGAGATGTTGAAAGAAGGAGAATCTGAGGATGATTTTGCGAGTAATAATTTATATTCTTCGATGTTAACATTGGACGATGATGACTTTGGTTTCTCCATGAATCGATGATTTGGATTATTGTTTTAGGAATGATTTGAAAATGGTATGAAAAGAAAGGTGAATATTCCGGCGGTCGTAGCTTCACCGGAGAAAATGAAGAAGAAGAAGAAGATGTGATGAGTTTTTTCTTCTTTTTATGGTTAATGCAGATAAAGCAAAAATGTATGAGCAACTAATGGTCTAAAAAATGAATATATTTATATATCTGTATATCACCGTCATCATATTATTTATGATCTTAGATAATACTGTAAGAGGACTACAAATTTTTTGTATTCAAACTACGGTTTCTTGGAATGGCCATGCAATAACCTTACCTTGTTTGTATACAAATTTTGGTTTTTGGATTTTCCATTGCTTGTAAAATTCAAAAGTAACAAAACAAGACTCAAACAGCCTTGGCTCCACTCTGAACCTAATGAACGAGTTACTAAATAATCCAGGAAAATATATATCTTTACTGAAAAGAGAAAAGCTATATTGGTGGTATATTTGTTTGTATGTAGTAAGAAATTATGGTTATGGTTACGACAAATTGTTTTACCTACCGTAATTTTCTACAAAAATTTGCAGTTGTTAGATGTTACGTTATGTATCAAATTTCATAACCCAATTACTACTTTTGGGATGAACGTACATGTGATAGAACCACTAATCCAATTACTACTTTTCGATACATAAAATGTGTTAAATGAAAAATATTCAATATATTTATATGGAATTTAATTAATATATAAAGGATATATATCATTTAATTTATTTTAATTAGTTTTGAATTACTAAACGAAAATTAAAATGTTATATCGTTTACATTAAAAATTACTCACTCAGCCATCTACATACTAAACATATAAAAGAGAACTTTTGGTTTTTACCGTGATACAACTAAAAAACTTGGCATAGATCAATCTTAGATTTTGATTGGCAGCCTGCACCTCCATCCCTAGAAGCAATGTTCTTGGCACTTCAACTACTTTCTTCATTTCAAATCTGATGATTACAAGTTGTAGCATTTCAAGTGGGTACAACACTAGTTATATTTGTTTGTCAGTCATGAAGATACAATTGCAGTAAATTGTTATTAATTTATCTGTCGTAAATATATATGGTCAATCACAATAATCAAACGATATATTCTGTGTCATAATTTTTTTTACCGCTAATTAAAACAGCGGTGCGATTAAAAATCTACGATCAACCGCAACCAAAATTGCCGATATCACACAAACGAATAATATATCCACAACCATAGTCATTGTATTGACCGTAACTACAATTGTAATCACCGACAACGAACAAACTAACAACACTAATATATAAAATGATTTTTTTGTTTCAAGTGAGCTTGGTTGTTCATGAGAGGAGGCAAGTCTCCCTCTTCCAAAAACTATAGTCAATTTATCTTCCTCTGCTTAGTAGAAACTATTGGGCCTATACTATAAACAGGCCCAACTTAAAAACCCAAGAAAAATTTGCACAGCTATTTATATTTACTTTTTTTAATTATCTCTCTAGAAAATAGCAAGCCAAAGCACGCTTCCCCTCATCTCTTCTCTCTCTCTCTAAAAATCCTTTCTTCTGCTGCAAATTCTTTGTAAAATTTGGGGTATCGATTAGTGTTGTGTGCTCTCAAAATTTTCCCCCTAATTTTACCCGCGAAAATTATGGTTCTGTGAGTTTTCTTTCAAATTTTTAAACCCACTTTTTATCTGAGATAAACTCAGATCTCCCTCTCTTTCTTCTAGGGTTTCTCTCTCGCTCTCTTTATTCCTCTCCTTCGCGTCTCTTTCTGTCGCGTTTCCTTAGTATTGAGGATGGATGTTGCCTCTAGTGATGTACCCGTGAATCTCGACGAATCCGTTGTTATGACTTCTGTGGTTGAAGAAAAGAGAAATGGAGACGGAGGAGGGGGAGATTCGGTGACTCCACCGTTGAAGAAGCCACGATTTGACGTTGAAGTTAATAGAGTGGCGGAGATTGTTCTTGTGTTATCGGCATTGGGGAGGATTCGAGGAGGGAAAAGCCCGACAGAATTGGAGCATGAGCTGATGGTTGAAGCTAAGTCGAAATTGGTAAATATGTGCCAAGAGTTTACTCCAATGGATATAATCGGTAGGGATGCTATTGGAGCTGTGATTGAAGATCTGGGTTTGAATGGTAAACTTAAGGATCAGAGATTAGGATTTCGAGCACCTAAGTTAACCATCTCCGAGAAGTTATCCCTTGGGAAGAGAAAGGTTCGTCTCTTCTCTTTTGGTTATATACTCTTCAATCTCCCTACAAATTTCGAAATGTCTACTATTTCTGCTTTGAATTGCTCGACTAAACCAAATTTTTGTTCTGTTTAATCGGTCAATCAGAATAAAACCTGCCTTTGATCTGAGTGTCAATTGGATATTGTTTGAGAAATTCTGTGTTGTGGCCTTGAAGGATTATCGATTTGGTTTTCAGATAGGAATCTTGTATTTTGAGTAGATGATGAACTAATGTGTTTTTCCCTGATGTGTCTCTTTAGATGGAAGAATCGAAAAAGCACCCAGTAGTATCCTCTACCTATACATCTCCAGGTGATTCAACTTTGAATGTGACTCTGCTTACAATCGTTTTTCGATGAAGCCATCTACTAAATTATTCTGAGTTCTGACAATCTTCTTCTTCCCTGTATGCTTTTGCAGCAAATAATGTTTCTATGTCACATCAATGGCCTAATAGCGAAATCAAGGCATCCACTAGTTCTGTTAATTCAACTGGAAGCCATTTTGTTAGGGATGCATATGGAATAACACAATCTAAAACGGAGAGGCCACATTTTAAGTCAGATATGCATACCAGTGTTTCTCAGGGACCAGGTAACATGATCTTACGTACCTTGTTCTATCCCCATATATATTTTCACACTATATTCAGAGTGATAAGATATCATCAGCTTGAAGCATTAGCTCAATTTTGGTGTTGGATCAATGGTGATATTTTGTCATGTCGTTGCGCTATTTTATATCATACACTAGAAGTTAAAAACTTAAACAAAGGTGCTTATAGTGCCATTTTCTGAGTACTGTTACCCATATTTGGTTTTGAAAACTAACTCTCCAATTTTCCGCTTACTGTTTATTTCTGTCCATATCCTTTCTCTGATTCTATTTATCAGATTTTTTATCCTCTGGGAATTTGACATCTTCAAGGTTTTCATTTTGAGTCGAATTTGAGTTTTCATATCTTTTTCTTCTGAACCAGCAGTTCCCCCTGGAAATTATATTGGGAATGCTACATCTTGGCCTGCTCAACCTCATTCCAGTTCTTCCACCATATCATTTGGCACTCCATCAGATAGCAAAGCTGTTGTTCAGAGTTCTTCAAGAGTCATTGATCCGAGCTTTAGACCATTCATGTCTCAAAATCCACCAGGTACACTCCCAGGCATAAAGGGAATGAGTTATGGTCAGACTTCTTCACCTTTTGGAAACCATCACCATGCTGAAATTGCTAAGATAATCCATAAAGTTCTGCAACCGCGGGCTAAACAAAATCTCTTATGGAAGCCACCTTCAAGAGAATATATGAGTAAAGCAATGACATGCCAGATGTGTCAAGGAATTATTAACGAAGTAGAGACGGTGCTAATTTGTGATGCCTGTGAAAAGGGATATCACTTGAAATGTTTACAAGCTAACAATATGAAAGGTGTTCCGAAATCTGAATGGCATTGCTCAAAATGTGTGCAATTATACAATGGGAAGTCTTTTCCTCCTAAATATGGTCGCGTTATGAGAAGCTCCACTACAGCAAAAATGTCTTCTAGTTCAGCTGAAGTTCAGTTACCCGCAGAGAAGAAGTTTATTAAAATTAATCAAGAGGCAATGCCACATCCTGAGACAGCAAAGCCAACTGAGGATTCAGCTATGGATCGAACAGTTGTAACTGAAGATGCAGCAGCTATCAGTCAAACAGTTAAAGCTGAAGACGCAGCAGCTATAAGTCAAAAAGCTGAAGCTGAAGACACCGCAGCTATACGTCAAAAAGCTGAAGCTGAAGACACCGCAGCTATACGTCAAACAGCTGAAGCTGAAGACACAACAACTATAAATCAAACAGCTGAAGCTGAAGACACTGCAGCTATAAGTGCTGAAGATGCAGCAACTCACAGTCAAACAGTGGAAGCTGAAGATCTAGCAGCTATAAGTCAAACAATTGAAGTTGAAGATGCATCTATTAATCGAGCAGTTGATACTAACAATGAATTACAAGGTCCTACAGGAAATGATAGTGATCGTGTTGATCCTTCAGAACTGATATCTCACTCAGAGACTCTTAATCCTCCGAAACTAGAGAACAAAGAAGATCCAAGCAAAGATATTATTGAGGTATCTTTTTCTGCAATTTGCCAAGACGAAGACCCAAGGATCACTGATGAACCATCATTACAAGAGGGGAATTCAACTTCTCAGACAGATAACTTACCTTCCCAGCCTCCTCCTTTGCAATCCAACACAGATCAAAAGCAGTTTCCAACACAAAATGCCGAAGAGGATATACAGAAGAATGTCACAGAAAAGCAAGAGGGAGACAAAAAAGCTGTGAATGATTTGGAAAAGTTGCAGGTATGAGCATTCACTCTGTTCACAAACGACAGTCAATCCTGTTACCTGCTTTGATCTTCGAATATATTAGAGTAAATGATGATGTCTTTATCGGTTTATATTACTGAATCTTTGTTCTATGAAGCGCACTTTGTTCTTAAATAATGATTGATTGAGTTGTAGTTTTGTAGTTTAGCTTCAACTTTTCATAGATGCTCTTGCTAAATAGCTTTTTAACTCATTGTAACCTTATATACTCCATTCCTACATCATCATCTAGTAACATGGTGTAATTGTCATACAAGACCCTTGAGAAAATTTTACATAAGTACGAGCATTTGCAGAATTTAAAAGGAAAGAAAGCTTTTTATTTCGAATGTAATTTACAATAAACAAACTCTATTGACGAATTTAAACCACAGATAAGTAGATTTACAGTGAAGAATCTGAACCATGAGAGGTTTCTTGATGATCCCAAAAGGGATTCAAGAAATACCAATGGTTTTACCGAGAAGCCAAAGAACAAGAGACAATTCAAGTCCGAAAATTGTATGGAGTGTTCCTCTGTCAAGTGTAAACCCATAAACTGTGATTCCTGCTCTGTTATTCTCGAAATAACTCACTGCAAACAAAATTAAGTAGAGAGACCATTAAGATTATTAAAAAGGCATAAGATTCTTTCGAAGATGATGGGTTTTTTAATTACCTAGAGCTTGTCGCTTTTGGAATGATATGGTACTAAAAGCATAAGCAGGGATGATGTTATTATTGTCTAGATCATCTTCTTCGTCACCATAATCATCACTGTCTGATTCCGCTACTGTAATAATATCATTGCCTTTATTATTATTGTTGTTGTTTCTAGAAACCAAAGTTGGTGTCTCTCCATCTGCTGTCTCAAAGGATTCTAACGTTGCACATACATGCCATTTCGCAGCTAAACATGTCACAGCTTGAGCCTTGTGTGTGATCTTTGATGCACTTCGTAATAGTATTAGAAGAGCAGTGACTAATGTCATGGAACAAAGCTAAAAGATAAAACAAACACCGATTATTTCAAAAACGAGTTCATAAAGAAGAAACCGAAAATGTAAAGAGTTAACTTACTGCGAGTTCTCCAGCTCTATAGATATTGACTTGTGTGTAAGCTTTGGTAGTAATAAGCAGAGAAGAAAACTGACTTCCAGTTACAAGAATCAACAAACATAGAATGAAGAAACGATATCTATGACTGATTATTCTGAGATGACGTCTAATACGAAGATGTTCAGATAAGATTGAACCAACATCTGAATCAATGTGAAAAAGCTGAGCAAAATCGTGAAGGCGAAGTATTTGAAGATGACAAATGAGACGGAAGAGAACACAGACAAGAAAGATTACAGTTGTTCGGTAAAGCCAAGAACAAAGCTCCATTACACAAGCAACTGTATCGCTTAAGATAACATTTCCTAAAAATGGTATCTGAGATCCACCTGAAGCGTACCACCATATTTTGTATGCACTCATTGTTATGAAACAAGGAATCACGAAGTAGGAGACAATGTGAAGCGAAGTCTGCAAAATAAAAAAATTTGTAATGCATTATGGTAAATCCAAGTTTTTGGAATGCATTAAGGTATTTAATATTAAAAATTTGTAATGCATTATGGTAAATCCAAATTTGTAATGCATTAAAGTATTTAATATTAAATTTGTGTTATTTTTGAAAATTTTACTTAATAGTGCTATATTTGGAAAAAAACTTAAAATAGTGGTATTTTTATCAATTGCCCAATAAATTATAAATATACTTAAAATATTATATTTGAGTTTTTTTTTCTAATTTAAAGTTTGATTTTGGGCAATTGACAAAAATATCACTATTTTAAGTTTTTGTTTCAAATATAACACTATTAGTTTAAATTTCCAAAAATATCATAAATTTAATATTAAAATACCTTAAAATTTATATTCAATAAGAAAAAGTTAAATCTTAAATTAGAAAAAAAAACTCAAATATAATATTTTAATTATATTTGTAATTTATTTATGATAAATATGTATTTTCATAAAATAATTTGTACTATTTTTGGAATTTTAAATTTAGAATGTTAAATTTGCAACAAACACTTAAAAATGTGTTATTTTAAGGTATTACTCTTTAATTTTTTCATTTTAGTATTAAATTTATTTTATTTTGAAAATTTAAACTAATGGTGATACATTTAAAATAAAAATTTTAAAAAAATTATTTTTGTCAATTGTCCTTATATTTTTAATAGATAAAACTCAAATTATTAATTTAAATATTCAAGTAATTAGTAAAACTAATCTAGTCTATTAACTTAGCAAAAGTGTAGTTTTCAACCAAAATTTTTTTTCAAAATTTAATCATTTAAGATTATTTTTCCAAATCTCTTAGAATAATTATTAGATTTTCTTTTGTCATTGCTACTCAACACTTTGAGATGCGTCGAGTAGTATCCTAAACTCTATAATATTCATGATTCTTCTCTTTACTTTCTCCTTTATTCTATTCTTTATTTATTTTGATATCTTAGAGACTATAATTTATTTGCCACTAAGAATATATAATATTATTTCGTTTACAATAATTTCTATTTTTTTAAACTTAAAAAATATTTGTGGTAGAGATGACTTGTTTTTTAGTTGTTTACACTTTACACCATTAGGGTAACAGTTACTCCGACAAGATCTGTATTCTAAAGAACACAACAGATTTTGAAGAACGAAACTCACATTGAGTTGAATGGTGTAGCTTCGCCGTACAGTTTCACTCTCGTCCCAGAGTTTATCGAAGAAGAGGAATCGTCGGAGACCGTATTTGCTAACGAATCTGGTGAGGCATAGGAAAGAAACGGTGGCTACGCTACTGAGAGATAGCTGGACGACGGAATCGTATGGTCTGGAATGGTAACTGTCGCAGTCGGCGCAAGCGAGGAGGAAGTGAGAAATCGCTGGAACCACCACAGTGAAGACGACGAACATCGTCCACGAGAGAATCGCCGTCCATGGACTCGAATGGTCAACGCACATCCATCTTAGGTATTTACGGAAGCTATGTAGCTCATCTTCCTGGTGAGAAACGCAGCGATTAAAGATCTTGTTTTTGTTGTTCTCGCGGTTGATCAGCTGCTGCTTCCCGCTGCCGATGTCAATGTCCGCCATTGACGATCGCTAAAGAAAAGTGTCGCGAAAATCAGATTTTAAAGAGAGAGAGAGAGGTTTGCGTTTTTTTTTTGGAGTTTTTTTCCCTAATCAGTGATGCGATCTGTGAAGGGAAGGGAGACGGGAAACGCTTATTTATATAAGTTAGTTGCTTTTTTTGCGAGTAATGTGCTTTACGGGGTTATTACACATTGAACTCAAATGAAATTTAACCAAAAACAGATTTTGGTTTGGTATTTGATTATAAAAAACTAATTAAATAATATCTGAAAAATTAAATTATTTTTGGTTATTTTCGATTACTTAAAAATATTTTAGATATTTCAATTATTTTTTATTATTTTCGGTCATTTTTAATTATTTTTTATTATTTTTTATTATTTTAGTTATTTTTTATTATTTTTAGTTATTTCGATTATTTTTGGTTATTTCAATTATTTTGATTATTTTTTATTATCTAAATTAATTTTGATTTTAAAATTAAATAACTAAACTGAAACCGAATTGAAATATAAAAATAATTGAATAAATTTTTAATTTTATTAATTGAAAAAATCAAAAAAGAAAATAATCGATCGAAACCAAACCAAATATCCAAATAAATTGAGCAAAACTCAAATGTACAACTAACTATACATGCCACCGCATGATCACACAGTTCGACTCTGAATTAATATATTTCGAAATATAAGATTAATCGAATAGAATTTTGTTTTATAACATTGATTATTAAAAACACTTTATGTGGTTTGATGATGACGAAGTGAAGGAGTGGCCATGTGATAATGTATAATTGGTATACTTGAAATTTATTTTCCAGTCAAATTAAATATCAAAGAAAAATAAATTTTATTGTGGGTGTTAATATGCAGATGATATGAACCTTTTTTTACCAATCAACACTAAAAATTGTGTGCTATTTTTCTAAAAGCACAATCTTATATTACATAGTACATTTCCTAGTACTTTTTTTTTTTGTTATTTTACAAAATATCTTGTTATCTAAAAATAGTCCCTAATTCAGTGACTTTTTTTACAAATAACTTTTAGTTCATTTCATATTGATAAAAATTTGCATCCATTTGTTAGGATGGCACTAAAAATTATTTACGAAAAAATTTACATCCATGTGTCATTTCTAAATTAGTCTATATAATGTAAAAAACATAATAGCATTAAATAGAAATGGTGTTTTAAAAATCGGTCATCTAACCATCTAGACTGTCGCATAGACGTTAGTTACCATCTATTTGTGATGATTTTGATCAAATTCACCATCTAGACAAGACATTTAGCAAGTCACCTATTTCAATAATTTTTTTTAATATTTTAAAATTTTAGATCTAAAATTTAACATATTTATCTAATGTTCATACTTTAAATAAAAATCATAATATATTAGATCTGAAATTCATATATTTTATGCAATATTAGACACAAGATCAGTAAAAATATACATAATTATAGATTATCGATAGAAAAATAGGTTATGCATATTTTCCGAATAATCTCCTACTTCTCGATAGACGTTAGGTTTCTCTCAACCGAATAACATATATCGCGTATTCAAACATGTTATCAAAGTAATATACTTTTTTGTCACTTTGGTTAACACCACAATCCTTTTTTATTAGAATACGCCGTTTGGGTCTTCGAACCAAAACGGTATCGAGGTGCTAATGTATGAGAAGATCGAGTTCCTCTTCCTGGCTTGCTTTGCTAGTGCGTCCGCGTGAACGTTTTTCTCCCTGTCTACATGATGCAAGGAGAAATCAGGATATTTTGTCCGTAGCTCCTCAATCTCTTCTATCTCTACAGCGAATCCTGGCAATTTCTCCTTTTCTGAGACAATGTTGATTAAGTCCGCTGAATCTGTGTAGAACTTGTTGCAGTAACGTCTCTGCTTGTGCATGCTTGTCATCGCTCAGCGCAGACTTTTATAGATGTACAATAATTTCTATTAAATTATTATATAATATTTTAAAAATTGTTTATATTAGGTGATCTTCTATGTTTGCCTGAAATATAATCTTATAAAAAATATCTCAAGTTTAGAATTAAATTTGTGAAAATAAATGAGATAAATCATTAATTGGTGAATAAATATTATTTGCATATTGAAATGGATTTTAGTTTGATATTTTGGTTTTATCAGTTTAGTTTATGAATAAAATAGTATCTAACATGAAAAATAATCAATTAGTATAATTTTGAATTCATGTTTTGATCAAATATATGCTTAGTATTAAAAGAAGTGTAGATTTTAGATCAAATTGTCTTTTCCGGTTTGTTCTAAATTTGGGTTTGTTTTTCAGCAGAAAAGATAATGAAACCATTTAAATTATATTAAAAAATGGTTCAATATCTTAGCATTTTTAGTTTGATCATCTATTTCTGTGTGGATAAATTAAACATATTAAACTTTAAAAAATCTATGTTAAGTTAAAGAATTGTGAAAATAAGTTATTGAGTTGGGCAACGTTTCAAGAAAAAGTTTAGGTTACGTGATGATTAATATTTATAATGATAGATATATTTTTGATGGGTGTATTAAGATTTTCACAAATGCTTATTTTGTACATATAGTTAAAATTTTATAAAACCCAAAAAAATAAAAGAAAATCAATTTGCTAATAATGAGTTATATTATTATTATTATTATTGAGAACTCGAATCATATTTTAAAACTAAAATATGACATTTTATTGTTGAATGTGGTTTATTATTTTTATTCAATTTTTCTATTTTTATGTTACTTCTTAGTGATAGATTTTAAAATTTAATAAAAGATTCATAAACTTTAAAAATATAAAAATAAATCAAAATAAAAATATTATTCTTTTAATTTCTCTTAATTCTTGTCTGATTATTTTTAAAACATTTTCAATTTAAAAAAAGAGAAATAAATAGCATCTTTTTAGTTTTTTGTTTTAATCAATAATGACATATTATCATAAATAAGTAAATTTATTAATGATATTTTTGTGATTTTTGTGAAAATTAATATGAGAACGAAAAAATGAGTTTCCATCTAAAATATATAAGAATTCATAACTAATAGCGAGAGATGTCTTTAGTATATTCATCTGAATGTCTAACCAGACAATTAATGCTTTAAATCAAATCGAAAATGTAATAATTCACCATTATATTTATTGAAAAGTTGATAAGTTTGAATTATTAGAAATATATTGGTTTGTTTTGTTTGTATCTGATTGAATACTTGTGACCTTGTCAGTGCCTTAGTGGCTATGTTTGATAGACAACATGAAACCATCAAAAGAAGGTTTCAATTACTTATTTCACATGTTTAGTATTATTAATCGCATAATTTCATAAATTAATTTGTCTACCATATATTATGCCAACTGTTTTCAAGTTGGACAATTATTTTGTATTTCATTTCTTCATCTTAGTTAGTTTATTATTTTGCATGGTTTATTTTATTTTTTCTACATTTTTATCATTCAAAGAACAGAATCAGTACGTATCTGTATTGGATAATATTTTATTGCTCCTACTTATACATGATGAAATTCAGTGGGTACAAAGCATATGTGAAGTGATGGGTTCATGTTCTTTTAGTAAAATATATTAAAAAATATTTTCTGAGGTTTAATATTGAATAATACTACAAAATATTTTTTTTTGAGAGAATTGATAACCGTTTTTTCTCTCTAGTACGATTTCATTGTGATTTCTTTTCTTTCTTAGCCGGCGGTTTCATCTTTTGTCACCGTCGCCGGAGTGTTTTCCTTCTTTATGACAAAATATCCGGGCTTTGATGACAACGTTTCCACGCCTATGGAGTGTCGGAGAGACTATTGTGTCTTGAATCATAGAAGGAAATATGGTGCAGTTTCTCTTCCAATCGGAAGAAAGATTTATCTCCGTCCTCCGACGAAGTCCGTGGTCCTTCAATGATTGGATGGTGATCCTCCATAAGTGGTCTCCGACTGTGATGGCTTCAGATTTGACGTATATCCCGTTTTGGATCCAAATTAGGGGCATTCCGATTCAATATTTGACTTACCGTATGGTTATTTTTATCGGTGGAATTCTCGGAACTATTCTTGAATCCGACTTCAATGCAGAAGGTGCTCATAAGGTCGAATTTGTTCGTGTCCGGGTGTTGGTGAAAATCGGCACTCCTCTCCACTTTCAGAGGATCTTCAAATTTGAAGACTCGAATGTTATTCTTCGGTTCCGCTACGAAAAATTACGCAACTCTTGTATTGCATGTGGTTTAATTAACCACGAATCGACGGACTGCACATCTCTTCCTACTTTTTCTCCGGTAACCTAGCATCAGTTCATTAATTCTGGGTCGGCGGAAGAGATTGCAAATACCAGAATTTGCCCACCCGAATTTGATGTTCCTGTCGCACTTTCTTCGCCATCAACAAATCTATCCACATCTGGTCCACAATTGCTAGACGGCGACGAGAATCATAGTGCAAAACAGAGAAAGGGGAACCCACCGTCTCCTTCGCCTGAGAAAACAGATACGCCGGAATCATCACCAGAAAAACCGCCTTTGATTTTAGGGATTTAGAATCATGAGTATTGGTATAGTTTTGGTTTAGGTGTTACCGGATGGTTTAAGAAAATGATTCCCGGTTTATTAAAATTCTTCCTAAATACTCATTTACCGGATCCGATTGAAAGAAGTTACGTATGGAGTGCGGTTCAAGAATAACCGTTCGGTTATTGACATGTGCCTTTTCGAAATTCAGTCATGCGATGGATTTAAGTGTTTGGTTTAGATTTAATAAAAATCATTATTTAATTTACTCAACATTTATCATTTATTTTTTAAAAATAAATAATGTTGGTAAATTGGTAAGTGGTTTAGGTGATGGTTTGGTGGGCCTTACTCCATCCGCAGAAGAATGAATATTGCATTTTGGAACTGTCGGAATTTGGGAGGGTGTCTGGCAGTTCGACGCATTAAGGAAATAATAAAACAATATTCTCCGGACATACTTTTCTTGGTGTAGACGAAGAATAATAATAATATTGTTCACGATGTAGATGCTTTATTAAATTATGATAGTGTTATATGTGTCCCTCCAAATGGAACCGGAGGAGGATTAGCATTATTATGGAAAAAATATGTTGTTGTCACATTTCAATGTATTGATGAAAGAATAATGGATTGTGTTATTATTAAGAAAAGATTTGATTTTTATTTGTCGTGTGTTTATAAACAGCCAGTCCAAAAAGTTCGTAATAATCTTTGGGAAATATTAAAAAATATGGCACTCACTCGTCATGGACCATGGCTTATGTGTGGTGATTTTAACAAAATTTTACACGCAAATGACAAAAAGGTGATAAAATAAGGGATCCTTGGAGTTTATTTGATTTTCAACAAATGGTCAATTCTTGTATGATGTCAGATAGTAGTATCATGACATGGGCTGGACGACGTTGTCATGTGACAGTTCAGTATTGGTTGGATAGGGCAATGTCAAATGACCAGTGGAAAGCTCAATTTCCAGCTTTTATAGTGGAATATTTAGATACGATCCATTCTGACCATAGAGCGAGAATTTTAAAAATAAGAAGATATTCTAAACGTGGTCAATGATGGTTTCAATACGATCCCCGGTGGGTTAAACATGAGTGCTTTTATTCAGCCGTTCTAAGTAGTTGGAATAATATTACACATAGGCAAGATTCTATGTTATTAGATCGTATAAAGGCTTGTCGGAAAGGATTATCCCGTTGGAAAAAAAGTTCTTGGATTAATCCGCATAAGCGAATAAAGGAGCTTTCTTCGCAAATAGATCAAGCCAGAACTCAGTCCATTTATGATCTGAATAGAATAACCTCCTTAAAACATCAACTTATTGAGGCATATGCAGACGAAGAAAAATATTAGAAAATAAAAAGCAGAAATTTGTGGCTTACAGAAGGTGATCGAAATACACGGTATTACCATGCAGTTATTCAAAATCGAAAATCTCGCAACACTATTGTTTGAATAAAGGATGAAGTTGGACGTGATATTTTTGGCAACATGGAAATTGCTCAACATGCTCAACTTTATTTTTCAGACCTCTTTCAGCCTACATATCTAGATAATTTGGATTATGTGCTATCATGTGTTGAAAGTGTTGTTTCTCAGCAAATGAATATTGAATTAACAAAGCCCATCTCCAAAGATGAAGTTCTCAAGGCGATTTCTACAATTGGAGGTAATAAAACCCCTGGGCCGGATGGTCTAACGGCTTCTTTCTTTCATCAACATTGAGATATTATTGGGGAAGCAGTTTTTCAGGAAATTGAAAGATTTTTTCAGACTGGAGAAATGATTACAGAATTGAATTACACAAATATTTGTGTGATACCAAAGATGGATTGCCCGATGACACTAAAAAGATTTTCGTCCAATTTCCCTTTGTAATATTTTTTTTTGCCAACAAAATATTAATAATTACTGGTATCATTGTTTACAAAAAGCATTAAAAAGAAGGATAACAATGATAAATATTCTAATCAACAGAAGACAGAAGACTTGAAGAAGCCAGGAAGTCCGGTGCTTGATTTGATGAACGCCATTGGTGAATAAAAGAAATTCCTTTGAACATTGCTTCCCATAAACGTATGGTGTGAAGATAATGTTGGATATGCATATTACATCCTTTTTGGTTGACGAGATTATTCAGTGTAAGGTTATCACCTTCCAAAATAACGTATTGAAATCCCAACGACCAAGTTGATTGCATTACCAAATTAGTGCAGATAATTCAGCTTCAATAACAGTTTTCCTACCTTGAAATTCCAATTAGGAAGGGGCCAGAAAAACTTTCTTACCTCTCCCATCATATTGAAAAAAACACTTTTCATTACGAATTATCCAACCGAGACTCGAATGCTCCGCGCCATCTTTGTGGGATGCATCATAATTGCATTTCACCCAATCTTTTGGTGGACCCTTCCAACGAATAGTATGACCTATAGACCGTAATACTGGTTGTCCATTGTTGATAGGTTGTTCATTATTGATAGTTGACTATTGATTAACCCATTCATTAGCATCCTCAAAACTTTGATTTAACACCATGTCTATCAAAATATCCCTCTGATTAAAAAATAAATCGTTTCATATCCTCCAGAGTAGATAGAACGGTAGATATTTATTTGCAGATGGTTGTTGGTAGTTACTATAGCTTGGCACTATGTATCGGATATTTTCATAAATATTTGATGTATTACGGCAAATTATAGAGGTCAATATACCTGATTTCCTCCAAACCATCTCAACATAAGGACATAAAAAAATGCATGTATTTTCGTTTCAGCAGCGGAACAACACCGATGGCAGATATCATCTGAAGAAATCTTGCGGTGATATAAATGGTGTTTAAGCAGAAAACTCTTAGATAAAAACACGCCACAAGAAGTGTTTATACTTTGGTGGTATTTGAAGTGACCATAACGATTTTGCCAAATCTTGATGATCTCCTAAAGGTGGTTGGGCATTATGGACTGGTTGTATGCAATCCACATCATGACGATACCCAAATTTAACAGAATATAAACCATTATTAGTATACCGCCAAACCCATGTGTTTGTAGTTGGTACAGGTGGAGTAAAATTTTTATAGATAAGATGGTGGTATTCTTTCACAATCAGGTCATTAATAGCTTCCTTGTACCATTGATTAGTATCTTTGTTTAAAAGGACCTCCACCTTGAGCTTAGGGTTTGTATATGGTAAAAGCCCAGGTGACCGTGATGGCAACACATGTAACGAATTGGCATCCCCGATTTCAGTATTTGAACTATTACCAATAATCTTTTGCAAACCCGATTGTAAGAGTTTTCGACCATGCAAAATTGATTGCTAGCCCAAAGAAGGCCTGGAACCAAAACCCGCACAAACAAGGTCCCCCTTATTGTAGTATCTACTCTTGAGGACCTTGGATAATAAACCATTTGGTCGTTGTAAAATCTTCCAACACTGATTTGCTAGTAAAGCTTGATTAAAATTTTGAAAATCACGAAAACCCAAACCACCAATACTTTTAGGTCTCGCAATTTTCTTCCAGCATATCCAACAAGTTTTACGTTTTATCTCAGATGTTCCCCACCAGAAACGTGCCAAAATCTTATCCAATAATTGACATATATCTTTGGTAGTCTGAAAACATTTATTGAATATACTGGTATTGCAAACCCTACGGCTTTAATCAGAACTTCCTTTCCTGCCGGAGATAAATACTTTGTTTCCAATCCAGATACTCGAGATTTTACTTTATCAGTGATATATTTAAACATTTGTCGACGATTACATTGAAACTGTTCTGGCAATCCCAAATATTTACCACCTCCACCTATATTAAAAATACCTAGCAAATGCTGAAGTGATGTTCTTGTATGATGAAAAACCTTACTCCCAAAAATGATTGAAGATTTTTCAAAGTTGATGATCTGCCTAGAAGCTCTACCATAATCAGCAAAAATTGTTTTTAAGTGCATAACATTAGCAGAATAAGCTCTGATGAAGAATAATGAGTCATCCGTAAATAGTAATGAGAAATCGCTGGTTCTGAGCAATTTAGTTTAAAAGGCTGGATAACTCTACTTTTTTCTGCCTGGTGTAGCATTGAACTTAAAACATCAGAACAGAGGATAAATAGATATGGAGATAGAGTATCACCTTGGCGTAATCCACGTGATGGTAGAAAAAATCCATAAAGACTCCCATTTACTATAAGTGAAAAAGAAGTTGAGGAAACACATTGCATAACCCATTGTATCCATTGTGGAGAGAACCCTTTTTTACGAAGAACTATTTCTATAAAATTCTATTCAATCCGATCATATGCCTTACTCATATCAGTTTTGACTGCCATATAAGATTTTGCATAAGACTGCTGAATTTTTAAAGAATGTAAAGCCTCATGAGCTATAAGGACATTATTCGTGATGAATCTATCCAGGATGAAAGTAGCCTGGTTTTCGGATACAATAGTGTGTAGAATCTTTTTGAGCCGCAAAACCAAAATCTTCAAAATAATTTTGTAAATTACATTACAAAGGGATATTGGTCGAAAATCTTGTATTGACATTGGACTCTTTGACCTTGGGATGAGACAAATATGTGTATGATTAAACTCCTGATTCATATGACCAGTTACTAAAAATCTGTTAACTTCTTCAAGGACTACTGGATCGACAATATTCCAATGGTGTTAGTAGAAAAATCCTGAGAAACCATCAAAGTCGGGTGTCTTATTTGCTCTGATGGAAAAAACTGCCTCACGAACCTCTTCAGAAGAAACAAGTTTTGTGAGATCCATATTCATCTCATTGGATACCACTAGTGGAACATTGGTAAGTATCGAATCAATGTTATCAGAATTAGTCGTCTCGAATCATTTGAAAAAATAATTCAGAGCCTCCTGAGCAATGTTATCATTTCCATAAACATCGTGCCCATCATCATTTTTAATCAAAATGATTTTTTTTCTTGATCGGTGATTTCTTGTTAACGCATGAAAGAATTTTGTATTCTTGTCCCCTTGTTTGAGCCACTGGTTTCTACTCTTCATTTTCCAGTAAAATTCCTCATGTGATAAATCATAGGTGATATTCCAAAATTCGGTCAAGCTCCATGTTGAAAACATTTTATTTAAACCAAGTGAAATGTTTTCGGTTTGCTTCAATTGGTACAATTGAAATAAACCTAATAAAATAAACTCGGTTAACATAAACCAATCATGGATTAATTTAAACCATTTTAGAACTAAACCAGTTATAATTCCACCTCCTAAACCAAAGGTACGCTGACGTGGTGAACCGGTATGAGGATTCGGCGTTAGTTTCAACCGCTTCACGGGAACCTTGGAGGAGATAATCGCCGATGACTCTGATATCCAAGGTCGCTTCTCTGCCGAAATAGTGCGAGGTGTCTCTGCTGCCTGGGTGATAGAACTAGCCGATAATGAAGGTAGTGGAGGATGGGGGAATCCCATTGGTGTCGAATCATCACTTTCATCGCCGGAATCATCATTCGAAGGTGGTCTATTAGTCGGATTCTCATAGATGGCAGAAATTGGGCAATTGATGGAATCGTGAGATAACATTCCACATTTAGGACAGAAAATCCTCAATTTTTCATAACGAAATTTGAGGATGGATTCAGTCTCATTAAACCAAAATTTCCTCGGGAATTGGAGAGGGGTTTCGATGTTAATCAAAACCCTTACTCTCACAAATTCGACGCGGTGGGAGTGGTCGGAGTTAAAATCCAATTCAAGCAAATCGGCAAGAGTGCTTCCAATATACCATCGGGTAGGTTAAATATTGAATAGGGATGCCACTGCTTTGGATCCAAAATGGAATCAACTTGAGATCCTCCTCTGCAATCGACGGCGACCATTTCTGTAAAACGCACATTCGGTCATTAAAAGACCATGGTCCCCGGCGAAGGACAGAAAGCAAAACCTCCTCAGTTTGGAAAAGAAATTGAGCCCTATTTCCAGCGATAATACGGGCAATAACAATCTCTCCGTGACAAGTCAATTTCTCATTACTTTGGCTCTCTCATTTTCTATTTTTGTTGGCATTACTATAGTGGGATTTCAAAGACATGGGCTTCATTTTTTCAGCTTTTTATTACCCACAGAAGTCCCACTGCCGTTAGCACCTTTTTTACGGCACTCCAAAGGCGAGGAAACGTGGTCATCATAGCACGGAGATTTTATTTTTTTGGGTTTACGGGTTTTCCGATCAACGAAAAACGAGTTTCTGTTGCCGCTTGGATACATAATTCCGGCGAAAGAGAAATCGTAAGTTCATTGATACCCAAATCAATGTCTTGGAGTTTTTTCGCAACGTAATCGGACATGGTGTAGAGAAAGAGTCGAGAGATAGATGTAGAAGATGAAAGAAAAAAAACCTTAAATAGAAAAACTGTGGAAGAAACCGATAATCGGAGAGAAACCGTCGAGGTTACCGACGACAAACACTTACAAAATAGAGAAAAGAAAAATTTGTCGACGGTAAAAATCGTCGACGAAGACAAATCGGGAAGGTGCGAAAAAATCGCCAAACAGAGAAACTATTTAGAGAGAGAAAGTTACTATTTTCTGGTGTTTACTCAAACTTTTTTTCCCCTTTGTAATGTTATTTACAAAGTGATATCTAAAAATTGGTTATTCGACTTCAACATTTTCTACATGTTTTAGTATCAGAAAATCAAGCGGTTTTTATCCGTGGGAGATTAATTATAGATAATGTATTGATTGCGCATGAAGCTTTACATTCTTTAAAAACTCAGAAGTTGTGTGTTATATCGTTTATGGCAGTTAAAACATATATGAATAAATATTATGATAGAATAGAATGGAGGTTTTTGGAAGCAGTTTTGGAAAAGAAAAGTTTCTCGTCAGTTTGGATTAAATGGATTATGCAGCGTGTTTCTACGGTATCTTTCTCTATTCTCATCAATGAGAGCCCACATGGTTTTTTTTTGCCAGAGCGAGGATTAAGACAAAGAGATCCCCTATCACCATATCTCTTCATTTTATGTTCAGATGTTCTAAGCTCACTAATGGTTAAAGCAGAAAGAAACAAACAGATCCAACCATTACGAATAAGTAAAAATGGGCCATCAATTTCACATCTATTGTTTGTTGATGACTCACTATTTTTTCTCAGAGCAGATAGAAATAATGTCACGTCCCTACAAAACATATTCAATGAATATGGTACGACATCATGTCAGATAATCAATTTGGAAAAATATTCTATTATATTTGGGAATAAGGTTCCCGATCACATATTCATAATATGCTTGGAATTATGAATGTGTGTGGTGGAGGTAAGTATTTGGACATGCCGGAACAATTATGTCGAAATAAGAGACATATGTTTAAGTATATTACTGATACAGTTCGTTCTCGTATTTCGGGTTGGGAATCAAAATTTTTATCATCAGTTGGAAAGGAAATTTTAATTAAAGCAGTGAGTTTTGCTATGCCTGTATATGCAATGAATGTATTCAAATTACCGAAAAAGATATATCATTTATTTGATAAAATTCTTTCTCGGTTTTGGTGGGGATCAACTGAAATTCAGAAGAAAATATTATGGGTATCATGGAAGAAAATGGCAACTTCGAAGTCCATTGGAGGTTTGGGATTCATGAATTCCAAAAATTTAATCAGGCTTTATTAGCCAATCTATGTTGAAAAATCTTTAGTAGACCAGATTGACTACTTTCACAAGTTTTGAAATCTCGTTTTCAGAAACGGTGATCTATTATCAGCTAAAGTAGGCACACGTGCCTCTTTTGGATGGAGGTCTATATTACATGGACGTGATTTATTGAAATCGGGACTTCACAAGATTGTTGGTAATGAGTCTACCATTGCGTTGGGTGATAGCAACTGGCTATCTATTGATCCCCCAAGAGCTCCCAAACTTCTACCTTATACAAACTCACTGTTAAAAGTAGAGGCAATCATCTATCAGCACACCGGTCAATGGAATCTTGAATCGATTCATGATTTGATTGAGAAAAAAGATCATCATCTGATTTCTAAAATTTGTCTCCCACCATTTCATTGTACAGACAAATGGTTTTGGAGGTTTTCTTCTAATATTCTGTTAAATATGGATATCGTCATGCTGTTGATTTGCATAGTATGGAGTCAGCTCTTCCACAACCAGTTTTATATAATTATCAAGATCCGACAAAAGGCATTTGGAGTCTAAAAATTACACCAAAGATTAAACATTTTCTTTGGATATTACTTTCGAAAGCTTTACCATTAAAATCACATCTTTGTCACCGAAAAATTATTTCTGATACGATATGTATTCGCTGTGGTGTGGCTGAAGAATCTGAAATGCACGTCTTTTTCAATTGTCCATATGCTCAGATGTTATGGAGGAAATTGGGTTTGCGTTTCCCATGTACTTCATATATAAATACATATATCTATGATTTTTTCGACATTTGATATTGAGTTCTAACCAATGTGCTTTGGAATCGCCACAATGATATCTACCATTCTATATGCTCTAGAGAATTCAGAAAGCTAGGAATGATCTTACCTTTAATCATAATGATATTTCGGTGGATAATTTACTTCAGAAAAGTTATGAGAACGTGATTGAATGGTTATCTATTGTAAAACCGTCGTACAACGATAATGCGTTGTCCACGAGTACTACTTCTAGAGCACGATGGAAAGCTCTTTCTAATGATTGGGTAAAATATAATTATGATGTTGTTCATAGGAACGGGAATTTTCAATCAGGTCTAGATTGGATTATTCGTGATCATAATGGTTTATTTCTTCATGCCGGTATGGGTAAATTTGAGGGACGAGGTACTGTTATTGAAGCAGAATTTTTTGTTCTCATTTGGGTTATCCAAGTTAGGAATACCGTAAAGTAATCTTTGAAGGCGACAACATGCAGTTAAATAATATCATCAATCATAAAAAAATATCGTTTGCAATTACAACTATATGTTCAAACTATGTTTAAGTGGATTTCTGAGTTTGGTGCAATAAAGTTTCAACACCAATCGAGAACCTCAACAAAGTGGCGGATCTCTTGACTTCAAAATCACTTCAGACAACAGTTGATTGGAATTTATTTTATTCTTGTCCTTCCTTTTTATATTATGTTGGAAATGATGATTATCCCAATTAATAAAATCATTTGATGGCAAAAGAAAATAAAATAATATTTTCTAAATTTTTATTCTAATTTTAACATAATAAAACTAAAATTCTAAAAAATAATACAAATTTTTATGCTAAAATATTTATTTATCCTAAATTAGTTATAAATAAAACTAGAATATTATGATTTGAATATATTTTCTAATTTAGGATTTATTTTTTTATTAAAAATATATTTTAAAGTATTTTAATACTAAATCACTGTTATTATTCAAAAAATAAATTAGTAGTGATAAATTTAAAATAAAAATTTAAAATAATGATTTGTTAGAAAAATACCATTTAATATTTTCTAAACGGAAAAAACTTGATATTTATATATATTAAATTAGTTTTACTTATAAAGAATTATGCAAAGAAAAATAGTTTTAATCATTTGTAATACGTTGAAATTAGTTAATTTTTTGAGTTTGATAATTTATTTTAGATTAAAACTCAAAATACTTTATTTTATAAGATTTGAATTCGATAATCGTATATAGATTTTGAGGGAGTTGGATTTAATAAGGTTAAAAATGAGAATAAAGAATATAATTGATATTTTGACTTTGAAAATATTTTAGTGATTTTGAAGTTGAGTTGTACAAAATTGGTAGTATTAGTATTTGAGTAATCCACATTAGTTTTTTAATTTTGCAACAACTAATCTAATACAAAAGTTTTATAGTGGTGGCTCTATCAAGATCACACAACGATTTGGTGGTAAAAAGACAAAAAACAAAATTGATCTTTATTTCAAATATGTTCCCTTTTAAGGTTTTCGATTGAGTGTTTCTTTCTTTCCAAATTTCTCTTTTTTATTTTGTTTCTTCTCCGGTTTGCAGCAGTCGGTTTATGGTCTGTACGTAAGAATTTCGAACCTAATCAATTTTTTAAAAACTAAACCGAAATTTCTCAACCCGAATCTAAATTAAATTATAAAATAATTCAAATAAAATAAAATTTTCTAATTACAATTACTTGATTTTGGAGGTAATTGCTCCGGTGTTTTATGATTAACAACTAATTACATTTATATATAAGGGAAAAATATTCACAAATTATATAATATTATGTCTTAATAAATATAAATTAAATATTTCTATAATTTTAATTTTAAAATTATTTTTAATATTAATTTATATATATATAAAGTAAAGAAAAAAATAATTATTTTTTATGAATTTAATAATATTTTTTGTTAGTTTAATAAAATATATTGATTTTCTAACCAAATTAATAACAATGACCTATATTGTAATTATTCTAGTAATTTAAGATTATTTATATATTTATTTAAAACTCAATGTAGTGATGTGGTGATGACACGTCAACATGACATTTCTGTTAATAACACGTCACAATAAAATTATTCTCTTAAAATGTTATTCAAATAATATATTAGGATTTTTGTATAATTTTTAAAAGATTTCAATATAATCATTTTCTTTATCGAAACCACGATCACCTAATAATCTAACACTTTCGTACCAAAATACATAGAATCGAACTCCATACTTATACGATTGATGAAGATATGTATAACTATTGATCCATTTCTGTTTCGGATTTCAATATAATATTTCAGAAAATTAAAAAGAAGTTACGTTAGTTACATATATTTTTCTTTATATTCATTTTAACATTTTTATAGTAACTAGTATTTTTAAAGTTTTTTTCTAAATTTAATATCATAAAATTAAAATTTTAAAAATAAAAAAAATAATTATATAAAATAATTATTTATTATAAATAAATTATACATAAATTTAAAATATTATATTTGGTTTTTTACAATCTATAAGTTAATTTTTCTAGTAAAATTAAATTTTAATGTATGTTAATCTTAAATTTGTGTTATGCAAATTTAAAATAATAATTTTATTTTTTAAAATTATTTTTTAAAATATGTTATTTTAAAGAATTATTATTCTTTTATTTTTCATTATAGTAATTTTTTTTACCCTACTATACAAGATATAAAAAAGTAATTCCAAGCAAACAGTAAGAAAAAGACATGTAGGTTTAGTTTCAGAGACAAAAGTTGTTTAAACCAGTTGTCTGAATTCTGGCAGAGAAAAAGTAAAGTAGATACCCGAAATTTGAGGGTAACGCCGAACACAAAATCTAATCTAATGAGTCAAACACGAAACGAATCTGCCTTCGTCGATATTTAATATCGAAAACATCATTTTGCCCACCAAACTTAACCAAAACAATTCTCTCAATTACCTAAAATCTCTATTAACCAAAAAAACCTAATAGAAAGTTACAGTTTAATACCACACAACAAATTTTAGTTTCGAAAATACCAGAATTTAAAATACATAATAGTTAAGAAACGAGCTTCAATAATTTTAGGGCTCCCTCACAATACAATCCTGTCGTCCATAAATATAAAAAGTAATTTTCTAAAATAGTAATATTTTAAAATTTTATTCTAAATTAAGTATAATTAATTATTTTTTAATTTAAAAATAAATATTAAATTAAAAAAAAAACTAAATATAATATTTTAATTTTATTTATAACTAATATAAGATAAATAACTCACATAAAAATTTGTGTTATTTTGAGAATTTTAGTTTTAATATACTAAATCTAAAAAAAAATTTTAAAAAAATTATTTTAAAATATTACTTAATAAAAAAGTTCAACTTTGTTTATAGATTAAAATTTAAAATTTACAAATAAATTAAAAGCGACCATCAAAAAATTTATATCTATCTATAACAAATATAAAAGATTAGTAAGGAAATTCAAAAATTCAAAAAAATTAAAAAATAAGAAATGTTTTGGTCTGAGATCCAATTCCTTTTCGAAAGAAATTCAAATTTTATGTTTTGAACAAAATTAAAAGAAACCACCAAAAATTTATCTATCACAAATATATAAAAAATAGAGTTAATAAGTTATATAAACCAAAACTTTTGAAAAATTAGACAAATGATCAAAACTTTCAAAAAATTAATTTCAGTGTAGCGCGCGCAGGGAGAATTACCGAAAAACTCCTTGGTAAAGTGCCACCTCATGTAGACAAAATCTGGCAATAACAGTAAAAATCTGACAGAAATATGGCATTGTTCATATTAGGCGAAATCTGAGAAGATATCGCTGACACAAACATTTAATGCAGGATTTCAAAAAGATTTGGAAATATATATTATTGTTATATGTATATGTTATACATAATGTTAACCGAATATATAAAGCTTTATATACAGAAAAATAATCGCCATTGATATTTGAAGTGAGAGAGTGTAACTCTTTCTGGGTTAGGCAACAAGCAGAATATCAATATTTACACTACATTCCAAATTGGTAGATGGTTTGATGAAATAGAAAGCAAATCTTGAAGGTAAAATTTATGAAGTTTTAAAGTTTGTTTATAATGCTTTTTGGTTCTCATAAATATTGACATTTAAGATAGAAACAATTATATCCGGTTGAAGATATTGTGGTCTGTATTTCTGACCATGTGTTTTGATTTTTTTTGTTTTTGTTTTGAAGCTTCATATGCATATTGAAAGATAATCTTGTCTGGATCTTTGCACCGTAATGTTGTTTGTCTTCATCATTGTGTGTTAGCGGGTAATATTCTCATATAACGGTAAACTAATTTTTTGTTTGTGTTTAAAATGAGATTCATTGATAGTGTGACTTGTAAATCTCCAATTTATATATCTAATGCTTGACATGGTCCTCTATTTGATATATCAACCGATGATGATGTGAAGATTTTTATGTCTGATAGACTTTAGGCGCGGAAAGTGGCTTTGTGTGTGATGATGAGACTGTATCATGTGCAGATGTGCAAGTTTTTCAAAAGAGGTAATTTCTTCGTTGGTGTGAAATCAATCATGAATCCCGCCGCTTTACATCGGTTGAAAAAGTCTTTGGACGAGCAAACAATGGATTATTGTGGTAACATTTTTGTTATTCGTTAACAAAATTAATATCAGATATGTTTATAATTTCTTCAAAAGCTTTTTTCTATTTAGATTTGTTGGCATGTGGTGTTATACATGCAAGTCAAAAGGTTTGGAAGAAATATATACATGAAAGGAAATAGTTGTCTTAAACAAAGTGCATAATATAATATGTTAAGTGGAAAAGTCTTTGCGAATGATATCATACATTCCGTAACAAATACACAATCATCGTCTAACACATGATATTCTCACGAGGAGAATTTATAGTAAGTTTTACACGATACTTTTTTTATTTACAAATATCCCTGAGAATAACAGGTATTGATGTAATCAAATAAATATCATAATAGTTATCCGAAATCTTTATTTGGGAATTTCATAGAGGAGTTAGGAGATGACTAACGGTATGTGACAGGTGCGGGGGATTCGGTTATAACCGAGCCACTAGTAAAATGCCTATATGAAGTGGGTACGTGATTGGAATAGCAAATAGGCATCAGATGTTATAAATATTTTGTGAACAAATATTATTGTGTTATTTTACGGTTGTTTTATATTGACGTAAAACGCAACTTGTTAGCCGTAATATCTTTTGTAATGCTCTAGACAAATAAATAATTATTACACTTGCATACCGAATTTGAAATGACATTAGCATAACTCTAATAATTTTCTTAATTTTCAAAGTGAAATAAGCTTGATCACCTCTTTGCTTTTGATGCAAGCGCATTTAATAAGTGGATTTAAAAAATGTAAAAACATCAAACCCGATTTCATAACATCCGAATCTCAAAAGATTGTTGTTATGTTTTTCGACAAGTTTGTGGATACCATTGACATTCCATGAGATGAACTCGTTTTAGTTGTTACCTTACATTTTCGAATTCCTTACATGTGTGTATCCCTTTGTGTGTAAAACTAATTGGATCTCATTATCATTTTGTATGTCTGCTACTTATACAATTATTCGGGTATCTTATGAACTATCTGTTAGCATCAATCATTGATTTAAATAATCTTGAAATCTCTTTAATAATGTTGATGAATGAAAGCGATAACGGATAAGATTGTTATTAGTGTGATACAAATATGATATTGAACACAGTTTTCGGTATAACATGAATTAGACATATATATTAAATGTTAACAGTTAAACAATTAATTCGGAGGAATAAATTCCAAAATGTAGAGATCAAAAATATAAGTTGTATTGTGCCACTACGTCTATTAACATGTATTGAATTTGTTATCCGTTTCAATTAAAGCTTAATATCTGAAAACTTCAAAAATATCAGTGAATTTTCATAAATATCAAAAAACATCATGTGATCAACGAAATATGTAGCGATTAGCATGATAAAAAATATTGTAGGGTTAAAAAAGGCATAACCGCAAATGATGGAATGTTTACATCGATAACATATGAGTTAACATGAACATTACATATATCAAACAATAACAACTACGTATGTAACAAGCCGTAACATGGAGTCCTCCTTGTTAATCAATTTATTAACATCAATTTTAACTAATGCCCGATACTAAAAACATAACTTCCAATACAATTACGTCACTACGAAAACTTGAAGATAAGGAATTATAGTGGGGTTAAACATAAGAAATGATGAAGAAATAAATAGTGCAATAGATGAGCAAAGTGGATATTTATTCTGCTCTGCTGTATATATTTCTTCCAAAACCATGGATCTCACTCATATTTTTTATGTCTATTACAAATTTAAGGGGTGCAAGATTCACGGAATCGTCGCAACAGTTCATAAATAGTTTCAAAATTGGAGAACACACGGAGTGGTACTGTTCACGTGAACAGTACCAGTTGCAGAAAAATCTAAAATTTACCAGAAAAAATGGCCGATAACGGAACTGGACACGCGTGTAGCCAAAAATCGTCGCTTGCAAAAACAAAGGCGGAGCTTATATTGTTAAAATGTATAGTGCACTAAAAGTTTGCACCGTTGAAATGAATAGTATACCAGAACTGAATAGTATACCAGAACTGAAAAATTGGTATTTATCATGCATACTCGGCGGTTACAAAAATCAAGGATGCGAGATACGAGGAACAGACGCGACTGTTGAAAATTAGAGTTGAAATCGAAGGACTCACCGTAGTATCTGCGCTTTTCACTGTTCACGTGAACAGTGAAATGAGTCAAAAAAATCTTGAATAAAACCAAAAGTCTAAGCCAATATCAGAACAGTATGTGCAAGAACACGAATATTGCCGGAGAAAAAAAAAATAGTACATGTGTGTGAAACTGAGGTGGAGGAAAAAAATGGAGAGAAACCAATATGAATCTACGAGGAATTATGAAAAATTTGCTCTCTCATTATTAATTTATTAGAAATGAGGTTCTAACACATTTCTGATCAAATCTGCAAAAATTATCTTGCCTACCAGTGCTACTCGTATAGAGTAATAGAAGTAATATCGTATTAAAGAAAATTGTACAGAATTTGTAACAGTGTTTGTAACCGTGTTTAGCTATTTTACAAATTTAATGGTTATTTTGGCTCATGGTATGGAAATACTCAAAAAAAAATAAGAATTTTATTAAGTCTAGGGAAAAAAATTCAAAAAATCGAAATTCAAAAGAATAAGAAATTTGTTTGCTAAGCCAGCTTGATTCTATCTTATAATTTATCAAAAGGTGTAAACTTTAAACATCTATAACTGTCAACAAAGCACATATTCATAACAATCTTTAGCAAAAAATCAAATATTGAGTCGAATCAAAGCCAACTATGTTCTTTGTATGATATTCAGACAAATGAAGAACTCAAGAAGATGAAGAAAGAGCTGTAGATTTTGGAATCATCAGTTCCAAAAGTGTATGTTACAAAGAGAGTTCATCCTCGTCTTCTTCTTCTTGATTGAAGATTTTGATAACAATAATAATCGTAATCTTACAATAACATCAAAGAAGAAACAGAAATAGCACAAAGCTCATCATCATCATCTTCTTCTTTTTCTTTCTATTTCTCCCGCATAGTAAAATATTATGAGATCAAAGAAACAGAAAACTAAGAAAAAATTGGTGAAAGGTGATTTTTTGTCATTTCAGTGAATCAAAATCATGGATCTGTGAATTTCTTTTTATTACCCATTTATTAGAGACGTAAATCGGTGCAGTGAAGATCTTCTGAGCCTTTGAAGAAATCAACAGCATCCAACGGTGGGAAATTAAGATCGAAATGAAACGGTGGATTCCGACGACGGGAAGATGATGCGAGATCGTCGTCGATAACGGAAGATGAAGAATCGCAATCGCTGTGACAATCCTCTGGAACTACAGGCGGAGTTCTAGGATATCTCTTTGTCACCGATGGCGGTTTTGCTACGGAATTAATCGCCGTATGTCTTGGTCCGCTGTATGATTCGACGGTGCTGCTCATACTGCTACTAGTCGGACGGCTAACTATCGGATACTGCTGCTCCGGGAGGTGAGAAACGCCGGCGTATAACCGATGGTCCATAAAAGGATCGATCTGATTTTGATTCTGATTCGCCGAGAAAGGGGAATATCGTAGAGTCTGTTGTTGTTGTTGTTGTTGGTAGTTGAGTAGTTGTTGAGGAGAAGAAGGAGAACACTCAATAGGGAAATTAGTTTTGGCTTTAGGACCACGGAGGTTTCTCGCGGCGGCATCGTAAGCGCGTGCGGCTTCCTCGGCGGAATCAAAAGTACCAAGCCAAACACGAGATTTCTTCCATGGATCACGAATCTCCGCTGCGAATCGACCCCAAGGTCTCTTCCTCACACCTCTAAATCGCCTTTCCTTGACGGATCCGTTATGATTCGCGACGACGGCGCCAGCAACAACAACCGCGGTAGGTCCGCAGGCGACTACGGCGGAAGAACCTCTACCTCTCTTCATACCGAAATTAAAGATGAAGAAACCGGAAGTAATGTGATGGAGAAAAAATATATGAGAGAAATGAGAGAGGAAGAAGATGAGGGAGATGGTGGTGGGCAATGGAGATAGGGAACTCTCCTCAACACAAACTTCTCCTTTTCTTCTTCTTCTTATTATTAAATTCAAATTTGTTTTTGTTTTATTTATTGGTTTTTATTGTGAAAATTAAATTTTTTTAATTAAATAGTTTTTTTGAACAACTGACAAAAAAGGAAATTAATTTTTTAAAATAGTATTTTTTCAAAATTTTATTATAAATTTAGTATTTTAAATTTAAAATTTCAAAAATAACACAAATTATTTTTTAAAAATAAATATTTAATATCAATAAATTAAAAAAATAATTAAAATATTATATTTAGACTTTTTTAAATTTTAAAATTAATTTTTTCTTATTAAAAATAATTTTGAAAATATTTTAATATTCAATTTGTGTTATTTTTTGAAAATTTGAACTAATAACATTATATTTAGAATAAAAATTAAAAAAATACTATTTTTTAATTAATCAAAAAATAATAATTTTTAAATTTTTTTGTTCCAAATATAATTTCTTCCGTTTAAATTTCTAAAAATAATATAAATTTAATATCAAAATATTTTTAAAAAATTTCTAATAAAGAAAAACTAAATTAAAAATCTTAAAAAATCCAAATATAATACTTTTACTTATATTTTTATAATTCATTCATAATAATATGTATTTTTAGAAAATAATTTGTGTTATTTTTAAATTTTTAAAAGTTTAAATTATTTAATTTAAAATATAAATTTAAAATATATTATTTTAAAATATTATTCTAATTTTTTTGCTCTTTATTTTTTTCTGAAACTTTTCACGGACCGACCCAAATCAGTTTATTACCATTTTGCTTATTTTTCTGTTTTGAAATTGGTATTGATTTTACGTAAAATGATTTGAGTCTCAACATGGATGAAAGTATTTTAAAAATGTATCTCTCATATAGATTTTCTATATAAAAAATATTGATGATTTACAAAACATAGATTAGTGTTGGTTACTGTTTAAAATGGACAACTAAAATCCTGTAACGGTGAAATCAATAGAATTAGAAAACTTCCTTAGTAAATATGAAAACAGAGTTTTATAAAAGTTGAATTTAAAAAAAGTTATCGGTAATTTATTTCCTGAATAATTAACTGATGAAATAAAAAGAAGTTTTTTCCAAAACCAAAATGATTTTAGTAATTTGAATTTTGTTTAGAAATGAAATGATGCTTTTGATGAAAAAAGTTCAAATTCGATTTTTAAAATTTAATGAAATGATGACCTTTGACGTGGTGGGTAGATCAAATTAGCAATTCAAATTTGGAACGCCTCGATTAGAAAGAAAAGAATAGTTAATTAATATAATGTCTCGATAGGTGTGGTAAGAAGAGGAGACAAGGGAAAGAGATTGGCACTTACTTCTCTGCAATCTCTTTCTTCACTGTTCCAACTTCCCACCATTATTTTATTTTATATATTGTTCAGTCATGGAATTCTCGAAATCAGTGAACATAAATTCCGAAACCATTTCGTTAATCTATAAATTCGTAACTAAAAATTCAATTTATTCAGTTCAAATTTTTAGTTACTGCCTGTACTTTCAGTTTTTCCGGTTAATCGGGTCGACTTTTTTCAGATTTTAATTTTTTTGGTTTTAAAAATAGTCAGACCAAAAAAATAATCGGTTCGGTTTGGTTATTTTTTCTGTTTAATTTGGTTTTTAGCATAATAAATTATTCCAAACTAAACCGAATTAAAAATTGATTTTCGTTTAATTATATAAAGTTTAGATTTAATTGGTTCAATTTTTAGTTTAAAATTTTTCCGAATTAAATCGAATTAAAAATTAATTTTTGGTTTAGTTATATAAAATTTAGGTTTAATCAATTTGGTTTTAGCATACAAATCGTTTTGAATTCAACCAAATTAAAAATTGATTTTCGGTTTAATCACATAAAATTTAGATTTAATCGGTTTATTAGTTTGTATTTTAGTTTTTTGTTAATTTCGGATTAATTTGATTCAATTATTTGGTGTAATTCGGTTTATTGGTTTATATTTTTGATTTTTCGGGTTTCGGATAGAACCGAACCGAACCATAAACTATTTAAAATTATTATTATATCTAATCGACTTATTACATATAATAAAATCAAAATTTTTGATTTGACCGGTTCGGTTTATTCTGTTTAAGCTGAATGACCAAACTTACTTTGTTTTGTTTGAGAGTCAATAATAAAAGGAAAGTCATGTTAATTGTTGGGAAGAGACGCGTTAACGAGTGGTTAATCTTTGTTTAAAAATTTGGATCAGTTTGGTCCTTCCCGACACGTTTATTTCATTTCCTTTCGTCTTCCTAATGACATCTCCCCCTCTAACTTTTATTTCTCATCTCTACAAATTTAAAATACTTACAATTATAATATCCTATTTTGACAAAATCAATTATGATTTCTCACTTGCAAGAATTTGTACGTGTTGATGTTGATGCTAAATTTATAAATTTAGCAGATTTTTTTTGCCAATCGCAATTGGTGGTGACGATATTATACGATTAAATGAATTTTATTTTAGTTGTTGTAGTTTCGGGTGATAAATTTTGGTTGATCACAGTTTTTTCATTTGAATTTCGTACTTTTCTATTAGATCATATAAACTAACAACGCTAATTCAAAATTTTGGAACTAAAATTGAATTAGGAATTTAATAGGTTGATTTTCGGGTTTTAAATTGGTTTGGGTTCGGTTTATTAATTGGATCGATTTTTGTATTATGTGGTAAACGTAATTAACTTATACTAATTGTGATTTCACAACGAAATAACGATTTGTATAATTGTGGAAACATGTCAATAATTTGTGTAAAATTAATGTGTGCGTTGTTAGTTTTTGTGGTCTAATAAAAAAGTTTAAAGTTCAGATAGAAAAACCGTGAACATTCAAAGTTTGTGTGGTAAAATAATACCGTCTTTTGTAGTTTTTGATATACTATTTAGTCGCAAAATATTACAACAGAAAAATAGAAATCGTTTGGCTATATGATGTAGTTGCAACCATTTGCACTTAAATTTTAAAGTATTAATAAAACTTAACAATGTGATTAAAATATTACGATTATAACTATAAAACGAACAATAATATGCAACATATTATCATATCATAGATTACAACCGTAATTAACAATGACAAACAAATGAACAATTTTATTATTTTCCGTCAATCAAAACTATAATGCAATTACTTTATAACCACAATTAGAAAGAATAAAATTATTTTTAAGAGTAATATCCTAAAATAGCACCATTTTAAGTTTATCTTCCAAATTTAGCACACTGAAACTAAAATTCCCAAAATAGCATAAATTATTATGTAAAAATAATTATTTACCTTAAATAGTATATATATATATATATATATATATATATATATATAATTAGAACATAATGTTTTGATTCACTTTTTCCAATTTAGGGTTAAAATTTTTTTCATTAAGAATAAGTTTTCAATTATTTTAGTATTAAATTTGTGCTATTTTGGAAATTTAAATGACTAGTGCTATATTTGGAACAAAAATTTGAAATAGTGCTATTTTAGTCAATTGCCCATTATTTTATTACCCAAAACGTTGATCAATTGTTTAAAAGAAAACACTCTCATAAGAAACGCAACTGAAAGTGTATTCCTTTGGGTTTTTATCCCTAACCTTCTATTGAATCAAATTTATAAACTGTTTTAGCACATTTATCAACACAAAGGCAAAAAAAAATTGTCACAAGCTATAGGGTAGACTGTAGATTCCACAATGCAGTAAATTTAAAGATAATGTGCTTAGACACATGACACATCAAACTTAGTAGTTCACGAAAGGGACTCTTTTTAAAAATTTTAAGTGGTCAAAAAGATTTTCATATTAAAAAACACACAAAGAAATCATTCATTTCTCTCGATGGAAGATGACTTATAATATTATTGATATAAATTTGTTTTACTCCGATTGATATACATTATAGTGAGATTTGTTCGCATTTTTAATAAATATTATGATATTGGTATTTTAAAGAACAATCAAAAATAACATAAAATAACAATGACTAAAATAACACTATTTCAAATTTTTATTTTAAATTTTTATTCACAAATTTAAACTAAAATAATATCACTCTAAATTGGAAAAAATAATCCAAACATTATGTTTTAATTTTATATATAGTTTATGTAAGGTTAATAATTATTTAAAATTATCAAAAATAAGATAAACTTAAAATAATAAATTTAATACTAAAATCATGGCATCATTTTAAGGGCATAAAATTGATATAAAATAACAATGTTTGGGTTTATTTCAAATTTTTAAGTTTTCCAAATATAGCACTAATTGTCCATAAAAAAAATTTAAACCCTTAGCACATTTTAAAGTTTTTTTCCAACAATATAGCACAAATTTAATACTAAAATAATTAAAAATTTGGGTTCATTATTTCCTTCTATTAAAATATAGTTTTTGCATTTTAATATTAAATTTGTTAATGAAATTTAAAAAAATTTAAACTTTAAATTGGAAAAAGTGAATCCAAACAAACATTATGTTTTAATTTTATATATAGTTTATGTAAGCATAAATAATTATTTTCACATAATAATTTATGCTATTTTTTGAATTTTAATAAATTTGGAAGATAAACTTAAAATATTGTTTTGGGGGGTATTACTGTAATTTAAATTTTTTTTTTAATAAAAAAAAGTTAAATTAATACATTTTAATCTTAAATTTGTGTTATTATTGAAAATTTAAATTAATAATATTATTTTTGGAACAAAAACTTAAAATGTGTTATTTTAAACAATTGTCCAAAATGTTATTTTATGATATTATTCTATTTTTTTAATGGAAATGTGTTTTGGTGTTACCTTCCTCTATTTTACTGTAAAATAAAGCTACGAGCAAAAATAGAATACTGAATACTATTTGCATAGTAAAATAGGATTAATATTTTATTTTTTTCAAAGTAGTTTTTTAAAATGGAAAATGAAATGGAGTCGAAAATGCTCTAATTGTTTTGTTACTTGCGTTGATCGTTCCAGTTTTGTTACTTGCGTTGCAAGTTGTTTTCTATAAAAAAAATATTGAAAATTGGTATAAAAGTTTCACATTCGTACAAAAAAAACATGAAGAGAAGTTTAACAAATTCACAAAAGGTGAGAAAGACTGGTAAAAGCAGAAGGGGGTAAGAAGTTTGATAAACCTAAAACCTAAAACCTAAGTCAAACAATTCCTCAAAAACCCTAAATTTTTTCTCAACTGAACCCAATCGCGCCAGCCTATGTTGCACCGGTACTCCGCTTCGGTGCCGTCTCCTATCCGAGAAACGTTCCGGAGATAGATACTTAAAGGGACGCTACTTTTTTTTATTATTATTATTCTATTAGATAAATATCTTTTATAATATTTATGTGATATAAAAATAAATATACCATAAATTCTAATTCATAAATCCGAATTGCTAAACCGTAAATAATAATATATGGTAAACGTTAATCCGTAAATCTTAAACATCAACATTACTAAGTAAAATTTTTCATTTTAAAATTTTTATATTTTTTATTTATAGATATTTTCTGACGTATTCATGTCGTCCCGTATCCATAAATTTTAAATGTGTCATTTCCCGTCTCCGTCCCCATCCCGGTCCCTGTCTCCGTTTTTAATGCCCGTCCCCGTTTCAGTGCAGCATACGCGCCAACAAAGCTTCAATCCTGTTTTCGTGACCGGTGGTCGGTGGCTTCCACTAAGCCAGTATCAATTCCTTTTTGCTTTTTTAATTTGTTTATTCTTTCCATTCCCTACTTTAAGGTTTCTTTCTACTTTCTGTTTGCAAGTTTCGAAGGTTAAAAGAGAAGATCCTTGTTGTGTGGTTGTCGAGTTCTTTAGTCTCGGCAGCACTGTGTCAGTGGCACGGTGTCGGAGGTGTGTTTGCTCTCGGCCTTTAGGGTGGTGTTCTCTCATTTTTCCATCGATCGTGGTTTGGGCGTCCAATCTACAGCAAGACTTCATCTTTTAACTATCCCAGTGGTTTGCGTTAGAATTCTTGGTTGAAGAATTGTGGCTCCTGTCTCTACTAGTGCATAATAGATCAAAGGGAATTTTAACAATCATCGACATTAATTACAACTATAAGAAAGATGTTATTTATATCTCACGGTGCAAGAGAATTTCGTATAGATTTCGATGTAACAAATAGATTACAATTAATATTTAAAAGTATTGGATTTTCATCAAGAAGATGAAAACTCATATGCCTTCATTATTATGTTTGTAAATTCAATTCTTTTCTTCTTTCCTAATAATTGAAAACTCACCCTTTTTTCTGTATAAAAAATCATATTTTATAATTTATTTCCACTAATTTTTTTTTCAAAAATAACACATAATCCAGATTGATAATAAATTCCTTTTTTCACAATAAAAACAATAAAATCTTATGAATTTAGAAACAATAAAAATATCACCACACCAATAAAAAAACCGCACACTAATATTTAAATAAACCGAATTATTCGAATATTCAAACAAATCAAATTATTTAATTATTCAAATAAATTAGATTATATATTAACTAAATGTAAAATATATGGTGTTTTGGTGTAAAAAACCGAATTATTATCACCTACAAATAAAACTCATTGAAAAATTGAACTCTAAACCACATGATAATTACTAATCAACGAAGAACAAAACACTAATTTAAAATGCTCAATCGTAGTATCTCACTACGTTGCTATTTATTTATCTTCACTGTCATCATAAAGTTTAGCACAACTGTTACTATCCGGTGAAGGAGGACGTAGTGGCCAGATGAAACTTAGGACGCCGATGATGTTTTCGAGGCTGTAACGACGGAGCAGCATAACCACACATACCAAACTCACACGGCGCACCAGAATCACACTTTTCTCCGCATTGTCCGCGATTAGAAAGATCATTGTTTGTGTCTACACAATCTCCATCACAGCAAGATAAAGCGAACCAACAACTCCGGAAACAGAACCGGCAATGGTTTGGATCGGACAAGACATCAACGCATTGGTTACGACAACATCTCATTCGAGCCATTGGTGGTCCAGATCGTTTGCATATCCATGGTCTACACATTGGTGGTTTTGACCTACCCCATTGTAAGTGATTTGGTGTGGTTCTTTAACCATGAAGAAGTTGTGTTGAGTTGGTCATAGTGACCAAAAACTTCAAGAGAGTTTACGAGGACGAAGAAGAATACATATATTAATGACTTGGTGATGATCATACTATAATGAGTTAGATGATTGATTGAGATGTCAAAGGTCTATATAAAATTGAAGAAAGAGAAAGAATTGGCGAGTGTTCATGTTTTTCTTGCACGGATGGTGATTGATGTTATTATGATGCATGTTACGTTCGTTCATTTTCTTGATGCATTAATTATACTCTTTTTAAATTTGTTTTTTTTGTTGTCATCAAACCGACGGAATAATCTAACTTTATATACAAATATTTAACATCCTCGTATAAAAAAATAGAGTTCTATTCTCAAAAATCACCCATTCCAATATTATTCTCGTATAAGCACGTTTAACTACATAGTTATAATTGGTCGATACATTAGTGATAATATGATCGTATCCGATAATATATATCATACAATTATATATATGATTTTTATGGATGGTACAACAATTAGACCACGTACTCTCTCCAAATTTGTTATTTTCTATAATTCAATATATGTTTTGGACCGAGGAGTACATAATATTATGGGCAATTGAATAAAATAGCACTATTTCAAGTTTTTGTTCCAAATATAGCACTAGTCATTTAAATTTCCAAAATAGCACAAATTTAATACTAAAATAATTAAAAACTTATTCCTAATGAAAAATATTTAAACTCTAAATTGAAAAAAGTGAACCCAAATATTATATTCTAATTATATATATATATATTTTTTATTTAAGGTAAATAATTATTTTTACATAATAATCTATACTATTTTGGGAATTTTAGTTTTAGTGTGCTAAAGTTAGAAAATAAACTTAAAATAATGTTATTTTAGGATATTACTCTAATATTATTTGAAGAAAAGAAAAGGGTATCACATGGCAAAGTAGTTGGAAGAATAAAGGTGGGTTTACGAAACCCACATGAATTTTGCTAAGTTTTATTTTGGGAGTTAAAAAACGTTGTTAAGGAAATATAGGGGTTATAATTTATTTATGAATAATTTTTCAAAATAGTATTTTTTTTTTTAAAAGTTTGCTTCAAATTTTTAATAATAGTCAAAATTAATATTAAAATATTTTAAAATATGTTTGTAATGAATTTTCAAACAATTTATTTTAATTAGATTTGGAACGAAAACTAAAAAATACTATTTTAAAATATTATTTCTTATTTATTTTAGTTATACTTTGTTTTACTCCAAACTAAATGATGGCTTGTGAACACATATTCATTTACAGTTACAATTTATGGTCTTATTTATAATTTTTTTTATAAATTATAATAAATGACATGTTGCAATATATATAAATTAGATTTAGACTTAAGTATTGCATCAAAAAAACATTCATACATTATAATTAATAATTTATTTAATAAATATAAATTATATATGTATATAATTTATTTTTTATTTAAAATAAGTTTTTAATATTGATTATACAAATGAAATATACAACATATAAAAATAAATTTAAATTGTTTATATATTGAATAGTCAATATTATTAAATAGGTAAATAATTATAGATGTAATAAATATTACTAATTCTTTTTCCTAAAAATACAGTATTTAGAAAAAATCAGTATTTAGAAAAAAAAATCCTCTACAAAACAGTATTTTGTATACTAAATTGGAGTAAATAACCCTAAATTTGTGGAAGAAGTTGGGTCTGTTCGAGGTATGTTGGTCTTCCACTTTAAATTTATGAAATATAATTAATGTGCCATCAATATTTCGTAATATTCTCTACTTACACTAAATCTAATCTAACACTGTCGCTCGAACTTATGTACCTGTAAAAATAGTTGTTGATGTCTATTATAGTAAATGAAACTACAAATGATTAGCTCTAATCTAGTTTCTTAAAATGTGTATCTTGCATATGAAGTAATGTCTCCTCATTGTTGTTGGATGTCTGCCATAGACCTATAGTAAGAGAACCTACAAATGTTTTTAGTGTATTTGTTTACTTCTATTGGAGTTTTGTCATTGATTTAAAACACACTTTCGTATAGGTATCCCTAATATATTAACATTTTTTTAAAAATAATCTAATCATATTATTAACAAAAATATTATATTAACATGTTAACACTATAATAAATTTTAAATAAATATATAAATACATTTAAATTATTAAAATAATTACGATATATGTCATTGTGATTAATTTGATTAAACAATTAATATATTTTATTAAGTTAACCAAAAAAATACTATTAAATTTGTAAAAAAAACAATTTTTTTTAATTTATATATATATAAATTAATATTAAAAATAATTTTAAATAAAATTTAAAATTATATAAATATTTTATTTATACTTAGTAATAAATAATATTATATAATTTGCGATATTTTATCCCACGCATGACGTAGATATACATGTAGTAGTTTAGTATTTATAAATATAAAGTTTATTTATGTAGTTATGATAAATAGAATAATAGTTGTTCTATTTTAAGTGTTTCTATATAGTATAGCATATTATTAACTACAAATATTAATTACTATTAATAAAATACATAATTCTTGCATTTCGAGATTATTGATTGGATTTGCAAATCTTTTTGGGGTTTAGGTTTTGGGCAAAGAAATTTTATTTATAAAGTTATATTTGATTTATCTGCAAAGGTTTCAATAGTCTAGTGACATTCATGACTTAAATCTATGCAGCATATTCTATTATTTTTAAATAGTATATTGTGTTTTTACAATAAACATAATTCACTATTAATAAATACATATTTTGTATTTTAAATTTATTAATTTAGTTTATAATCTATAGTTTTGTTTGGGTTTATGCATTTTGACGTCAAATTTAGTATTTTGGATTTCAATTTTATTATATATTAACTATGATAAATACTATAACGTAGCATTATGTTATATATGTTTTTACAGTATAACATATATATTTTAATTGAAAACACTATACAACATTTTAAAAAATAAATTCTTATTTTAAAAATCAATTTTTATTTTAAAAATCAAACTGTATTTTCAATTTATAGTAAGAGATTAAATTATAATTAAGATGAAATGGGTGTTGTATTTTTAGTTCGCAACATATGAAATATAAATTCACTAAAAATTTTAAAAGTAAAATCAAATGTACATATGAGAATTATTTAGTCTCCACAACAATAAAATGATGGCAATTGACTAAAATAGCACAATTTCAAATTTTTGTTCTAAATATAGCACTAGTCATTTAACTTTCCAAAAATAGCACAAATTTAATATTAAAATAATTGAAAACTTATTCCGAATGAAAAAAATTTAAACCCTAAATTAGAAAAAGTGAACCCAAATATTATGTTTTAATTATATATATATTTTATTTAAGGTAAATAATTATTTTTACATAATAATTTATGCTATTTTGGGAATTTTAGTTTTATTGTGCTAAATTTGGTAGATAAATTTAAAATGGTGCTATTTTAAGGTATTACTCATAAAATGATTATATGTGTACTATTTTATTTTAGATGTCCATATTATTAATTTTAGTTTTGAATAATATTGTCCATTTTATCGGGCTATTTAGTTATATCCTTTATTACTCATAAGCATTTCTTGTTTTTATAAACTTTTAGTTGAACTAAACATTAAATTCAGAATACTTTATCAAATAGATTTTTAATAAAAAATCATAATATATATATATATATATTATTTTTTATTAAGTTAAAATATCATGTATACGGAACATAAATATTGAAAAAAATAAAAATAAAAATAACCTTTTTAGTATTCTTCATACATAGTAGACTATTCATCTTTATTTAGATTTAGACGTCTTAAAGAAGTTTATAAAGTTACATTCACTATTGCATGAAGATAATGATTGATGTTATGTATTCGAGAAACAATTATGAAAACATCAATGTTTTTCATATAACTTTTAGTTGAACTAAACATTAAATTCAGAATACTCTTATCAAATAGATTTTTAATAAAAAAAATCATAATATATATATATATATATATATTATTTTTTATTAAGTTAAAATATCATGTATACGGAACATAAATATTGAAAAAAATAAAAATAAAAATAACCTTTTTAGTATTCTTCATACATAGTAGACTATTCATCTTTATTTAGATTTAGACGTCTTAGGAAGTTTTAAAGCACATACACCACTTTGGCATGAAGTCTTCTTTGATGTTGGTTTCGAGAAACAACTAAAAAACTTTGAGAAAAAACCCATCTTTCTTGAAATAAAATAAATATCTGGAAAAAAATATATTAACGAGCTAATGAATTTGTTAAGGATCTCTATTGCCATGATCATACATATAGTAACAATGTAATACATAAATGGTTATAATTGAAGATTTGATTAAATATTATACGTGCGTTATTAATGTATGATTACTAAAATTTAATTACTATATCACGTCTAGATGTACTGGATATTCATGAGATCAGTTTGCAAGACATGTTTGATAATTATTATAGAATTAAAGTATTTGAATAATGAAATAATTACAAAATATTTGAATGTTAGATAATTTAGAGCATGGCTTGGTAAATAATTAGCTAGTGATAATTATGATACACATGAAAATGTCTATAACTCCTACTCTTAATTATAAAGATATTGTCTTGGTAAATTTTGTTTGTTTTCAGATAATGGGTTTTTAATTATTGATTATACAATATTTTGAGTGATAATGTCGGAAATTGTAAAAGAGTATTTTTAATTCTGATGTGGTAAACTATGGAAGAACTATACTTTTTATATTTTTAGATTCAAATAATTGTGTTATAAATAAAAAAAAGTTAACAATAATACCTTAAAGTAGTATATTTTTAATTTTATCTTCCAAATCTAACACATTAAAAATAAAATTCTTAAAATAATACAAATTATTATGTGAAAATAATTATTTATCTCAAATAAACTATATATAAAATTAAAACATGATGTTTGAGTTCACTTTTTCCAATTTATGGTTTAAATTTATTTTCTTAGGATGAGAATTTTTAATTATTTTAGTATTAAATTTATGATATTTTAAAAATTTGAATGATTAATATTATATTTGGAATAAAAACTTCAAATAGTGTTATTTTATATAATTATCCAAAAGTTAATTATTATAATTTTTTTGTAACGGCGATTATCATGTATTATGATTTAAAGGATCAAAAGTCACAATCCTATCAAAAATGATAATGGAATTGAAGAGAAAATATGAGAACATTTCAAATATACTAAAATTATGTTTTTACTTGTTTATTTTTAATTGATATTTTAATATTTTATAAATACATATGGTAAACTTATCTTTATTCAAACTATAGTAAATACAAAAATAATGTATTTTTAGTATGATTGCATCAATAAACCTATAATAATAGATTAAATCAATCAATAAGATGAAATGGGTATTGTATTTTTTTGCCACATGGGAAATATTTAATCACTAAAATATTAAAAAGTAAAAGCAAAATACATATGATGATTGTTTAGTCTCTACATCATCAAAAAGATTATTTGGTATACTTTTTATATTTTAGATGGATATATTTTTAAATTTAGTTTTTAAAATAGTTATCGGGCTAATTGTTCCTTTTTAACTCATTTTAACTTGAAAAGAACATTTCAAAATTATGGTAATTATGAGTATTATTGAGAAATTAAAGCAATTATATTTGTTGATTTATTTTCTAATTTTAGTATAGTAATGATCTCCATGTATTTGGTAGCAAATTTTGTTCTTTCATCTATGCTTTTATATAAGTTTTAGCTGAATTAAACATTGAATTCATAATACCCGTATCAAATAGAATTTTTAATAAAAAGTTTTGATGTACTGAATATTCATTAGATTAGTTTGCAAGACATGTTTGACAATTATTATAGAATTAAAGTAATTGAATAATGAAACAATTACATAATAAACGAATGTTAGATAATGTAGAGAATGGCTTGGTAAATAATTAGTTAGTAGTAATTATGACACACATGGAAATGTTTATAACTCCTGCTCTTAGTTATAAAGATATTGTCTTAATGGAATTTTTATATGTATTCAAATACTGGAATGTTAATTATTGATTAAACAATATTTTTGAGTGATAATATCGCAAATTGTAAAAAAATAATTTTTAACGCTTATGTGGCAAAATATGGAAGATATATACTTTTTATATATTTGAATTCACATAATATGTTATAAATTAAAAAAAATATTTATTATTCCGATTTAAAAGATTAAAAGGCCCAATCCTATCAGATAAAAAATGAAAAATTTACAAATATAGTAATAATTATTTTTTTTACTTGTTTGTTTTTAATTGATATTTTAATATTTTATGAGTACAAACAGTAAACTTATATTTAAGTATGATTGCAAGAATCAATAAACTTACAATAAGAGATTAAATCAATAAAATAGATGTTGTATTTTTTTGTTTGCCACATAAGAAATATAAATCACTAAAATATTAAAAAAAAACGAATGCACATGACAATTATTAGTCTCAACAACAATAAAAAGTTATTTGGTATACTTTTATATTTTAGATGGATATATTCTTATATTGAGTTTTTAAAATAGTTACTTGTCCCTGTTTTACTCATTTAAACTTGAGATATTGTTTTCAAATTATGATAATTATGGTATTATTGAGAAATTAAAGTATATATATGTGTTGATTTATTTTTCTAATCAAAGTAGAGTAATGATCTCCATGGATTTGGTAGCAAATTTTGTGATTTCATCTATTGGTAGCAAATTTTGTGATTTCATCTACGTTTTCATATAACTTTTAGTTGAAAGGAACATTGAATTCACAATACCTTTATTAAATGGAATTTTAATAAAAATGTATAATATCTATTATATTTATTTTAAAATTTATTTTAAATTTTATTTTCAAATTAAGTTAAAATATTATGCACAAATTAAATGAAAAGTGAAGCATAAATGTTGAAAATAATATAAATAAAAATAAAATTTCCTTATTATTATTTTCTATACACAGTAGCCCATTCATCCTTATTTAGATTTAGGAAATTGATAATAATAGATTAAATCAAGGGCAATTGTCTAAATAACACATTTTTAAGTTTTTGTTCCAAAAATAAAATTATTAGTTTAAATTTCCAATAATAACACAAATTTAAAATTAAAATGCATTAAAAACTATATTTTAATAAAAAAAAATTAAACCCTAAATTGGAAAAAATGAACCCAAATATAATATTTTAAGTTTATGTATAATTTATTTAAAATAAATAAGTATTTTTACATAATTATTTATGTTATTTTTGGGATTTTAGTTTTTAAATGATAGTTTTGGAAGAAAAAGTTTAAAAAGTGATATTTAAGGGTATTACTTTTAAAATCAATAAACAAGATTAAATGGGTGTTATATTTTTTTGTTTGCCACATGGAAAGTATAAAATTGCTAAACTATTAAAAATTAAAAGCAAAATACACATGAGAATTTTTTAGTCTCTACATCAATAAAAAGATTATTTGGTATACTTTTATATTTTAGATGGATATATTTTTATATTTAGTTTTGAAAATAGGTATCGAGCTAATTATCCATTTTAACTTGAATTTTTTTTTCTTCAAAATATGGTAATTATTAGTATTATTGAGAAATTAAAGCAGTTATATGTGTTGATTTATTTTTCTAATTGTACTATAATAATGCTCTCTATGTTTTTTGTAACAAATTTGGTGATTTCATTTATGCTTTTCATATAACTTTTAGTTGAACTAAACATTTGTTACAACTGAATAAACAAGTTCAGCTCTCACACAAAGAATTCTGAATAGTTCTTATATTATTCTCAATATGTTTTGGAATGGTTTTACAAATGAGGTTTATTCTCCTTTTATACTACTTTTAGGCAATTAATTCTTAATGAATTAATTGCATTTTAAGTTACATATGTATTTATTGTGTCGGTTACAAACCAGATAAATCAACCAAATCGGTTGGCCCTGGTTTGGTTCGGTTTACTCGGTTCGATTTCTTTAAAAGAGAATATGGTGCCCACAATCTGCCCCCCAAGTTTCCCGAACTGCTTTGGGAAACTTTCTTCTTTTGGTTTTCTGACTTCCCTTATATGACGATTTGCTCAGATTCCTATTTATTAAATTTTCCTTATTTTTGGTGTCATTTGCCTATTTAATCTAGGGTTCTCCTTCCCCTATTTAAAAATACTCCTGGGAACCCTAAAGGTTAGCTCTTCTCTCTTTTTCCCTTTTTCTTCTCTCTCTTCTCGTCGAGCATCCCTTTTTCTTTTAAAATTTTTTGCTTTTTTTTTCTTGCTTCTCCTTCGTCGGCGTTTCATTCCTCCGGCGGGTCCTCCGGTACTTCTCGCCGGCGGATTTTTAGTGGGTTCCGGCCCGCGGCGTGCCCCCTCCAGGTGCCCGCGTTCGGTGAGCTCTTCCCGGCAGCCTGCGCGCAAGGTGCCACCGTCGGCTCGCGCATCCTCCGTCGGCGCGCGCACCCGCGTTCGGTGAGCTCTTCCCAGCAGCCTGCGCGCAAGGTGCCACCATCGGCTCGCACGTCCTCCGTCGGCGCGTGCACCCACGTTCGGTGAGCTCTTCCTGGCAGCCTGCGCGCAAGGTGCCACTGTCGGCTCGCTGGTCCTCCGTCGGCGCGCGCACGGATTCCCTTCTGGACCGAGCTCGTCTTCGGGTGACTAAGCTCGCGCGCATGTCTTTTCCTGCTCGTCAGCTCGGTTAGAGCTCACGGATCGAGCACGAGGCACCCGAGCTCTCGGCGCGCTACTTCCTTCCCCGGGTGGTCTTCTCGCGCGTGCCCAGGCGAGCTCTTCCCGGCGCGTCGCCTTCCCCGTGAGCGCTGTCGCGCGTGTCGTACTGTGTTTCACGCTCGGGTCCGCGTGCTGCCGAGCTCTCCCGTAGTGCGCTCTGGTCTGCGAGGTGCCGAGCTCTCTGCGAGCCTCTTCGCGCGTGCTGAGCTCTCTCGCGGGCTACTTGGGTGTTCAGTCCCTTCGTGGGTGCTCGTCCTGCGCCGCGAGCTCGCGCGTGCTCTCCTGCGAGCTCTCCCGCGAGCTGTCCTGGTGCCCACGAGGTGCCGAGCTCTCCCGCGGCGCGCTCTGGTCTACGAGGTGCCAAGCTCTCTACGAGCCTCTTTGCGCGTGCCGAGCTCTCTGCGAGCCTCTAATTTTAGTAAATTTTTGCTATGGCGACGTGGAATCGGTTCGGGCCTCACTTGAGGTCCGCTAGTTCCGAGTCCAGCATTCGCGACCTCCGTTCTTCTGGCCTGATTGACCGATCTACTTAGATTATCATTCCTAGCGTTTTTGATTCTCCTGAGTTTCCTCCTCCGGGTTATTGTTGCGCTTACGAGGTTTACTTTCGTGTTTGTGGGTTATCCTTCCCACTTCCCGAACTTCTTGTTCATATGATGCATGAGCTGGGACTTGCGCTACCGCAATTATGCCCGAATTTTATCCGGATTGTGGTCGGGTTGCAAACACGGGCCGAGGAGGAAGGGTTCCCCCTTGATGTTCCCACTGTTGCACGTCTGTGTGGTGTTAGGGCTAATTCTGCCTGCTATGGTACCTTCTATTTGACCCCGAACCCTTCGCGAGCAATTCTTTCCGGTCTTCCTGACAAAGACGTGAAGTGGCGGAGTTCCTTTTTTTATTTTCGCATTGATAAAACTACCTATGGCGACTTATGTCCTTTGGCCTCGGCCAGCTGGTCGTAGCGGCCTGGTAGAGTTGTGTTCTTTGCGCCTCCTGCCTCGCCAATACTCTCTTTGTTTCTTGATATTTGACTTGTGTTTCTTGATATTTGACTTGTGACTTGTATCTTTGACGATCTCGAGGTACTGGTGATCATCCTACGTGAGGGTTCGACGGATTGGAGTTCCTTTTCTAGGAGTCGCATTCACCGGTCCCATCATCGGCTTTGCAACCACGATTTTCGAGTTTTCCATGACTCTGATTCTCTCGACACGATCAAGGTTTGTCTCGGTCCGTCGTTTTTTTGTTTTATTTTCATTGGCGGTTTAACTTTCACTGTTCAATCACCCTTTTTTTTTATTTTTTTTAGATATTCCCTCGGACCCTCCACCACATACGATGTCGAGCCTTGGTTACCGTGCCGAACGGAAGGCTCAGCGTGCTGCTAAGAGAGCTGCTGCTGATAGGGCTGTCGATGAGGCTGCTATGGATTTGGGTGAGGTTTCCCGACCTTCTATCCTTCCTGATCCTCAGACAGCTCCCCGAACTTCCCCTCTTAGCTCTATGCCTCCTGCCTCACCTCCGCGCTCCATTGTCGCAGCTCTTCCTGCTTTGGGTGGTGATTTTTCCCGTGCTGTCGTTGATTTGGAGCCGCCCTCCCTTGTTCCTTCTACAACGCGGGTTGACGGGACTCCTGTTGCTGTGGACTGCTCTGTGGATCCTCCAATTGATGGTGAGGTCGGTGACCGCCGCGGTATCAAGCGTAGACATTCAGCTCCGAATCGCGCGAGGCCTTTGGGCGGTACCAAAAGGTTAAGACACTTCTTCCAGTTTGAGTACAATTCCGATGTTAACATCGTAGAGGACCCCGACGCCACGGCGCGCATCGCCCAACATTTCAGAAAGCCTGGATGTAAACTACCGTCGTTCGACACGTTAGGAAAGGAGCACGTGGATAGCTATCTTAGTTTCTCGAAACGTCTTGGAGATGTAGGTTTTCTTCATTTCATTTCCTCTTCGTTTCATTCCCACCTTTCGGAGATTTTCTTCATCCCCGTTTTTTCTATGTAGCTGATGGCAGAGTATAATCGCTCGATGGATTTTTACGAGAGGCGTGTGCGGTCTCCTACCGAAACGGAATTTCGCACGGCGACGGAGCGCATAAAGTCGTTAGAATCCAAAGTAAAGAAACTTTCTGCTCTCAGGGAGAAAGATGCCGATAAGGTCAAATCTGTTGACAAAGTTATCCTCCAATTGAATCGTTCCGAGTATGCGCTAAGGGAAGCAGAGATTTCTCGTGATGATTATAAGGTTAAGTTGTCGAATGCCATTGCCTAGAATTCGGAGCTTTTCGAGAAGAATGTTCAACTTGTTGCTGAGGTTAAGAGTGTGAAGATCAAATACAATGCTCTTCTTGAGGCTCGCAATCGAGATTTAAGTGTCGCTCGTGTTGCTCGGGCTGAGCTCAAGAACGAGGTGAAGGTTCACATTGATCGGTTTCGATCGTATCTTTCTGGGGTGGAGAAGTTGGGTGGTTCCTTGTCTCGTTGCGCTGAAACGAGAGCGAATTCGGAGATTCTTGAGGAGATTATCAACGGAGAAATAGAGGATCTGAACGCCGAGCTTAAAGTTGTCCTCACGGATAAAGAGATCAGTGCTCGCGAGTTGCTCGATGTTGAGGGCGCGCTTCCAGAGATTGATTTGTCGCGTTTGGAGTTTTTGACATTGAACTCTCCAGAGTTAGTCCCCGCTTCAGGGTCCAAAGTTCCAGAGTCTGAGCCCATGGATACATCGTTTGACGAGTTTGGTTCCAACCTTGGGGCCATCTGCCTCCCTGGAGCGTGTATCGGCAACTTTTGCATTCCAGCTCCCTCTTGCTGATATTTGATTTTTCATGTTGTATTTGTTTTCTGTTTTGGCGACTTGACACGCTTCATCGTTATCGTCTAGTTTTCTTTTATTTTGGTGCTTTGTTATTGTTGTCATTGGACGAAATCACGATGGACTTTTTATTATTTCGTTGAATGTTTTATCATTCGACCCACGATGACGAGCGCGTTGTTCATGTTGTTTGCTTTTTCTTAGCAAATTTCGAAATCGCATAGAGCTTTAAGTTCGAGGCAGCTGAACTCCTTTTATATTTTCTTTTTGTTCTTTTGCTTTGATGGTCTCGACGTCGTAGCGTCGAGATAAGCTGCGTGCGCACTGCCACCGCCGTCGGGCCGAGCTCACGTATTAGCTTAGAATCTTTTTTATCTCTAGGCGAAGTGTTCCTCGTTTCTGTAACGGCTAATTGTCTGTATTCTTTACGAGGAGCTGCTTGCGTTCTTTTATATTTTGGCGAAGTATTCCTTGTTTCTGTAACGGCTACTTGTCCGTACTCTTTACGAGGAGCTGCTTGCCTTTTTTTTTTTGGCGAAGTGCTCCTCGTTTCTGTAACGACGACATGTCCGTATTCTTTTACGAGGAGCTGCTTGCGCTATTTTATATTTCGGCGAAGTGTTCCTCGCCTCTATGATGGCTACTTGTCCGTATTTTTTACGAGGAACTGCTTGCGCTCTCTTTTGTTTCGGCGAAGTGCTCCTCATTTCTGTAACGGCGACTTGTCCGTATTCTTTTTCGAGGAGCTGCTTGCGCTCTTTTTATATTTCGGCGAAGTGTTCCTCGTTTCTGTAACGGCTACTTGTCCGTATTTTTTACGAGGAACTGCTTGCGCTTTTTTTTGTTTTGGCGAAGTGTTCCTCGTTTCTGTAACGGCGACTTGTCCGTATTCTTTTACGAGGAGCTGCTTGCGCTCTTTTTATATTTCGGCAAAGTGTTCCACGCTTCTGTAACGGCTACTTGTCCATATTTTTTATAAGGAACTGCTTGCGCTTTTTTTTTGTTTCGGCGAAGTGCTCATTTCTGTAACGGCTACTTGTCCGTATTCTTTACGAGGAGCTGCTTGCGCTCTTTTTATACTTTGGCGAACTGCTCCTTGTTTCTGTAACGGCTACTTGTCCGTATTTTTTTTTACGAGGAGCTGCTTCGTTTTATTTGGTTTCTTGTTCACGTAGTGTTATCTGGGACACCATTCGTAGAAAAAGAAACTTTATTAATTTTCCGAATCAGATTGATATATTGAAATGAAACTAATTTAGCAAAAGTATTTCTTAAGATGGATCGCATTCCACGATCTCATCACTGGTTTTCGGTTGAGGGTCTCTAGTCCGTATACTCCGTGCTTGATTATTTTTGTGATCTTGTATGGACCTTCCCACGTGGTACCCAACTTTCCGGCCCCGAGCTCTGCTGTATTCTCGAACACTCTTCGTAGTACCAACTCGCCTATGCCGAATCTCCGTGGTTTGATCCTTGAGTTGTAATATCTTGCTGCGCTTTACTGGTAGTTCTGTATCCGTATCAGGGCTTGGTCTCGTCTTTCGTTTATTACATCGAGATTGTCTTGCAGCATGTTTTCGTTAATTTCTTCGTTTTCCGGAGCTGACTCCCTTCGATGACTCGGGATTGCGACTTTGGCCGGTACAACTGCCTCGACTCCGTAAAGTAGGGAGAATGGTGTTTCGCTAGTAGACTTTCGCGGAGTAGTTCGATAAGCCCACAACACTCCTTGCAGCTCGTCTGCCCAATTCCCTTTATGTGCTCCGAGTCTCTTCTTTAGGTTGCTTAGTATCGATTTGTTTGTGGCTTCGGCCTGTCCGTTCCCCTGCGGGTAACGAGGGCTTGATTTACTTAGACGAATTTTCCATGTTTCACAGAACCTTTCAAACTTTTTCGAGATGAACTGCGATCCGTTATCCGTGACGATCTCGTAAGGCAAACCGTGTCTGCATATAACGTTTTTCCATATGAAACTTTGCACCGTTGAATCCACGATCGATTTGTATGATTCTGCTTCTACCCACTTCGAGAAATAGTCTGTCATCACTAATAGGTATTTCACGTTTCCTGTCGAAGGATGCAGAGGTCCGACGATACCCATTGACCATCTCATAAATGGATACGGGGCTGAAAGTGATTGGAGCTCCTCGGTCGGACGATGATTCACCGGTGCGTTCCTTTGGCAGCTGTCGTAATACTTTGTGTAACGTTCGCAGTCCGCCA